>CM022392.1:142073371-142443980 GCA_011833715.1 Carcinoscorpius rotundicauda
TTTTTTTATAGTATCCTCTGACCATACATTTTTTATTTTTAAAAAAATCAGTTGAGATGTGTTACTGTGTGCAAATATGTCCATACAATTTTGAAAAATACCTGTCATAATTTTATGAATCCCACTAAAATATTATAACCAGCCTTTAACAATGTTAAATAATGAAGTTGTAAGAATCATGAAACAATTAATTCATTTCTGAACAAGTTTATTGGCATAACTAGGTAGATTACATAGCAATGGAGATATATTTGTATGCATTACAGTTATGCAAATATGGCTGAGTTCGAGATTCATAATATAATAAATACAAAGGTAAATCAGACACAAAAAGCACAGTGCTACAACAGGGGATAACTGAGAAAGATTACCGTCATGCCAAACTGCAAAAATCGTGACAATGAAATGTTTCAAAAACTGCTTTGGTGATAAATTAGCCTTAACAACATCAAATAAACATTGCTTTGTTCAGACAGCTTGAATAAATTTCTGAAATTTGAGTTTGATTATGTTTAGATCACTTTGACTTAGAACACAGTGGCGAGCATTACTGTCTTGCACAGTAAGTGCATTTATCAGACAAAGAATATGTTGGAAAGGAATCCTCCAGCTTTCATCTTTATGTGACCTTGCAGGCCAGAAGAACAGTTCATTACTTGATATCTTCATAAATAACACCAACACATTGGAACACATCTTTTATGTTTCCCACATACCATTCATCATCGTATATACATGCCACATATTTCCCTGGCTGTTAATTATCATTGCTATCATTAAACCCTATTTGAGCTGCTGCAGCATCACTTTCACTGCTACTACCAAAAGTTACAACTGTGTACACATCATCATCTGATAGCCTTCTCATATACAATTTGTTGGTAGAATGTAGAATAAAGCTATGATGTGACCTAATGCCTGCCACAGTTTTGCATTTTTTATAATGCTCAAGTAGATCAAACTTTAAACAATTCTGCAGGATAATTCCTGATTGACAAAAAAGAACTGAATGCCCTGAATGTGGTCCTTTGCCCAATGAAACATATCAGACACTTAAAATTTGATAATTTATTATTTTTCAGAACCTTGATTTTTTGAAGATCATGTTCAGAGATATAAAAATATATGGTAAAGGCCGATTAGAACATTTCAATGGGATTCATCAATTATTTCACAATTGTATGGATATATTTGCATGCAGTAACAGCCGAATTGTTGTTTTTTCAAGTAAACAATGAATGGTTAGAGAATACTTTAAAAATCTGGTAAAAATCTGAAAAGGCTGAATAACTGGTGACATGGTCAAACTGTGGCCGGAAGTAGGGCTATTTTTAGCTAAGTCATAAAAAGTTGCATGCAACTACATTGTTTTACAGAAGCTCTAATAGACTTTTAATTACAACAATTACTGATTTATTAACTGATATGTTATAGGAAATTAGAAAGCAAATTTCAGCTTTGTATCATATTAAGTCTTAGAGCTATGGCTTATAACATAAACCAATGTTTTTTACGATTATGGGTTTTCAGGTAAATTTATTGCCTCACTATGCAAATCCTAAGAGCTATAAACTTGGTTTGAAACCACTTTTGAATTCTGTGAGATTAATTCAGTCAATGTAGCAAATTTCAACCTTCTATCACCCTTACTCTTGCAGCTTTAAGCAGCCAAAGTTGCCTAAATATGAATTTCCCAAAAATAACAAGAAATTACTTCAAGTTTACAGGGCTGTAAATCAGAAACTATTAGAGATACTGATCTAATCTTTGACAATTTTTCATTATAAAGGTAAATGAGCACATGTTAATTTTTTCAAGGCATTCTGAAGGGATCACCTGGAATATTTTCCAAAATCTGGATGATTTGACATGGAATGACACATATGTTCTTTTCAGTTTTTAAAGAAAATTACATTTTATCCATCAACCAGAGTACTTATGAAGAAAATACTGAAGTAATAGGATTCATATCCACAAGAAAATCATTTCGATATTTTGGATATTACTCCCAGGGGCAAGGGGTAAATATACGGACTTACAACGTTATAAATCTGGTTTCGATACCCGTCATAGACAGAACGCAGAGAGCTATTTATGTATTTTTTGTTAACTCTATGGAGAGACAGAAATTTGGTTAAATATATATATTTGTTTCACTAGGATAAGAAAAAAAGAATGGCCAGGATCAAGCTTAAAAGCTTGAATAATACTCAGAAAAGCTCCCAAGAAAAAGGTAAAATATCTCTATTTATGGTTGTCTAATATTAAACGTACCAGCAAAATCTTTTAAAATTTGTGAAATGTTTTTTAAAATATTTATTTTATCATATATTAGACCCAAGAACAAAACCGCCTCTACTTCCCACTTATCAAATTTACACCAATTGCAAAACTTCAATACACGCATCGAAAATATGGAATTAAAAAAACCCAACCTGAGTTCAGTTACTTCTCTTCGCCAGAACAACCACAAAAATATTTCTAAAGCAATTTCAATTCAAAATGGGAGAAAAGAAATCTGCAAAGAAAATATTTCATATCAAAATATTTAATTCAACACATGAATTTCCACTTTCTAAAACTGAACTTCTTGTTCCTTTTCAAGCACTAAACAAAGTCAGATGTCTTAGTAAAAAACTAAACAGTTGTTTTATCTTCACGAAAGCAAACTGAATCTGAGTTTCGTTTCAAACTTCTAAATAATCAACCTACATGCCGCAATAGTGGCAGTAATTATTATTTTTGTACAAATTGTGTTCAACTTCCAGTATCATATCCACCAGGATGTAACAATTCAAATAGTAGTCTCAAGCGATTTAACGGAGAACAATCGTTACAGTAACATTTCCATTTTGGCTATTACGTCTAAAATATTTAAAGATCCGGTGTAATAGTTTCAGAAGCAAAGTAGCATTATCGTCAGTTAACACTAATTTTCAAAATTTAATTATTGAAGTAGAAGAAAAAAAATCACATTTAAGTTAATTGAAAACTCAATATACACACGGCATATACACAAAGCTACTCGAGAGCTATCTGTGCTAGCCGTCCCTAATTTAGCAGTGTAAGACTAGACGGAAGGCAGCTAGTCATCACATACCCACCGCCAACTCTTGGGCTACTCTTTTACCAACGAAAAGTGGGATTGACCGTGTATTAATAACGCCCCCACGGCTGGGAGGGCGAGCATGTTTAGCGCGAGTCGGATGCGAACCCGTGACCCTCAGATTACGAGCGCATGCCGGGCCGTGTAGAAAGGAAACCATACTCGCCCTTTTAGCTGTGGGGACGCTATAATGTGAGGTTCAATTCCATTATTCGTTGATAAAAGAGTAGCCCAAAAGTTGGCGGTGGGTGGGGATGACTAGTTGCTTCCCCGCTAGTCTTACACTGCTAAATTAGGTACGGCTAGCAAAGACAACCCTTGTGTATCTTTGCACGAACTTAAAAAAAAGGACAACACGATGTAATTATTAAAGTCATAGTTTACCTCCTGCAGAAACTTCTGTTATTGTGTTTTGAATTTAATTATTTAATCCAAAAGATTCCTTACCAGATATCAAAGCAAAACTAGTCTAGATGTCATTTAATTTTCTAGAAATCAGTAATTTTTATCTTAACTTAGGTGATTCTTGGCCGATCGATGACACCATTTGGAATGATCCGGAAGAACCAATTTCGTCCGGGATGTTTATAACCAAAAGGTATGTATCCTCAAGTAAATTCTGATTTTTAGCTAAGTGGTTGCCAGGACGCTCTGCTCACAATACCCGGAAAGCTGTTTTGAGCTCCTGTCACACCAAACAAATTCAACCTATTTAGCCGTAAGGGAAAATTAAAATATGACGGTCAATTTCATTATTCGTCGATCTAAGAGTAACCCAACAGTTGACAGTGTTTGGTGTTGACTAGGTGTCTTTTCTTTAGACTACAATTGCTGAAAAGATGGTTGGTGTATAGCCTACGTGTGGTTTCGCGCAAAATTTAAATGAAACCAAATCAAATGGACTACGTATCTAAAAAAATAAATAAAAATTATAAAAATATTTTAAAATAGTTTCTCTGCAAATATGTAACAGTTCATGTACATTATATATTGTTGTTCTTAGTTGTTTTTATCTCACCATAGTGAACTTACCTTTTGATAAGAATGTGTACTACTGATGATTATAATCTGTTAATCAAGCAGAAAAACTGTCAACTTAAAAATTCAGTGAAAAGTATGTAATCCAATGATATAATTAAGTTTCATAGTTACTTACATAATCTATGTATTTCTTCAAGTACATATTACCTTTGCTGCTTGGCTAAAACTAGTTAAACGCCACCTGTCATATCATCTTTGCCGTCAACATCTTGTAGAGTCGTTTTCACTTATAATTTGTTTTGGAACCTTAATTCTTGCATCTTTGATTCAAGCAGACAAATTTGGTAACACATGTTTTATGTGACCCTGAAAGAACCACAATTCGTTATCTATTCCACCATATAAATATTCAAGTACGTTTAATAATCATTTGACGAACCTCAACTACTGTTTTTCTCTATACACAATTGCAAACATTTTTCTTTCTCAGTAACTTTAGTGTTGGCATTATCGTAACTTTTGAATGAGAGTAGAGAAGAATATGTCAACTCCATAGCATCTGCTATATCCACTTTTATCGAGGACCTCTGTATAATGCCAGGACTCCACAGTTTGACTGATACACGACAGATCTAGTAGTTATTGAAATGCTGTTCATACTGTTATACTGTCTGAACAATAGTTGTTTTAGTGTGGATCGTGATATTTACCAATTTTATCTCAGTTGTTAACCATTAACATTAAGGTACAGATTTATCAATATAACACAATTCATTTAAATAAAGATTGATCTTCTCTCATTCAATTCAATTTTGTGTAAATATACTATGACAAATTAATTACTTGTAAGTATTGCTTCTATTCCAGTGACTTTGGCCGGGACAATTCATCTTTTAAAAAGAGAATTCGTAACTGGTTAACAAGTGTGTTTAGGTGCAGGAATAAATTTAAGGTCTACAAACCAGACAAAATGATGGTAACAAGATATCCTCTGGACCAAGCCTGGTGTTGCGACTCGTAAGTTCTAGGTTTTTATGAATTAACTAGGTTACCGTATTTTCATACTACATATACTCGAAGTAAAGCTTTACGAAAAAAGTGTGACTGAACTTATCGCTTCTTACGGCCCTCTCAGAAACATACATTTCTTACTACATATATCCATGTAATCGTTTTTCACAGCGTACAATTTAGCCGAAGGATAAACACTAAAGCTTTTGCGAGAAGTGGCTTTGTGGACAACGTTGTGTGCCTTTTGTGTATTTTTTCTCATATGAGTGAAAGCTATACTGACTATTTAATTCTATTTTACCTCAGACTAAATGTCTAGAGAGTGAATAACTTGAACATCCAATTGACATTTAGTAGGCGTTTTATTTTTGTTTCTCCATGAGACTCTCGTACATTTCAACACGAATATTCTGTGGTTGAAAACTGGGAGTTCTTAATTTTCCAACTCTCCTGGAAAGTCTCTCAGCAGCTTGATATCGATATTTTCAATTGATGGGTATTTTATGCTCACAAGGGCTAAATGGCAAGTCAGAATCACTTAACATACCTAATTCTAAACAACTGGCAGACAACTCATTACCACAAGAAACTTTAGCCTCTGTAAGACCCGAAGAATGGGACTGACTGCCACCATTACTATAACCCGAGCACAACCGAAATTACGGTTTTTATTTAGCTGCATTGTGGCTCGAATATTAGACACTGAGAAACGCAATCCTGCATACCGAATATTAGCTACTGCTGGCCCGTCCAAGTAGAATATAATAAGTATAAATTAATGTTATCTTTTAATCTCTGAAAGGATCTGTTTGAAGGAAGAGTGATGTGAAAAATGTAACAGATTTTAACATGTCCTTAGGGTAATCGACGATTTCTAATTTAAAATACGTTTTATATTAAACTTTTACTTGTATTGACTTTGTATATCATACAGCTTCGTTGGACTTCTTTGAACAACCATGTCGTAGTTTGTTTTTTGTTTGTTTCTTACAATCATCCGCGTGGCATGACAGTAATTGGATGTCTCACCTTTTTAATCTATGCTTGTATAAAAGGGAAACAACAATCTGTGCTTTAACAACATTTTTTCTCTCCAAAACACACTCTACTAGTAATGACAATGAAGATCTTGAAAGTGACAGCACACCCGTTTGGAATAACACGACTACTGATGGTGTAATCAAATTTCAAATGTCAAGGAACAGTAATGGTAAGCAGTCTCTTGTTTGTATCAGAATAGCGTTTCTTTTATTGTTGTTATTACAGTAAAAGATGACCTGGAGAGATCACCCATTTTAATAATTTACACCACTTTATGGGAGTGTGTTGTCTGTTTATAACTTAGTTACTAGACACTAAAATGTTGTCACTTAAGAAACGCTTAACACTGCAATTTGTACTGCTGTGACGTTAGTGAATCGTGCTCATGCCACGAATTACGAGAACAATAATACAATCTGTAGGATACAACACAGCATGAAGTAAGAACTTGAAAAGCAAGAAATTAAAATATTTTTTACTATTCATTTCGATTTTATCTACTCTTGTTACAAAACACGTCAGAGGTCCGTTCACCAAACATCAAGATGATTAATATATGTCGTGAGTGCAAATCTAGTTTGTTTGTTTGCTGTTAAATTTCGCACAAAGCTACTCGAGGGCTATCTGTGCTAGCCGTCCCTAATTTAGCAGTGTAAGACTAGAGGGAGGACAGGACAGCTGGTCATCACCATCCGCCGCCAACTCTTGGGCTACTCTTTTACCAACGAACAGTGGGATTGACCGTCACTTTATAACGCCCTCACGGCTGAAAGGGCGAGCGTGTTTAGCGCGACGGGGATGCGAACCCGAGACCCTCAGTCGCACGCCTTTACACGCTTGGCCATGCCGGGCCGAGTGCAAATCTAAATAAGGATGATAGGATTATGTGTTCAATTTATTATTTTTAAATTAATTAATTACAGGGGAAACAAAATTATTATGGCATAATCCGGCAGAAAATAACGTGACGGTTAATTTAAAATTACAACAAGAACAGTTTTGAGCTGATGATGTCGTATTAAAGGTCGATATGATGTAGTTATTAAAGTCAGGAGTTACCTAGTGAAGAAGTTGTTGTTATTGTATTTTGAATTTAATTATTTAGTCTAGCAGGTTTTGCATCGTAACTGAAACAGTTTTATCTTAACGTTTTAAAATTTCACTTCAATAGTTTTGAGGCCGACTTGGCCCGGTTGTTAATACATTCAAATCGTAATCCGAGGGTTGCGAGTTCGAATCCCGGTCGCACCAAACATGCTCCCCCTTTCAGCTGTGGGGACGCTATAATGTGAGGTTCAATTCCATTATTCGTTGATAAAAGAGTAGCCCAAAAGTTGGCGGTGGGTGGGGATGACTAGTTGCTTTCCCTCTAGTCTTACACTGCTAAATTAGGTACGGCTAGCAAAGACAACCCTTGTGTATCTTCGCACGAACTTAAAAAAAAAAGGACAACACGATGTAATTATTAAAGTCATAGTTTACCTCCTGCAGAAACTTCTGTTAATGTGTTTTGAATTTAATTATTTAATCTAGCAAATTCCTTACCAGATATCAAAGCAAAACTAGTCTAGATGTCATTTAATTTTCTAGAAATCAGTAATTTTTATCTTAACTTAGGTGATTCTTGGCCGATCGATGACACCATTTGGAATGATCCGGAAGAACCAATTTCGTCCGGGATGTTTATAACCAAAAGGTATGTATCCTCAAGTAAATTCTGATTTTTAGCTAAGTGGTTGCCAGGACGCTCTGCTCACAATACCCGGAAAGCTGTTTTGAGCTCCTGTCACACCAAACAAATTCAACCTATTTAGCCGTAAGGGAAAATTAAAATATGACGGTCAATTTCATTATTCGTCGATCTAAGAGTAACCCAACAGTTGACAGTGTTTGGTGTTGACTAGGTGTCTTTTCTTTAGACTACAATTGCTGAAAAGATGGTTGGTGTATAGCCTACGTGTGGTTTCGCGCAAAATTTAAATGAAACCAAATCAAATGGACTACGTATCTAAAAAAAATAAATAAAAATTATAAAAATATTTTAAAATAGTTTCTCTGCAAATATGTAACAGTTCATGTACATTATATATTGTTGTTCTTAGTTGTTTTTATCTCACCATAGTGAACTTACCTTTTGATAAGAATGTGTACTACTGATGATTATAATCTGTTAATCAAGCAGAAAAACTGTCAACTTAAAAATTCAGTGAAAAGTATGTAATCCAATGATATAATTAAGTTTCATAGTTACTTACATAATCTATGTATTTCTTCAAGTACATATTACCTTTGCTGCTTGGCTAAAACTAGTTAAACGCCACCTGTCATATCATCTTTGCCGTCATCATCTTGTAGAGTCGTTTTCACTTATAATTTGTTTTGGAACCTTAATTCTTGTATCTTTGATTCAAGCAGACAAATTTGGTAACATATATTTTATGTGACCCTGAAATAACCACAATTCGTTATCTATTCCACCATGTAAATATTCAAGTACGTTTAATAATCATTTGACGAACCTCAACTACTGTTTTTCTCCATACACAATTGCAAACATTTTTCATTCTCAGTAACTTTAGTGTTGGCATTATCGTAACTTTTGAATGAGAGTAGAGAAGAATATGTCAACTCCATAGCATCTGCTATATCCACTGTTATCGAGGACCTCTGTATAATACCAGGACTCCACAGTTTGACTGATACACGACAGATCTAGTAGTTATTGAAATGCTGTTCATACTGTTATACTGTCTGAACAATAATTGTTTTAGTGTGGATCGTGATATTTACCAATTTTATCTCAGTTGTTAACCATTAACATTAAGGTACAGATTTATCAATATAACACAATTCATTTAAATAAACATTGATCTTCTCTCATTCAATTCAATTTTGTGTAAATATACTATGACAAATTAATTACTTGTAAGTATTGCTTCTATTCCAGTGACTTTGGCCGGGACAATTCATCTTTTAAAAAGAGAATTCGTAACTGGTTAACAAGTGTGTTTAGGTGCAGGAATAAATTTAAGTCGTACAAACCCGACAAAATGATGGTAACAAGATATCCTCTGGACCAAGCCTGGTGTTGCGACTCGTAAGTTCTAGGTTTTTATGAATTAACTAGGTTACCGTATTTTCATACTACATATACTCGAAGTAAAGCTTTACGAAAAAAGTGTGACTGAACTTATCGCTTCTTACGGCCCTCTCAGAAACATGCATTTCTTACTACACATATCCATGTAATCGTTTTTCAGTGTACAATTTAGCCGAAGGATAAACACTAAAGCTTTTGCGATAAGTGGCTTTGTGGACAACGTTGTGTGCCTTTTGTGTATTTTTTCTCATAGGAGTGAAAGCCATACTGACTATTTAATTCTATTTTACCTAAATGTCTAGAGGGTGAATAACTTGAACATCCAATTGACATTTAGTAGGCGTTTTCTTTTTGTTTCTCTATGAGACTCTCGTACATTTCAACACGAATATTCTCTGGTTGAAAACTGAGAGTTCTTAATTTTCCAACTCTCCTGGAATGTCTCTCAGTAGCTTGATACCGATATTTTCAATTGATGGATATTCTATGCTCACAAGGGCTAAATGGCAAGTTAGAATCACTTAACATTCCTAATTCTAAACAACTGGCCAACAACTCATTACCACAAGAAACTTTAGCCGTCTGTAAGACCCGAAGAATGGGACTGACTGCCACCATTACTATAACCCGAGCACAACCGAAATTACGGTCTTTATTTAGCTGCATTGTGGCTCGAATATTAGACACTGAGAAACGCAACCCTGCATACCGAATATCAGCTACTGCTGGCCCGTCCAAGTAGAATATAATAAGTATAAATTAATGTTATCTTTTAATCTCTGAAAGGATCTGTTTGAAGGAAGATGATGTGAAAAATGTAACAGATTTTAACATGTCCTTAGGGTAATCGACGATTTCTAATTTAAAATACGTTTTATATGAAACTCTTACTTGTATTGACTTTGTATATCATACAGCTTCGTTGGACTTCTTTGAACAACCATGTCGTAGTTTCTTTTTTGTTTGTTTCTTACAATCATCCGCGTGGCATGACAGTAATTGGATGTCTCACCTTTTTAATCTATGCTTGTATAAAAGGGAAACAACAATCTGTGCTTTAACAACATTTTTTCTCTCCAAAACACACTCTACTAGTAATGACAATGAAGATCTTGAAAGTGACAGCACACCCGTTTGGAATAACACGACTACTGATGGTGTAATCAAATTTCAAATGTCAAGGAACAGTAATGGTAAGCAGTCTCTTGTTTGTATCAGAATAGCGTTTCTTTTATTGTTGTTATTACAGTAAAAGATGACCTGGAGAGATCACCCATTTTAATAATTTACACCACTTTATGGGAGTGTGTTGTCTGTTTATAACTTAGTTACTAGACACTAAAATGTTGTCACTTAAGAAACGCTTAACACTGCAATTTGTACTGCTGTGACGTTAGTGAATCGTGCTCATGCCACGAATTACGAGAACAATAATACAATCTGTAGGATACAACACAGCATGAAGTAAGAACTTGAAAAGCAAGAAATTAAAATATTTTTTACTATTCATTTCGATTTTATCTACTCTTGTTACAAAACACGTCAGAGGTCCGTTCACCAAACATCAAGATGATTAATATATGTCGTGAGTGCAAATCTAGTTTGTTTGTTTGCTGTTAAATTTCGCACAAAGCTACTCGAGGGCTATCTGTGCTAGCCGTCCCTAATTTAGCAGTGTAAGACTAGAGGGAGGACAGGACAGCTGGTCATCACCATCCGCCGCCAACTCTTGGGCTACTCTTTTACCAACGAACAGTGGGATTGACCGTCACTTTATAACGCCCTCACGGCTGAAAGGGCGAGCGTGTTTAGCGCGACGGGGATGCGAACCCGAGACCCTCAGTCGCACGCCTTTACACGCTTGGCCATGCCGGGCCGAGTGCAAATCTAAATAAGGATGATAGGATTATGTGTTCAATTTATTATTTTTAAATTAATTAATTACAGGGGAAACAAAATTATTATGGCATAATCCGGCAGAAAATAACGTGACGGTTAATTTAAAATTACAACAAGAACAGTTTTGAGCTGATGATGTCGTATTAAAGGTCGATATGATGTAGTTATTAAAGTCAGGAGTTACCTAGTGAAGAAGTTGTTGTTATTGTATTTTGAATTTAATTATTTAGTCTAGCAGGTTTTGCATCGTAACTGAAACAGTTTTATCTTAACGTTTTAAAATTTCACTTCAATAGTTTTGAGGCCGACTTGGCCCGGTTGTTAATACATTCAAATCGTAATCCGAGGGTTGCGAGTTCGAATCCCGGTCGCACCAAACATGCTCCCCCTTTCAGCTGTGGGGACGCTATAATGTGAGGTTCAATTCCATTATTCGTTGATAAAAGAGTAGCCCAAAAGTTGGCGGTGGGTGGGGATGACTAGTTGCTTTCCCTCTAGTCTTACACTGCTAAATTAGGTACGGCTAGCAAAGACAACCCTTGTGTATCTTCGCACGAACTTAAAAAAAAAAGGACAACACGATGTAATTATTAAAGTCATAGTTTACCTCCTGCAGAAACTTCTGTTAATGTGTTTTGAATTTAATTATTTAATC
Source organism: Carcinoscorpius rotundicauda (assembly GCA_011833715.1). Lineage (NCBI taxonomy): Eukaryota > Metazoa > Arthropoda > Merostomata > Xiphosura > Limulidae > Carcinoscorpius > Carcinoscorpius rotundicauda. The sequence goes on from CM022392.1 coordinate 142,085,165, forward strand.
TAGCAAATTCCTTACCAGATATCAAAGCAAAACTAGTCTAGATGTCATTTAATTTTCTAGAAATCAGTAATTTTTATCTTAACTTAGGTGATTCTTGGCCGATCGATGACACCATTTGGAATGATCCGGAAGAACCAATTTCGTCCGGGATGTTTATAACCAAAAGGTATGTATCCTCAAGTAAATTCTGATTTTTAGCTAAGTGGTTGCCAGGACGCTCTGCTCACAATACCCGGAAAGCTGTTTTGAGCTCCTGTCACACCAAACAAATTCAACCTATTTAGCCGTAAGGGAAAATTAAAATATGACGGTCAATTTCATTATTCGTCGATCTAAGAGTAACCCAACAGTTGACAGTGTTTGGTGTTGACTAGGTGTCTTTTCTTTAGACTACAATTGCTGAAAAGATGGTTGGTGTATAGCCTACGTGTGGTTTCGCGCAAAATTTAAATGAAACCAAATCAAATGGACTACGTATCTAAAAAAAATAAATAAAAATTATAAAAATATTTTAAAATAGTTTCTCTGCAAATATGTAACAGTTCATGTACATTATATATTGTTGTTCTTAGTTGTTTTTATCTCACCATAGTGAACTTACCTTTTGATAAGAATGTGTACTACTGATGATTATAATCTGTTAATCAAGCAGAAAAACTGTCAACTTAAAAATTCAGTGAAAAGTATGTAATCCAATGATATAATTAAGTTTCATAGTTACTTACATAATCTATGTATTTCTTCAAGTACATATTACCTTTGCTGCTTGGCTAAAACTAGTTAAACGCCACCTGTCATATCATCTTTGCCGTCAACATCTTGTAGAGTCGTTTTCACTTATAATTTGTTTTGGGACCTTAATTCTTGTATTTTTGATTCAAGCAGAAAAATTTGGTAACACATGTTTTATGTGACCCTGAAATAACCACAAATAGTTATCTATTCCACCATATAAATATTCAAGTACGTTTAATAATCATTTGACGAACCTCAACTACTGTTTTTCTCTATACACAATTGCAAACATTTTTCATTCTCAGTAACTTTAGTGTTGGTATTATCGTAACTTTTGAATGAGAGTAGAGAAGAATATGTCAACTCCATAGCATCTGCTATATCCACTGTTATCGAGGACCTCTGTATAATACCAGGACTCCACAGTTTGACTGATACACGACAGATCTAGTAGTTATTGAAATGCTGTTCATACTGTTATACTGTCTGAACAATAATTGTTTTAGTGTGGATCGTGATATTTACCAATTTTATCTCAGTTGTTAACCATTAACATTAAGGTACAGATTTATCAATATAACACAATTCATTTAAATAAACATTGATCTTCTCTCATTCAATTCAATTTTGTGTAAATATACTATGACAAATTAATTACTTGTAAGTATTGCTTCTATTCCAGTGACTTTGGCCGGGACAATTCATCTTTTAAAAAGAGAATTCGTAACTGGTTAACAAGTGTGTTTAGGTGCAGGAATAAATTTAAGTCGTACAAACCCGACAAAATGATGGTAACAAGATATCCTCTGGACCAAGCCTGGTGTTGCGACTCGTAAGTTCTAGGTTTTTATGAATTAACTAGGTTACCGTATTTTCATACTACATATACTCGAAGTAAAGCTTTACGAAAAAAGTGTGACTGAACTTATCGCTTCTTACGGCCCTCTCAGAAACATGCATTTCTTACTACACATATCCATGTAATCGTTTTTCAGTGTACAATTTAGCCGAAGGATAAACACTAAAGCTTTTGCGATAAGTGGCTTTGTGGACAACGTTGTGTGCCTTTTGTGTATTTTTTCTCATAGGAGTGAAAGCCATACTGACTATTTAATTCTATTTTACCTAAATGTCTAGAGGGTGAATAACTTGAACATCCAATTGACATTTAGTAGGCGTTTTCTTTTTGTTTCTCTATGAGACTCTCGTACATTTCAACACGAATATTCTCTGGTTGAAAACTGAGAGTTCTTAATTTTCCAACTCTCCTGGAATGTCTCTCAGTAGCTTGATACCGATATTTTCAATTGATGGGTATTCTATGCTCACAAGGGCTAAATGGCAAGTTAGAATCACTTAACATTCCTAATTCTAAACAACTGGCCAACAACTCATTACCACAAGAAACTTTAGCCGTCTGTAAGACCCGAAGAATGGGACTGACTGCCACCATTACTATAACCCGAGCACAACCGAAATTACGGTCTTTATTTAGCTGCATTGTGGCTCGAATATTAGACACTGAGAAACGCAACCCTGCATACCGAATATCAGCTACTGCTGGCCCGTCCAAGTAGAATATAATAAGTATAAATTAATGTTATCTTTTAATCTCTGAAAGGATCTGTTTGAAGGAAGATGATGTGAAAAATGTAACAGATTTTAACATGTCCTTAGGGTAATCGACGATTTCTAATTTAAAATACGTTTTATATGAAACTCTTACTTGTATTGACTTTGTATATCATACAGCTTCGTTGGACTTCTTTGAACAACCATGTCGTAGTTTCTTTTTTGTTTGTTTCTTACAATCATCCGCGTGGCATGACAGTAATTGGATGTCTCACTTTTTTAATCTGTGCTTGTATAAAAGGGAAACAACAATCTGTGCTTTAACAACATTTTTTCTCTCCAAAACACACTCTACTAGTAATGACAATGAAGATCTTGAAAGTGACAGCACACCCGTTTGGAATAACACGACTACTGATGGTGTAATCAAATTTCAAATGTCAAGGAACAGTAATGGTAAGCAGTCTCTTGTTTGTATCAGAATAGCGTTTCTTTTATTGTTGTTATTACAGTAAAAGATGACCTGGAGAGATCACCCATTTTAATAATTTACACCACTTTATGGGAGTGTTTGTTTTGGAATTTCGCACAAAGCTACTCGAGGGCTATCTGTGCTAGCCGTCCCTAATTTTGCAGTGTAAGACTAGAGGGAAGGCAGCTAGTCATCACCACCCACCGCCAACTCTTGGGCTACTCTTTTACCAACGAATAGTGGGATTGACCGTCACATTATACACCCCCACGGCTGGGAGGGCGAGCATGTTTAGCGCGACTCGGGCGCGAACCCGCGACCCTCGGATTACGAGTGCACGCCTTAACGCGCTCGGCCATGCCAGGCCTTATGGGAGTGTGTTGTCTGTTTATAACTTAGTTACTAGACACTAAAATGTTGTCACTTAAGAAACGCTTAACACTGCAATTTGTACTGCTGTGACGTTAGTGAATCGTGCTCATGCCACGAATTACGAGAACAATAATACAATCTGTAGGATACAACACAGCATGAAGTAAGAACTTGAAAAGCAAGAAATTAAAATATTTTTTTTTACTATTCATTTCGATTTTATCTACTCTTGTTACAAAACACGTCAGAGGTCCGTTCACCAAACATCAAGATGATTAATATATGTCGTGAGTGCAAATCTAGTTTGTTTGTTTGCTGTTAAATTTCGCACAAAGCTACTCGAGGGCTATCTGTGCTAGCCGTCCCTAATTTAGCAGTGTAAGACTAGAGGGAGGACAGGACAGCTGGTCATCACCATCCGCCGCCAACTCTTGGGCTACTCTTTTACCAACGAACAGTGGGATTGACCGTCACTTTATAACGCCCTCACGGCTGAAAGGGCGAGCGTGTTTAGCGCGACGGGGATGCGAACCCGAGACCCTCAGTCGCACGCCTTTACACGCTTGGCCATGCCGGGCCGAGTGCAAATCTAAATAAGGATGATAGGATTATGTGTTCAATTTATTATTTTTAAATTAATTAATTATAGGGGAAACAAAATTATCATGGCATAATCCGGCAGAAAATAACGTGACGGTTAATTTAAAATTACAACAAGAACAGTTTTGAGCTGATGATGATGATGTCGTATTAAAGGTCGATATGATGTAGTTATTAAAGTCAGGAGTTACCTAGTGAAGAAGTTGTTGTTATTGTATTTTGAATTTAATTATTTAGTCTAGCAGGTTTTGCATCGTAACTGAAACAGTTTTATCTTAACGTTTTAAAATTTCACTTCAATAGTTTTGAGGGCGACTTGGCCCGGTTGTTAATACATTCAAATCGTAATCCGAGGGTTGCGAGTTCGAATCCCTGTCGCACCAAACATGCTCGCCCTTTCAGCTGTGGGGACGCTATAATGTGAGGTTCAATTCCATTATTCGTTGATAAAAGAGTAGCCCAAAAGTTGGCGATGGGTGGGGATGACTAGCTGCCTTCCCTCTAATCTTACACTGCTAAATTAGGTACGGCTAGCAAAGACAACCCTTGTGTATCTTTGCACGAACTTAAAAAAAAAGGACGACACAATGTAATTATTAAAGTCATAGTTTACCTCCTGCAGAAACTTCTGTTATTGTGTTTTGAATTTAATTATTTAATCCAGAAGATTCCTTACCAGATATCAAAGCAAAACTAGTCTAGATGTCATTTAATTTTCTAGAAATCAGTAATTTTTTATCTTAACTTAGGTGATTCTTGGCCGATCGATGACACCATTTGGAATGATCCGGAAGAACCAATTTCGTGCGGGATGTTTATAACCAAAAGGTATGTATCCTCAAGTAAATTCTGATTTTTAGCTAAGTGGTTGCCAGGACGCTCTGCTCACAATACCCGGAAAGCTGTTTTGAGCTCCTGTCACACCAAACAAATTCAACCTATTTAGCCGTAAGGGAAAATTAAAATATGACGGTCAATTTCATTATTCGTCGATCTAAGAGTAACCCAACAGTTGACAGTGTTTGGTGTTGACTAGGTGTCTTTTCTTTAGACTACAATTGCTGAAAAGATGGTTGGTGTATAGCCTACGTGTGGTTTCGCGCAAAATTTAAATGAAACCAAATCAAATGGACTACGTATCTAAAAAAATAAATAAAATTATAAAAATATTTTAAAATAGTTTCTCTGCAAATATGTAACAGTTCATGTACATTATATATTGTTGTTCTTAGTTGTTTTTATCTCACCATAGTGAACTTACCTTTTGATAAGAATGTGTACTACTGATGATTATAATCTGTTATCAAGCAGAAAAACTGTCAACTTAAAAATTCAGTGAAAAGTATGTAATCCAATGATATAATTAAGTTTCATAGTTACTTACATAATCTATGTATTTCTTCAAGTACATATTACCTTTGCTGCTTGGCTAAAACTAGTTAAACGCCACCTGTCATATCATCTTTGCCGTCAACATCTTGTAGAGTCGTTTTCACTTATAATTTGTTTTGGAACCTTAATTCTTGCATCTTTGATTCAAGCAGACAAATTTGGTAACACATGTTTTATGTGACCCTGAAAGAACCACAATTCGTTATCTATTCCACCATATAAATATTCAAGTACGTTTAATAATCATTTGACGAACCTCAACTACTGTTTTTCTCTATACACAATTGCAAACATTTTTCTTTCTCAGTAACTTTAGTGTTGGCATTATCGTAACTTTTGAATGAGAGTAGAGAAGAATATGTCAACTCCATAGCATCTGCTATATCCACTTTTATCGAGGACCTCTGTATAATACCAGGACTCCACAGTTTAACTGATAAAATTTAATTTGGTTTCATGATCTCTTTCGAAAAACAAAACAAACAAAAACAAGTGTGTATCTGACGAATCTTTGAAACGGTTATTTAAGATAATGTCTAATTATCAACATTGTGAATTTGCCATATCGATTAAATTCACTATTATTTTTATGTTTTCTCTGATACTAACGACAAAAGTATTTACGTACTGATAAAAATGATCAAAGCTATCGTTTGTTTACTCTTCTTTGATTCGTTTGGAAACAAATTTTTCAAAGTTAAGTGGAAATTAATCGATCTTTCTGTGTAAAAAATTGTTCTGAGCTTATTGAAACTTATTCAACTGCTGACATTATGTTCGGCACTGTATATAATAACTGTGAGCTAACTGAGTGACAAAATAAAAATTTGCTGTTTTTCAACACTGTGTAACAGATTACGTCTGATGACTTTCAAGTTTCAGAAACATAAAATAAACAAATTAACCTATGGTGAACATTAACTGTAAGTATAATTTAATTTCATTATTATATACTTTGTCTTTAAATAAAAATGTTGTCTTACAATTTTTGTTTACAGAACCTCACAGTCCACTTGAATACATTTATCATTCTGTAAAGTGGACATTAATCTTTTGTATATTTTCATTAGTAAATCTTCTATATATTTACGAATACATATATTATAGTAACTGATATTTTGGAGTCTATGACAGTATATCAGGGAAGGACAAACACTCATTTCTGTAATTCATGTTAACAAAAATCTTTAAAATAATTACTTGATTTATAATATGATGTACTCGCCTGCATTTAAAAAACTAGATTGAAATGTAAGATACTGAAATAGATATAAAGAAATGAAAGTATTACTCAGATTATATGAATACAAAGTCAACTTTACCTTCAAGTGTGTTATATATATTAGTGACCACGTGGCAATATTCTGTATTATAACACTGAAGGTTGAGCTAGTACTAAAGGTCAAATAGTTTTTCTAAATTTAACGACTCTCGTATATATTTTCCAAACCAAGTTGGAAAGCGTTTTTAAACATCACACTCGACAGACTCTAATCACCTTTCTCTTCTTAGTTAAAGGCTGTTTGAAGTATATACGATAACAACATCGATATTTCCACGGTAGTTTGTGCACTTTGTAATCACGGTCTCCATAAGTGTATGAAGTTTGTAATTCTTAAAAGTATACAAACTCTACACATGGAGAATCTGAAAATTTATGTGATTTAATATTTTATATAACATTAAAGTTAAACAAAAAATCGTTCATTTATCATGTTTAGTTGTTAGGTGACAACATTTTTTCATGATGGTAACTGCATAATATGCATGTTTTACTAATGATAGCGAAAATGCAAGTGTTTTATAGGAAAATGTCAAAAGAAATTTATGAATATTATAGAAATGTATTCCACAGTTCTACAAGATTTGTGTTACCACTGAAGATTACAGGTGTGCTAAGCAGTGATCAACATCTAATACTACAAGACATTCTCCAAGTTTAATTCAACTGTGACCTTGAAAAGAAAATGGATGAATAAATAGTGAAACATTCATTTAATATTTTAGTTGTAACAAACTGTATTAATACATGTTAAAAGTTAAAATACGGAAAATAATAGTTTCAAGCAAAGAGATTGATGACGTCATCATACATGGAAGTATACTTAAAATGTCACAGCGCATTTATTAAAATCCTAGAGACAGCTGTTAAAATAATGATTTCAATATAATTAAATTCAGACATTGATCATGTGAAAGTTTATTATCCACTTTTGTAAAACTATTGTAAGTTAACACCATGAAGTGTCATGTGTAAATGAAATTACTCAAGTTATAGCATAAAGTCAAGCGATTGAGAGTGTAAGTCTAACTGTTGCATAATATTCAAAATTTTTTGATGATGTAATCTCACATCGAGAGAAAATAAAAACAATGTACATGTAACTCCATGTGTAGTTTCAAACTATCGCTAAAAAATCAACTTCCATAGTTTTGAGAAATTAATCTTCTCCATGACTTTGCAAAAAAATTATATGAGTGCGGACTAAACTCAAACAATTACATAAAAATGGCTGAAACTCCGGAACAACACACACGTTGAAAGTGATTTTATCCCACTTACTCTATAAAAAAAAGGTGGATGAATTATTACGTTATGATAAGAGAAGACTTCTCAACCTTGACAAACTAACCCAACTGAGTAGCTTCTTCAAGACAAACTGTATGTGATTGAACAAAACTTATAACAAAAGTGCTAAAAGCAACCAGTCATCCATATATTGATAAAAGTGAAGACTATAAAAGCATAATAGATGGGGAAAAGCCTTGACTATCCAATTAAAAAAAAGTTTCGAGACCTGAGGCCACACTGAACGAAACAATATAGAATGAAAACCTAGACCTTCAAGGACAACCTGAAGTTAACAATGGTATACCGGAAAAATGGTGATCAGAAAATATGCATCCAATGTCTACCTCTGTCAGCTGAAGACATATAGTGAAAGCTTTGTGGGCAAAGAAGAAAATTCTATGACCATACACCAGTTTTGGTCTTCTTTAAGACGATGAACAACTGGGAATAACATCCCAAAGTCAGGTGATCAATAGGTTTAATAGTATTCTTGAAAATAAGATCCTGAGCGACCTTGAAATCACATGACTGGAAATGGAACCCAGAAGTGAAGAAAAAGGAACAGGAGATGGTGCTAGAAGATGATGGATGAGAAAATGGAAGCCCATTTGACAAGGATTGGTGCTGGAGGTGTAATAAAGAAATGCATCCAGACAAAGTGTCCCCAGTGGTATTCATACCAATTGGACAGTCAGTCGAACTGCTGGCTGTATGACGGTAAGAAGTGAACAATATATCAGCTTACCACCTCAGGCTTGTGATGAAATCACAAGCAAGGGAGAGAAAGGAGAAGGGCAGAAAACAAGAACAGTAGTGGTTGAAAGCTGCAACAGAAGAGAAAGGATAAAACAATGTACTTTTAACTCCATGGGTAGTTTCAAACTATCGCTAAAAATCAACTTCCATAGTTTTGAGACATTAATATTCTCCATGACTTTGTAAAAAAATTATATGAGTGCGGACTAAACTCAAACAATTACATAAAAATGGCTGAAACTCTGGAACAACGCATACGTTGAAAAGTGATTTTATCCCACTTACTCTATAAAAAAAAAAAACAGTTTTTGGCTCTGATTTCAGAACTGCTTTTCCGTTTCTTTTGTAGCAGCCGTATTTTTATTTAACTCTTGACATAATTACGTATTGATAACTTTAATGATATATCAAACTGCTCCTCAATATGTACGTTTCTGGCACTTTGAATTAAATTATTTTTGTTTGTTGTTTAACACAAAGTTTCACAATTGGTTATACGTGCTCTTTCACTAAGAATATTAAAATTCGATGTTTTTGGTATATGATTCTCTCAGCCACGAATATCATGGAGTAAAAACTTTTCTTAAGATGGTAAATCATTCACAATTTCTTCTGATAAGTCAACAAGGAATAAGAACAGACCAAACTGGAATTTAAAGGATGCTGCAGATGTGAAAGATCCAGACTACATCGAACATATTATGTACTGTACAAAATATGAGGGAATGCACAAAAGCCATACATGAAGCTTGTGGATGAGAGTGGTGTGAAGTTGGCAGAGGAAGGATGTGGATAGAAGAATAGGTAAAGGTGTTGAGTGAAGCAATTCAAGTACCACAAACTACAGTTGGGCAGGCTAGAATGGGAAAATGAGAAATACCAGAGATGGAGTGGTTTAGACAATAAACAAAATCCTGGAGGGGGCCGGTAGGAGGGTAAGCATAAAGATAATGGTTCATGAATGGAGAAATGGACCACCAAAGCCAAAGGATGTGGAGTCGAAGAAAGGATGTTTGGCATTGAAATGAATCTAGCAGAGAATTACCCTACTGTAAACACAACATCCAAAAGAGCTGAAGATCAATAGACCACTCTAGAGTGCAACATGTTGTGTATGAGCACAGAAAAGGAGACCTAATGTTTATTAACAAAAAGAACACAAATGAGTGTCTCCTTACTGATTGATGAATGATACAGTAAAATTAATGGAATAGATCAGAACCAACTTGCCCCACAAATCTTGAAAGAAATTACTAAATAGCCAACAAGCTACAAGAAGTTCCAGAAGACTGACATAGAATCTTGACTCAACCAAATACCAATGACATGACACTTCCTGAAAGTCCAGATATACTCCTCAACTCTTTATCAAAGCATAAGTGAAAAAGTATAAATTTCCAAAACTAATAACTATATAGAACTCAAGCGAAAAAGGAGAAGGCTGGACATGACTGTTAAGGGAACTGAAAATCTACAAGGTGAATGAATTATTACGTTATGATAAGAGAGGATTTTTCAACCTTGACAAACTAACCCAACTGAGTAGCTTCTTCAAGACAAACTGTGTGCGGTTGAACAAAACTTGTAACAAAAGTGCTAAAAGCAACCAGTCATCCATATATTGATAAAAGTGAAGACTATAAAAGCATAATAGATGGGGAAAAGCCTTGACTAACCAATTAAAAAATAGCATAGAGGCCTGAGGCCACACTGAACGAAACAACATAAAATGAAAACCTAGACCCTCAAGGACAAGCTGAAGGTAACAATGGTATACCGGAAAAATGGTGATCAGAAAATAAGCATCCAATGTCTTCCTCTGTTATCTAAAGACATATAGTGAAAGCTTTGTGGGGAAAGTTGTGTTTTTTTTAATTAAGCACAAAGCTACACAATGGGCTATCTGTGCTCTGCCTACCACGTATCGAAACCCGGATTTTAGCGTGTAAGTCCGCAGACATACCGCTGAGCCACTGGGGGGCTTGTGGGGAAAGAAGAAAAGTCTATGACCAGACACCAGTTTTGGTCTTCTTTAAGACGATGAACAACTGAGAATAACATCCCAAAGTCAGGTGATCAATAGGTTTAATAGTATTCTTGAAAATAAGATCCTGAGCGACCTTAAAAACACATGACTGGAAATGGAACCCAGAAGTGAAGAAAAAGGAACAGGAGATGGTGCAAGAAGATGATGGATGAGAAAATGGAAGCCCATTTGACAAGGATTGGTGCTGGAGGTGTAAAAAAGAAATGCATCTAGACAAAGTGTCCCCAGTGGTATTCATACCAATTGGACAGTCAGTCGAACTGCTGGCTGTATGACGGTAAGAAGTGAACAATATATCAGCTTACCACTTCAGGCTTGTGATGAAATCACAAGCAAGGGAGAGAAAGGAGAAGGGCAGAAAACAAGAACAGTAGTGGTTGAAAGCTGCAACAGAAGAGAAAGGATAGGTAAGTATGTTGGTGAGTAGCTTTGGCTCGTAATCTGAGGTTCGCGGGTTCGAATTCGCACCAAGCGTTTTCCTCCTTTCAACCGTGGGGGTGTTATAATGTGATGATCAATCCCACCCACTATTCGTTAGTAAAAGAGTAGTCCAAGAGCTGGCAGTGGGAGGTTAGGCTAGCTGCGCTCCTTGTTGTTTTACACTGCTAAATTGGGGACGGATTAGTGGGAGTTATTTATAATTAGATAATAATCTTACTGTTTTCTCAGAAACAAACATTTATTACTACACTTATCTACGTAATCATATTTCACAGTGTGGAGTTTAGACGAAGGATAAGCACTAAAACTTTCGCTATAAGTGATTTTGTGAAGAACGTTGTGAGTTTTTTTAATATTTTTCTCATACAAGTGGAAGTCATATTGACTATTTAGCTGTACTTTGCCTGGTGAAATGACAATAATTTGCTTGTTTCCAAATTAGTACTAAAAAGGCTTCTTAATATAAAAATCATTATCTGATCCACAAAATGATCCAGCTGTTGTTTTCGGGCACTAGTTTTTTTTCTTTTGAATTTCGCGCAAAGTTACACAAGGGCTATCTGCGCTAGCCCTCTCTAATTTAGCAATGTAAGACTAGAGGGAAGGCAGCTAGTCATCACCAACGAATAGTGAGATTGATGGTCATATTATAACGTCCCTACTGGCGAAAGGGCGAGCATGTTTGATGTGACGAGGATTCGAATCCGGGACTTTCAGATTACGAGTCTTAACACGCTTGGCCATGATAGGTTAAATGTTTCATATCGTAACTGAAACAATTTTATTTTAACGTTTTTAAATTTCACTTTATTAGTTTTACATTTTGGGCTAAAAAAGGTTTGAAAAATAAAGTTTGTATAATAGTTATAACAATTAAACACGGTGATGCGAACCCACGGCCCTCAGATTACTAGTCGTAAGCCTTAACGCACTTGGCCATGCTGGGCCCAGGATACAAAGATACGAATTGAACATGGTAAATAACGACTCATTTGTTCCAGGACGCGTTCTATTACCAACAGTTATATAATAGAGCCTAAAAAAAAAAAAGTAATCAAGCCTGCATAGTTGAAAGTCACTTTTCCGTGTGTCTTTCATTGATTTCTTGTTACTTTAAAGATTGTTTACGTTGTGAAAAAAGAAAACAAAAACAAACCGCAATGCATTGTTATTATTTTTTGTGCCAAAATTAGTTGAACAACATTAAATGTAATTGTTATGATTCATTTTTAGAAATATTGAACTGTCAGTTTGTGAAATCTTAGAGCCGAATAAAGGGACTATAACGCAGACAAAACTGATATTACTGACTGTATTTAGTTGCATTGCTTCTCGAATATTAGACATTAAGAAATGCAACCCTTCAGTGTGAATATTTATACACTGCTGGCCAGTTCAAGGAAATATAGTTTAGCATAAATTAACGTAAAACTTTAATTTCAGTAAAGAACTGTAAAACTTAAAAATACTTAAAAATGATATAAGTTTAATTAATTCCGAAAGCCAATATTAATATATTTCGACTACTTAATCACTAATGTTTCTCTCCCTTCATAAACATATGGATAATTTTATGAAATCAATTTTATTTCGGGTAAATATATCACTAATTTATGTAATAACACACTGGCATATCTTACTTTTGTTTCTTCTTTTATTAACTTATTCTACTGATATTTTTACTTCAAAGGTCACCCTTCAGGAAATAGTTATACTATGAATATACAATAAAAACATACAAATACCGTTTTTTAATTAAACATAAATAATCTAAAATAAATACACATACTTATCAAATGTAAACATACAGTCCATGAATAAACTAAATACATTACAAATGTTAATAAACTAATTACTAAAAATATTATCATTTTTTCTTCGAGATGCTATTCTAGTTATACTTTTGTTGTTATTATAATAAAAATGCAATTTATTTATGCTCTGATTTCATACTTGTATTTAGTTTTCCATCTTTGTAAGTCCTAGTGAGTGTTTTCACAGTTCACAGTGGCTTTACACAACCAGTTTCTTCTGGTCTCTTTCTACCAGTTGTTTAAAAAGGCGCCAAACGTTAATTGAGTGACTCATTGTTTGAAATTAAACACAAAGCTAAACAAATGGCAAACATTCCTCTGCAAAGCTACTCGAAGGTTATCTGCGCTAGCCGTCCATTCTTTAGCAGTGTAACACTAGAGGGAAGGCAGCTAGTCATCACCACCCACCACCAACTATTGGGCTACTATTTTACCAACGAATAGTGGGATTGACCGTCACATTATAACGCCCCCGGAACTGAAAGGACAAACATGTTTGGTGTGACGGGCATTCAAACTTGCGACTCTCAGATTACGAGTCGTGCTCCTTATTCACCTGGCCATGCCGGGCACTCAATCAATTGTACGTTATTAAAGTAATAGTGGGTCTACGCTTTTATCAATAAATTGTGAGATTGACCGTAACATATAACGGCTGAAAGTGCAAGCATATTTGGTGACAGGATTTGTGACTCACAGATTGCGAGTCTAACGTCCTGACTACCAGGCCATGTCAAGCCCAAGAAGCGTTGTAATATTACTGTTAATTCCACTTCCCGATTAGAGCGGGGGTCACCAAACTGAGTTTTGTGCTTTCAATGAAGAATGGGGAGAAAAGTACTTTGTAGAAACAAAAAAACAAAACAACAGAAAGCTACTTGTGTGATATGCACTGAAAGTGTTGCCGTTTGGAAAGAGTACACTCTTCGACGTCACTATGAAACAAAACATCTGTCAACATATTTGAAACTTTCAGGAAAGTTCCGTTCTGAGAAATTTGAATCATAAAACGTGTTTTTGAATCTCGAAAGAATCTCTTCATGAGAAAGATTGCTGAAAATGAATTTGTCAGTCGTACAAGTTACAAAATGGTGCACAGGATGGCAGAGCGAGGAAAATCTTTTACTGACGGCAACTTCATCAAAGAGTGTATGATGGAAACAGCAAATGAGTTGTGTCCTGAAAAAGCCAATTTCTAATTTCTTTGAAAGTATCAGCCTTTCAGCAACTTCAGTTGTACGGAGAGCAGAAGAACTTGGAGAGAACATCGCATTACAGATACGCCAAAAAGCTAAAAACTTCCTATGGTATTCTCTGGCACTGGATGAGTCTACTGATCTTTCGAGTATGTCACAACTTCTCGTGTTCATTCGTGGAGTTAATTTGGACTTCAGATCACGGAAGAGTTGACATTAGTTTGCAGCATTCACGGAAGAACAACTGGAGAAAACATTTTCATGGAAGTGCATAAAACTTTGCAAGAATATAACCTTCAGTGGAATCAGCTTAGAGGTGTAACAGTTGATGGAGGTAAAAGCATGGCTGGAGTAAAGAAGGGTCCGGTGGGGCTGATCAGGAAACAGTTGGAAGATCTTCAACTTACAAGCGCTCTGTTCATACACTGCATCATACATCAGCAAGCACTCTGTGGAAAAGACTTAGATATTTCCTGCGTACTGAAATCAGTCATTCCTGCAGTGAACTTCATTCAGGGTCATGCACTTAATCATCTTCAGTTCAAGGCGTTTCTTGAAGAAATTGATTCGGATTTCTGTGACTTGTCTTATCACCCGGTGGTGAGGTGGTTCAGCTGCGGTAAAATCTTGTCTCGTTTTAATAAACTGAGAAGAGAAATAGATATATATATCTTATCGAGAAATATAGAGCCGATCCACTTCTGTCTGATCCAACCTGGTTGTCAAAGTTGTCATTTTTGGTTGACATCACATCCCATATGAATGAATTGAACTTGAAACTTCAAGGAAAGAATAACTTTGTTTGTGATCTCTATAAAATCATTAAAAGATTTCGAAGAAGACTGTCATTGTTTGTCGCACATTTGGAAGGAGGAAACCTCTCTCATTTTCAGTGTTTAAATGAGTTTCATGCTGAAATCATAGAAGATGTCAACCTGAAGTTTTAAAAAAAGATTATTGGTGATTTAAATAAGCATTTTTAGAGAAATGTTTGGTTCTCGACACAATTGAAAGTGGCATTCTTTTTTTTTAGAATCCTTTTGATTGTGTCATTGATGACGTGTCAGTGGAATTTCAGCTGGAGGTCATCGATTTACAAGGAAATGACTTGTTGAAAGCAAAACACAGAGAGGGGCAACTTATTGAATTTTACAGCTGCAAACCTGAAGATGATTTTCCAAAGCTGCAGCAGTTAGCATCTGGTATGGCATCAGTGTTCAGAACAATTTATGTCTGTGAACAAGCATTTTCAAACATAAAGTATGTGAAGTCAGTACATCGATCAAGGTTGACTGATGAACATTTAAAAGCAATTCTTATGATTGGATGTAGCAATACAAAACCGAACATTGAAGATATTTTGAAAACCAAACGCCAATTTCATAAATCTCACTAACGTTTTTGCGGTATAGTGAAATTCAGATATGTATTTACTATGTGCGATGTGACAATTGTTTTTGCTAATGTAACCTTCTTTGATAATCTTCTGGTAAATAAAAATGTTGTTTTTTTATATGCAAAAACGGCTCGTTTGGGTTGAGAAAATATTTTAAATAGAAGAGCGAACAACGTTTCGACCTTCTTCGGTCATCGTCAGGTTAACAAAGAGAGAGGTAACTGAACGGAAGCTGAACACATGTTTGGAAGGGGTTGTATAACTGAGTGTCGCAATGTAGAGGGCGCGGTTAGATGTTTGAATATATAATAATCTATAATATTAATATAGGTATAATGGCGTTCCTTTATATTGGTTTATTTTGGGTTTAAGTTGTTGTATAAGTAAGGCTTCTTTAATTTTGCGTTTGTTTATGTTTGTTTCTTTATTTAGTATTTTAGTGTTTTCTATAGTTATGTTGTGTCCATTTGACTTGCAGTGTTCGAAAACGTGTGAAGGTGACTTTTTATGTTCTTTGAATCTGGTTTCCATTTTTCTACTTGTTTCTCCAACATAGAAGTCGTGGCAGTTATCACATTGTATTTTATAAATAATGTTGGTGTGGTGTTTGTCAGTGTAGTTCTTACATAGTATAGACCTTAGTTTTGTGCCTGGTTTTTGAATAAATTTAGTATTAACTGGAATGTTATATTTTGTTACTAGTTTTTGCCAAATGTTGGTTATTTGTTTGCTGATGTCAGGAATATATGGTATACAGCAGTATATGGTTTCGTGATTTTTTGATTCGTGAGATATATTTACTTTTGTTGGTTGATTTTGATTTCTGTCCAGGTGTGTGCGTATAATGTTTTCTACGGTTTGTGGAGGAAACTTATTGATGTTGATGAAGTATTGTTTTATTTTGTCTAATTCATCGTTAATTTTATCTGGTGAGCATATTTTTATGGCTGTGTTTATCTGGTTTCTTAGTATGTTGAGTTTTTGTTTTGTTTCATGTGCTGAGTCCCAAGGAATGTATAGTCCAGTATGGGTGATTTTTCGATGGATTTCTGTTTTGAATTGTGTGTCAGTTCTTATAATTTTGAGGTTAAGAAATGATATTTGATTGCTTTCTTGTTGGTGATGTATATGTATCACTGATACGAATTGTTCAAGATAAAGGACAGGATGGAAACATGATCAAAGAAATCTTTACAAATCTTCAATACAAAACTATTCATAAAGAGAATGTCCAGAATATAGAGATCGATATAAAAGTCAATATTGGTCAATTCAGTTCATTAATGCAAGGAAGAGCATCATCTTTACAATCATGGGAGTTCCTTGCAATAAAGAAATTGACATTTATGACACATATTACTATTATCAAGATCTGTTAATCACTGATAAGGGGACATGGATTGGGAGACGTTTTAGCAACCCATTTTATTCTCCTATACCATTTCTTAAAAAAAAGAAGTATTAACTTTAGCGAAAGAGTTAACCTGATGGTTAAATCAGGTATAAATTTAACATCTAATGGCATACAATGAAAACCTTTTGTCAATGCTGTAAAACATCGAGTAATACAAGAAGTTTAGAATCTGGCTGAAGAAAGTTTACATAATAAAAAGAAGAAACGTAAAGGTCCCGTTTTCAGAATATCTAAAGTTAATATCAAAGAACATTAATTCCGTCAATGTGCAAATTCTGAGCTAAACGGCGATTGAGAAAGATCAGTGAACTGAATATTATCCTTTATTTTCAGTGATTGGCAGAGAACATATCGAATTTTCTATATCAGGATCAAGATATTAATATGCAGATCCAGCCCAATCATATTATCATCAAAATACAAAGATTTTCAAGCCTGATGGTATTGATATAATAAAGAATGAAGATACCTCTGTACATGTAAACTGTTATTTCATTCTATATTTTCTCGAGTACACGTACACCTAAATGATAAACTCATTTCTTTGTCTTACTAGCTTTACTCATATAAGGCCCATATAAAAACATCACAAAGTCATAATAGTGAAGCTCGGAGAATTCATTTCACATTGTCCACGTGAATAAAAGATACAACAAGCAATTTTAATAATATCGATTTTAATTATTGTGAAAACAATAAAATCAAAAATCAGTACGTAGATACACGTGGTAGTCAAACAGTCAACATGATTGGTCATTTACCTTCAGATATATTTTTCCAGAACAAGTTTTTTCCTAATAACGTAGACTTAAACTTTCGTCTCTTACGATTCAAAATGTATTACAACATGTTTCTATCTACAAAAGTCAAGAACAGCCCATCAGTCGTTCGATTCAGAAAGGAAGAGCTAAATATCATTTGAAATACATATAGTGTGTAATTTTTTTCAAATCCACAGTGAATCTTAAAAGCTACTATTGATAATGTTTTTAGGTCAAACACCTATACATCTTTCTATAGGACGTGTTAATAATGATGCATTTAATGTATCTTGTAAAAAATACATACAGCTTCAAACATCACAATATAGATTTCTTGCAATTAACGTGGATGGGAAACAGTTACCCACTCGATCTTTACAGCCACGTTTTGAAGCTGAGCTATAGGCATTAAACTATAAAGCATTATTTAATGGAACTGAAAAACAATTTCAAGATCAACTTATACAACGTATGATGAATACTCTGGAAGATATACATTCTCTGCCTTTGATCTTACACCAGATCTATCTGCTGGAAATTCTAGCTTTAACTTAGTAAAACAGGGAAATTTACACATTGAAATACATTTTAGTAGTGCTTTATTTAACACTATAAGTGTTCTCACACATGCCAAATTTGTGTCTGTTTTAGAAATTGATCAGTCTAGGAACATCATAACAGCTATATAAGAACATATGAATATGTTAGAAATCTATTCAGTATTCTCGCAGGATTTTTTATAATAAAAAAGTTTGGAGGTGTGTTTGCCAGTGATAAACTACCAAATGATGCAGAAAAACATACGTCATCAACCTGGATTTTAGGCTGCTAGGTTTAGGCCAAAAAAAAAAAAAAAGAATATTTTCATTCATTAGGACCACCTCCACATAATCTCAATATAAGAAAATTCATCAAGAAGAATTGTGAAACGTGGACTTACAATAAAAAACTACTCCAAGGACAATTTATGTAGACAATATTGTATATAGTATGTTTATTGTCATTATTGATGTGTCAAAATCAAAAGTCCTGTCTAAATTCAGATCCCATAAAGATACCAATGATATGTTTGTTCATGTAAACACAGTCTTAATAGATGTGCCTTTTTATGTATATCAGATTGCAAAATCTTTATGGTGAGAAAATAAATTATTAAAAAGAATTATTGTGTACCATTGTCATGGTAACATTACTGAATTAATAAATTTTCTTTGAGATATGTTTTGAATTCTACGTGTTGTTCTGTTGTATAATCATTTAATGTCTCCAGCAATACGCCACCTGCTGATAACCTTTGGAACTAAAAGATCATGTAGAAACACATTTTCTACTTTTTGACGTACTCATCAATCATGGCAGCCAAGCAACGTGTCCTCTGGTGACAGCTTTTAGCATGATGACGACCTGTCCTGGCAACCTAGCAACGTTTCCCTAAAGACTCGCCATCTGGTGATAACTGTTTAATCTAATACCTCATAAAATCTGACAGCATCAACCACTTTTCAATATCGCTGAGGCAGTCAATAAGCGTAAGTGGCATCCTTTAGTTGCTAAAATGGGGCCCTAACTACTATTAACAATCTATATAACTGGAGATAATTATTAGAGGATTAATGTAATCGCTATGTAACATACCAATGGTTTCATGAATAGAAATATATTGTAAAATAAATATAATTTTTCGGTAGATTTCTTTAATTGTTTTAACTTTTATCAAACATTCAGTTCTTTTTAAGCTTCCAGTTTTCGGTGGAATAAAAATAAAGCTAATTCAAGAAGCTGAATCCATCCTGAAAATCAACAAAGTGTATTTTAAATTAAAAATAAAACTCAGTAAGCCATAATTATTAAAGCTGCTAAAAACTTATCAAAAATAAAAAAGGCTCATAACATGTCATTAAAAATGAAAGCTGACTATATAATCAACATTTAAGAACTTAAATTATTTCACGTGCTGTCACCAATTAATGTGTAAAAAATCTCTCTAAATCATAGTTATTTTGTATTGTAATTTATTTTTTTATGAAAACTTGAATATTTAAAAACTTTTATAGACATAAAGAAAAATATATATTCCCACGTATACTTTCTAAAGCAATTAAAACAACTTGAGTGCTGTTACCACTATGTTTTTTGAAGTGAAGAGGGAATTTAACGATAGGTACTTGCTGACAAATTTGGTAAAAATATGTGTAAATTTTTAATTACATGTGGTACAATCAATAAAATGTCTGTTGCGGTAACTAATTTATAGTCATCTAGTCCTAGAGTTCCAGTTTGTTCTATTTCAGTCTTGATTTTCTTGTACTCCTTAGAATGCTGTTTTCATAATACTTAACAAACAGTTGTTTCACTGAAAATAGAACAGCACTCAACCGATGTATGTCGATATATAGGCAGGCAGTGCAGTGCAAAATACAACTAAGACTATTGCAGCTGGATATATTTAATTTGTTTTTCAGAACTATGTTTTTCACTAATCATATGTTCTATCGGAATGTGACGTTTTTATATGTCTTCTGAGAGGATAACCAACTTGACCTGGAATTTAGTACAACTAAGATAACTTTGGATACTAAGGTAGCAATGAGACTGACAATGTCATAACAGGATTTTTATTCACTGAATGTTCCGAGTACACGTTTTCTTCAAGAGGGTGTGACATAGCTGTGTCTTACAAGGTTATGTAAACAATTTTTCACGGATTACATCACTGTATTGTGCCGCTCCCTCATTATCGTCATCTGCCGACCACCAACTAACCAATAGGAACTGGGCTATCGTCTCTCTAGGCTCATTGCTGTTTCTACTCACTTGTAGTATTTCACTGTGATATTTATGTTATTTTCTAATAATATGTAAGTAGCTTTTCAGTCACTTATTTATAGATACAATTTGTTAATTTTGGAACATCCTTGGTCATTCGTTATTCATCGATGTATATTTTTGTTCTTGTATTCGACAATCCCAAGATGAAAAAAATTAAAAACAAGATACTCGACTCTCTTCTTCCTCTGTCTTGTTTCTAGATATTCACAAACACAATTTCTCCTGATGTCTTTAGATGCTCCTACAAGTCAGTATAGCATCAAACATTTTTGGCTAGTCCAAAATCCTTAACATTAACATTCCATTTAATCTTAGATCATGAAGTAAGGTGAACAAAAAAGGAAGTTTCTGATCACTCTTAGTTATCTTTCTTTCAACCTAAATAACTACCACGATTTCAACTGGATTGAATTGTAAGCAGCTTCTAGAACTTTCCTTTATTGCCTTTCTATTTCTTTCCTTGCGTTTAGGAACATATTCTGCTTCCTATGTATGTACTACTTCGTCTGTCTAAATAAATGGTGGGGCAAATAGGAATACAGGAATATTTAATGGAACCTGACCAACAATCCAGGCAATAATAATTCGAGAGCAATGAAGAGATGTAAGCATCAAAAACAATGCTTCTTTAATTTATTCATGTTCATATTCATATTTTTTATACCTGTACATTTTTAATGATATTTGTATTATACTTCCCAGTCAATTTTCATCATTCATATTTAGCACTTGTGGTTTTTCGTCTTCTGCAAAAGAGCACAAATAAATTAGAATTATTAAACACTACTAATCAAACAGTATACCTGGGATCTAAATATTAATAAGTTTGCCTCAATACGATTTTATTGTACTTCACCGGAAATAATGAATATAATATTACATCTGCCACTATACGGATTAAAGATCAAACACATTTTTACCGCCCCAACATAAATCAACAAGCTCGAAATTCTCCTTTGTCTTATTTCCAAATCTCCACAAATACAGCTTTTCCTGATGGCTTGAAATGCTCAGCCAAGTTAGTCTAGCATCATTTATGTATGTTTCTAATTGAAAACTCCAACCCTGCTAGTCCAAAATCCTTAATATTCATGTTAATCCTAAACCATGAAGTAGAATGGAGAGAAATGAAAGTTTATGATTGCCCTTAGTTACCTTAAAGGACCCTTTTCTTTTCATTTTCCAGCCAATTTTTATTAATAATATTTATCACTAAGAGTATTTTCAGTCTTCTGCGAAAAAGGCACAAATCAACTACAATTATTGAATATTACTAATTGAACAGTAATACTTGAATCTAAATATTAATTAGTTTGCTTCAATAAGAAATTGTTCCACTTTACAAAAACTTAGGTGAAATATGTATTAATCATTTTCATAGATTTTAACATGATATAACAAAACATAAGGAAAAACTTGATATCAGTAAGTCATTGAAAAAATGAAAATTATTGCCAAAATGTTTTTATTATTAATTTCTTTGTACTAGTAGATACGTCTGTATTAATCTGAATAAGTATTAATATTTGATCTCTCAGAAGTGTGTTATGAATCACGTGACTTTACTAAACTTCTAACCAATATTGCAACACGAAATAGGCAAGTTTACAAATGAGAGCTTTTTAAATTAAATCCTATTGCTAATGGTTGATGCAAAAATATCCTCCTCAAAGTTCATAAACACTTTGCTGTTAACATTAGAATTATCAATTATGTCCATTGAGCAAAAAATTGCTTGTGGGTCTATTACTTTAAAAGTTGGCCTGGAATGACCAGGTGGTTAGGGCGCTCAACTCTTAATTCGAGAGTCACAGGTTTGAATCCTCCTCACTCTAAACATGCTCGACCTTTCAGCCGTGAAGGCGTTATAAAGTTACAGTCAATCCCACTATTTGTTGGTAAAAAATTAGCCTAAGAGTTGTTGGTGGTTGGTAATGACTAGCTGCCTTCCCTCTAATCCTACACTACTCATTTAAATACGGCTATCGCAGATAGTTCTAGTGCAGCTTTGTGCGAAATTCAAAACAAACAAACAAACTTTGATAGTTATAGTCTTATATACTGTCAATAAAAATATGAGATATACAAAAAATTCAGTAAAAATACGGTCAGTATTGTAATTATTCTTACTAACTACTACTGACCCCCTCATATATATTATTTTGGCCAGCTCTTTATTGAGTTGTGGTAGCTAAAAAACATAAAATTTACTCAATAGGGAAACCACACTGGAATTGAACGGTATGAAAACAAATGGGTAATTTTAGGGTTAACCAAGTATGTTACATCTGTGATTTTAGCAACAAAAACTAGGACACAAATGTAGGACGATTTAGTGAAAAATATTAAAATTAAGTGTTCCAGTAAAAGTTAGATAATAATAAACTAGTTAATTAAAAGTTTATTTAATCAGATGGCAAGTGCTTGATGGTTAATCTTGAATTGCAAAATTTCGTTCATGCAAATTGAACTCTCTTTTTTTTTTCGATTACAATTTGAATGTTTTAGTTGATTTATTAACAGCAAATAGAGAGAAGCTATTACCTGATCTTGTGTCTGTGATAGCCCATCTACGTTTGGATATTTCGTTTGCAAAAGAAATCAGGAGCAAAAGATTCACAAGAGAAATTTTTTAAAAAATTAAAAAGGTATGCAAGAGGAAGTTTAATGTAACAAAGAGGGAAAATGGTAATCTGGACGGAATTGAAGCAAAAATCATTTATACTTTATCTATACATACAGTAAGACCGTATTAATAAAAATGCATGCGACTGCTTTTGCATTCCTTGGTTTATTATGGGTCTGTGCCAATAACATAACCAAAAGAGCGCTTAAATGGCAAAGAAAAATCATTTATGTGAAACCTTCACAGATACATCAGAAATAACTAAAACATTGTGTAGAATTGTGATACCTAAATTAAATAGATATTTTGAAGATTGAAACAGTATTGATAAAAATGTTAGGGTCATTACTATTTATTGCAATTATTTTTATTCTTCTGTTTAAAGTTAAATACATGACCAATAAGAGTAAGGTTTATTTCTGAACTTTAGCAATGAAAAAAAACTAGAAATGAAAGTGAAAATAACTACAATAAAGTGAAGATTAAGTAAATACTGAAGAATGATTTTTTTCTAACTATCCTGGCATGCCCAGGTGGGTTAAGGCGTTCGACTCGTAATCTGAGGGTCGCGGATTCGAATTCCCGTCACACCAAACGTAATCGCCCTTTCAGCCGTGGGGACGTTATAAAGTCACGGTCAATTCCACTATTTATTGATAAAAGAGTAGCACAAGAACGAAAAAAGGTGTTATCTAGCTTGGCTTAATGTTCAAAAACAGTGTAGTATACCACTTTCAAGTAATAAGTAGAAGTCAAAGTTTAATTTAATGTGTTTGTTTGTGGTTTATATATAAGAGATTATTATGATAATCGTTCTACGTAAGGTAATGATACCTAAGTGAGGTAGACATTTTAAACATTGAAATAGAGTGTCGATGAAAACTGTTTAGGGTGACTGTTGTTAATTGTTGTGTTTAAAGTACATGGTCAGTAGATATAAGAAGGTACAACGAGATCGAAATATAGAGCTAAAAGATAAACATTAAGATATATTATGACAGAGAACTATCATTATTATGGTTAGTAGCATATATCAAACAAATTCTAAATTATCCTAGTATTAATTACGAAATATTTTATGTTCTACATTTCTTCTGTATTTTGTGAGAAAGTCCAGTTTTCGTTACTGTAATGATGAGTATTCGATCCTGGTTCTTGTTGATAGAAAGTTTGATTGGTTGATTGTTTAGAATTAAGCACAAAGCTACAAAATGGGCTATCTGTGCTCTGCCCACCACGGGTATCGAAACCCGGATTTTAGCGTGTAAGTCCACAGACATACCGCTGAGCCCCTGGGGGGCGTTGATAGAAAGAATGGTGTGACATTCACTCTTTCATAGTTTTTCTGTTGATCTTTGAATCAACTAACATATTTAAATGCTTACACGATAATTATCAGTATATGGGCAGCTTCTATCTTGGGATATAGAAGACTTCTTTTATCCTTATATCTTCTGGTGTATGGTTAATATTCCATTACTTTGGCATTACTTGAAATTATTGTATGACCTTTTTTCCTGATGTGATATTCATTCATTCATTCCTGCACAACTCGATTCCATCAAAGAACGTAGGGCCGCAGTCACTTGCGGATTCTTCAACAGGTTTTTAAATGAGTAGGTTGTTAGCCCACTGCACCGAGCCGTCCCTAATTTAGTAGTGTAAGACTAGATGGAATGCAGCTAGTCATCACCACCCACCGCCAACTCTTGGGCTACTCTTTTACCAACGAATAGTGATATTGACCGTTACATTATAACGCCCCCACGGCTGGGAGGGCGGGCGCGAACCCGCGACCCTCGGATTACGAGTCGCACGCCTTAACGCGCTTGGCCATGCCGGGCCGATGTGACATACTACTAAAAAGAAATCATGTGTGTATTACATAGTCTTCATATAATATTGATTTCTAGCTTATGTTGCCCAGTCTGTTGGAATCTACAAGAAAAAAGGATTTTGTAAATGATGTCTTTTTCCCTCCATTTGATCTTAAAGTGGTTTGATTGTAACAACCAAAAATGTATCGTCTTAGTTTCAAAATACTGTCTAAGTGTCCTTTCTTCATTTTTAGAGAGCCCTTTAATGTGGAAAAATGTGGTTGTGAGTCTGACGTTCTTGATTGTTTTTATATATCGCCTTTATACAATATCAGGAGGGTTAGGTTGGTGTGATATGTTAAGTAATTTTAATCTAGTAATAAAACAAATCTTATTATCTAGTTAATAATTATACTTAGGTGAACATATAAGTTGTTAGTCATGACAACTACAGATTCGATCACCACAACGTAACCGTCAGTACTGCAAGAAAAAACTGGGTTTGGATAGATTTTAAACTTGACTCCTGGGTTTTTAAGTTTGTAGTTAAATTAAACTATTCTATAAGATAAATACACAAATTTCAAGTTCAAATAACACATCACGTTCACTTTACTCCAAAAAGTAACTATCACCTCCATTCTAATATGAGCAAAATATAAGTCCAGCTAAGATTCATTTCCTGTATTTAGTTTTCTGAATATTAGTGGTAACTTTAATAGCATTATCTACAGATTTATGGATTTATTTTCAAAGTTTCAAACTATCATCCCAATGTTACTATATATTCCTGAAACGAAAATGAGCTGATTGAGTTTGCAAAAGCAGACTTTTCTTTTTAATGATTTGTCGAGCCATAAACGTCATTAATAGTTTTATACACTACACAGTATCAGAATAGTCAGCAAACGTAGGGGCAACTGATTAATAGAGTTTACAAAATATTAACACAAATTCAAAAATTCCTATTAACTGCTTTATCCCAAGTATTGACAAAATGCCTAAACAATGCTTTTCGCATATAACCCCAAAGGATGTTACATTTAACAAACTGGTAGTCAATAATATTTGCATGAACTACATTTATGAGAAATTATTTTTGTAGATTGTGCAGTTTAATGAGCTTGCGTTTGGCTTCATGAGTAAGCTCCAAGAACAAGAAACTGACTCGTAGTTGCAACAGTAATAGTGTTTTTTGAGGCTTTGCCTACTAGATTCACGTCTTTATTCTATGATTAATGAGATTTCTGTGATTCCGAGCATTTTTTTTTGTTAAACTGATTTGATAATTCTGATATTATTGAAACACGCTATTACTTACAACTTTATTACGCAGATTTAATTTATACCAGTGTGTTCTTACATTAAACAGCAAAGATTTGACATCTGGATCAAACTATTTATTTATTTTTTTAATAAATTGGTAATTTATGTCATACAACATGAACGATTTGGTATAATGTTCCTATAGCACGTGGGACCACACATATCTCCTACACCAGGTAAGGTTGTATCATATCACTCAGCAACTCTTCCTAAAATTGTCCATCGGGATGTTCTTGCAATTGCTGAGGTCATTACAGTGTAGGCTTTTCCATAAAAAGAAAACAGAACATCAACAGAAGTAATCATACTTTCTGTGAGTTCCGTTTTTCGAACCCTGGTAGATCATTCTTATTTCCAAGAGGATGAATCTTCGGGGCAGCCCAGAAGCTGCTTCTTGTAAAGATGCTTGATTGTGTTCTGGGGTTTATTACTAAAACTCAACACTAGTTGTTGATGTGCCTGTTCGAGAGTACATAGTACTCATTCTAAATATTCACATGTCTGAAATGTTTCAAAACTGGCTTAGGTCTTCCTATGTTGAGCTTTTAAACGTCAGAGGAATGATTTCATATAACCTTATTAATGGAGACCCTTAGGTCCTCCTTGCTAGCTTTCTAATGATCACCTGATCGTGAGATCCTCTATATCAGTTCCCCATGATAGAAATAATCAGGTAGCCTGATACTGCAATGGGTGATGGACTTTATGCTTTTGAAATGACTTATTTGCCCAAACTTACTTGTTATTAGTACATGTTTATAACAAACAGAAATACAATTTTATGTATACTTGAACTTAAGCACAAGGCTATACAATGCGCGATCTGTGCTCTGCCCACCATGGGCATTGACACGTGGTTTCTATGAGTTCCGTTTTTCGAACCCTGGTAGATCATTCTTATTTCCAAGAGGATGAATCTTCGGGGCAGCCCAGAAGCTGCTTCTTGTAAAGATGCTTGATTGTGTTCTGGGGTTTATTACTAAAACTCAACACTAGTTGAGATATGTAGGTTTGGGATACGCTATCGTTCGTTAACCACTCTGCGTACTAATTATTGAGTACTAAAGATAGCGCGCCCTCTTGTCATACAGATCTCTTAACTAACTGCAAACAGATGCTCAATTCCCCACCAATTTGTAAGTCCTTAGATATACCGCTGTGCCACTTAGTGGCATACTTTTATGAACAATGTAATTATTACCATAGTCTGTTTTGTTTTTACAGAGAAAGCTGTAATTACATAAATAGATTTTGATGTGTGTAGTCTGAAGGCACTACTTCAAAACGTAATGGAACATTCTAGCACAATTATAGCTTATAGATTCAGATAAAATACAGTAGGTTTGGGATATGCTATCGTTCGTTAACCTCTCTGCGTACTAATTATTGAGTACTAAAGATAGCGCGCCCTCTTGTCATACAGATCTCTTAACTAACTGCAAACAGATGCTCAATTCCCCACCAATTTGAAGCGCATTTTCTTGAGTCTCGAAAAAGATCTCCAGTATTCTAACATATGCTTGATTTTTCACAATCTTATGCAGAATTTATATTAACTTTTATTAGTTAATTCTTGAAATTATATAGTTTTTTTACCTAATATCCTAAGGTAAAATATACTTTCCAGCATCCTCTTACCTTCATAAAATTATTTTAGGTTTCTAATTTGATAATTCTAAACATTGTAATTAATTAACTGAGAATTACTTTCAGCAATCTTGCCACGTACAACTTCTCAAGTTTATGATCCTGTATCAGCAACATTCAATGACCTATGATTTCTCAGTGATCAGCATAAAGACATATATTTTAAAGTATACCAACATTATCATCACTATATATTAAGTTACAATATACAATCATATATTTAATCCGTGAAATGTCAATTTTTAATTTAACTAGAGTTTCAGTCTTTTCCATTTATCAAACCTCTTATGACTTTCAGTAGCTCCCTTCCCAGAAATGCTGAACTTTCGTTACTTAGTTCTACCAATTTTAGAGCTAGTTCCTCTTCTGCAGTATATTTATTGAGTTCCTTCCCGTACTAGTCATCCTTACTTTAGATTACTTTACAGAAGGACAGGATATGCTTTCTATTAAACTATTATGAGGAGTTCAAGCATGTCTTTTCTCTCATTCTTCATTTTCTGTACATTTCTTATCTAGATATTCATATTTTAAATGCCTAAACAAAGACCTGATTTCCCTTTCTACTATATTTCTGTCCCCATCCCAATAGTTGTCTTTCTTCGTTTAGTTTTTCATACTCTTCTCATTCATATGAGCATTTTCCATTTGTCTTTCAAGTCTCACAGTTTTCATTCCTGCTTCCTGTAGCACCATTTTGAATTAAATATATTTGTCTGCAACATACTTTCTGGCAATATATTTTTTAATATTTCTCATCTGTTTTCGATGTAAATCAAAACGTATTTAGCCACAGTTTTCTATATTGTTATAAGCATCATTTTGTTTTTTATGAAATCTGTTTGTTAGTTTCTTCAGTTTTAATTTTATTTGCCTGATCACTGGATCGTAGTGAGATTCAGTCTGCTCTTGAATTACTACTATAACGTTTCTGAAATGTCCTTGAACTAAAACATAGCCTGTTTAATTTCTTACAATTCTTTCACCAATATCTGAAAAGTTTCAGATATATAAAGGCCTAACATATTTCTTAACCAAGATGTTTTAATCATCGAGCCTTTATTCTCCAAAACTGAATGTATCTCCTCTCTCATTATGAGCATGAAATCCCTTCCTTTGTAGTAGAGTCACCAATTACCATGAGATATTATTCTGACTCATTATTGACTGCTCAAGTGTCTCACCTCTTATCGTGAATATCTTTACTACTTCTTCAAACTTCACATAGATAACTGAGCTAAATAGCATTGTCGGACACCTACATCTATAACTGGTAGGTGTCAGTACCACTGTTAGGGTGAGTGATAGATGATGGTCATCAGGAGTTTAGGCAACCAATGTAATGCCTAGATCAGTACAACAGAAATTCCAAAAATCAGTGTTTGCTAAAAATCCTATGTATCTGTTTAGAAACCATGAGTTGTATTATTTTCAGTCTTGTTGCATTGTAATACTTAATCACTAATATTCAAATCAGCCATCAATGTTTTAGGGTTATAGCTTTCCTATTTGTACTAGCAGTCTTGAAATGGTGAAACCAGAAAAATACCCTATCATTCACTACATAGATTTAAATTGAAAACTTCCACATCATTTAAGCTGTTGATATACACCAAATAACTGTCATAATTTGAGAAGCTAGCACAAAATATATTGTAAATGTTTTATCATGAAATCCCATTTGACAGCTCGTAAAGTAAGGGACACAGTTTAATCTTGTAGCTATCTTAACTTCTAATAAGTTTAAATTCCATCGAAACTTGTTATGATACGATGTTGGTACAATTCTGAACCTTCTAAACAGCTAAAGATGTCTGCAATCAGTCTACCTTCATTTGACTTACTAAAATGAGGTAAATACCTATGACTTTATTCTTCTCATCAGCCAACTTGAGACTGTTTGACCCAATGTGCTCATTATTCTCTAGCTCATTAATATCTTCAACCGCTAAATCCTAGTCAAACAAGTACACAAAAGGATAATTGGTGACATAAGTACCACATGATTCCTCTTTACAATAGTTTTGGAAATAGCGCTAAGAAGATAAGGCCCATTCTTGCCAGAACCAAACTGCATACATGATACCTGTGTACACCATAACCATATTTAATATCCAGCTTGAACCTTTGTTCCTTTACTGTTTCCTCAAATGTGATGTTTAGTTGATTTAAACATTTATTGGCATGAACCACGCATCACACTCAAAAAGAGCAGTAATCCTTGTATAAAAATAGAATTTGATGAATGAACCGCTGAAAATATACCATTGTTCATCATTGCTTATAGGCGTTCATCTTTGTTGGTTCAATTAGAAATCACAAAAATAACAACATATGCTTCATTATCTAAATAATATACTTAGCCAAACTACCAGACAGACACTAAATGCGAAGTGTTCAATTAGCACTGTATCTATATTTTTTACAACTCTCCATTATGCTCCACATTGTGTTGTTTAATGCTTTTCTAATTATCCACGATTAAGCAGTAATGAAGCATCGCCCAATAGAAAGCTTGCAATGCATTTTGTTACCATTTGCAGTCTCTATAAGACAAGCTATAACCAGGCTAATTCTCAGCTAAAAGAACCAAAACTTTCAGATATAATTTACTTTGTTGTGATTGTATTTTCCTCCGAGTAATATAGAGCATAGTATTTACACCAAAACTCTATATTTTGACATACATACGACCACAAACAAACTTGCATACACTTGTATTAATGGTAAAACATCTGGTGTCTTTCCATTTTTGCATCATAAAGTGTCTGAAACATTCCTTGTCATAGATCCTTTGGGACAAATAGCTGCAGCACAGACTGTGCACTACATCTGAGTGGTTCACAGCAATACACATTACCTTTCGCTTATAAATGCTCCTATAAGTTACACAGGTTCTGTATATCCACATCATTTACCAATTCACAACAAACATGTCTCACCTTTCTACAAGACAAGAAATTATCAAAGTAAATTTTGGTCCTTCAATGCTTCCTCCTCAAGCTTCTTATTGATTTGATGCATCAATTCTGATGCAGACTTTTTTACTGCTTCAGGGGATTGTTGTCACAGCTTGATATCCAGAACACGAGCATTAAACCCCTCATAAACTATAGAGATAACCCATTTGAATTATTAGGCTGTTGTCTTTGGCGATGGTATATATAATATATATATGCATCTATGTATTCAGCACATATACAAAGCTGCATTCCGTAACGTTGCAATACAATGTATAATCATGACTTCCAAATTAAGATTTATTTAAACAGGTCCAATCAAACAGTCAAATTATCCATAAAAGAAGACACAGTGGTATTTGCAAATACTACAAACACAAGCAGATCTTTCTTGACAACCAGCATCAATACTGAAGAATCATTAACGTATAACTTTATATGTCTTTTTTGGTATTTTGAATAAAAAAGTTTCCGCATAGAGATGTCAAGCCCAGTAATTTAGTTTTCAGAGAATATTTGACCAAAGAGTATATTTACCTTTCTGGTATACAACCAGGCTCATCTAGAAGAAAGACTCAACACTGATATAAGTACAAGCAGACAAATATAAAAACATATGATAACAAGAACAAAAGAAAGGCGAGTGATCAGTAATGTGAGTCAATTTCATAAGTTATATGTAATCGTTATTCAAAAACTTTTACTAGTTCAGCGTATCCCCTCCTGTAAATTAAACCAAAATCTCAAAATATGAACATAAGAGGAAAATTCCAAAGTTAATATAAAGTAACTAAACAAGTTGTAGAATCCTAAATATTTATTTATAAGCGAACAATAACCCCAAGAGAACCATACAATATTCAATTATTGATATAAAACCATGTTTTTTATTCTTTTAATCAGCAAAAACAATACTCAACTTAATACTACAAAATCTCAAAGTTAAACAACAAAACCTCACATTTATAGGTTTATCTGTATAAAACTAAAAGTTCATATGTTATCTAAGATTCAAAAGTTAAGTTGAAATTCTAAATGTTTTAACAGTTAAAACCAAAGTTGTTCTTACAAGATATCTTTCTTTTATCGGAGTAAACCTGACATTATTTCCAGAAGCAAAATATATTAAAAATGCTAAACTTGTACACATTGTACAGTACATTCAAGATCTGTGTTTTGGGAGTTAAGGATCAGGGGCAAATTTGTCATCAAGCTGATAAATGCTATATGCTATCTCGCTGCAAGAAATTCAACTGATTGCCATTTAGCAAATTCACATTTTGCATCCTCTTAAAACAGGGAGAGTCAATGATTTACTTACACAACTTTTTGCACCTAAACTTAAAATTATAAAAATACTATAATTTTGAGGAAATTACATCTTAATTAAGGGGATAGCAGATACATTGTTCAATCCAATAAAACACCTTCTGCATTTACAACACCACAGTAGTTCCACTATCGATATTATTCATGAAAAGTCAACAGTCATGTCAAAAACAGTGCAACACCACAGCCTTTACAAAAGTACATTTCATTAACTGAAATCCTTGGTCACATTCGTCAGTCCAATTAAAATATGTATTGACTTTAATTAGGCTCAGTAATGGTGTCACAAACTAGAAGAAGATGCAATACCAAAAACCAAAGAACTTCACATTTGATCTCAAGTTGGGACAATTTTTGACCACTGTGATTTCTGCAGGATCAATGGAGAGTGGCTGTGCCTGTAATTTGATTAAAAACTCCATCCAAGTACGCACAAGTGCGCACTTTCCTGCTAAACGTTTGAGTAAACCTTTTTATACTTAAATAACTTTTTCAGGTTTCAGTATTAGCTTGAATAATCCAATTAAAACTAAAACATAATTTGCATATAAGACATCTCTTCAACTGCAGCCCTCTGAGTGCAAACTCTTTGGTGTCAATTAAATTGCACGGACAAGTAGCACGAAGTATAATTTATATAATCCTTCCAGTGTTGAAAGCAATCTTAGGTCTACCTTTCATTTTAGTTACTTGCCAATGACTAAATACTAGGTTTAGCGTACTGTATTAGCAGATACCTTTAAGCATTTAAAAATATGCATTCATCTTTGGCAAAAATTATTTCATTCACATGCTTGAATTCTATGAGTTTTGTTTGGCATTTCCTCCTTCCTCAAAATAGCTACTTGATTGAATTATCATATTTTTCAATATCTGCTCTATCTCATCGCTGGACATTCCTGCTGCTTTAAGGACATATACTACTTTTATTTATGTAAGATAAACGTTCTATCCTGTAAGCCACTTCATCTTACCGATGCTCTTAGGAAACAGAATTCAAGAGGTGACATAATCCAATGGACAAAGAAAGTAAGGTAATATTTAAAATCTAAGCACAAAGTTTTTGTTCAGTTGTATTTGACTTTTATCATAAATAGTTTGACAGAGATTCATCCTGAGAAATGAAAATCTGTCACTTTATTACTGGTTCAGTAGTTATCATCTACTTATCTATGTACGTATACACATTGTTTTTCATGTTATGTTTAAATATTCTTTTATTGTCATTTAAGTTTATTCAGTACCTTTACTACTCATGCATCTTAACTTCCATTGTCAGCTACAGACCCCAAAAATTCCTTCTTATCAAACTTGTTATTTTCGGGTTTACCTGGTGATACTTTTCATAAAATTGGTTTTATCTGAAATTAGGCAGAAACGCAAAAATTCCATGCTATCTGAATACATTGTACAGGTTCTAAAATTATAATAAGTATGTTAGCTCTTGCTTGAACCCTTGAGTTTAAAGGAATGCTTAATAAAATCATATTCTAGACATAGAGTTTTCACTACAATCGAGTTTCAGGAAACAAGATGAAAGTCGTCAACATAGAAATTGGCACTAATCAAGAACAAGATCCCTTAAGAAAGCATCTTCAGGAATCCCAGATGCCACTCAAAATGTGGAAATCCCAGCTTTGGTCCACGCAGCAGAGGATCAGCTGAGAAAGACTATATGTACCAATGCTGGTTGAATATTTGGATGACTGATGAAAAAATAGCATTATAAGTCCTTGCTTTTATTGTTATTGAGTGAATTTTATTATGCAAAACATTGCCTGATGTCTCGAGAAAAAAATCACTCCAATAATAGAATTAAGTGTTGAGAACTCTGCACAGCATGTTTCCCTGAACTCACCGAGTTCTTCAAACTATTTACCTGGGAAGCATGAAATATCTCAGCTACAAGGGAGTTGTGTTTTTTCTGAAAAGCACAACGATCATCAGCAAGGCCATGAAGACAAAGGTACGATGTCAACATTGAAAATTAATGAATTTCTTAATGTTGTCTTATTACAAGATTCATGATTAAGGCATGAAAGTGCAGACAGTAAGTGTACTACAGTAAAATTAAAAGGAGCATACACACGATTAAACTATAATCTGCATCAAAACTTAGTGACCAACTGGAAAGGAAAATGATTAAGGAAAGAGGATAAATGCATTGATAAAAGCAAATAGCCAAAGCTATTGTTTTTATTGCTCAACTCAAAGTGGCTTCAACCTCCATTTTCTCATACTGAATCAAGGCACTGTCTTTATGACAACTAGAGTGTAAATCAGGAAAGTGGTGATATTGGAGAGTAAGCTACACACGTGCCAAATGTCCATTGAGACGACAATGAGCAGTACAGCCAGAAGCAGTTTGTAGATTCATTGGGAACCGAGGGAAGTTAGCAAGTTCTCAGACGCATTCTACAGGTAAGAATAGGCATTTTTCATTTTACAAGGTTGATGTTAGGGACTATTGTAGTCCACACACACTTGGCTACTGTGGAATTTACCAAATCTCACATGCGAACCAGGTCTTTTGTATGAAGGATCCATTTCTGGATATATTTTGCTATCTTGTTCTTAAATTAGCTAACAGTTTTCTATTCATTGCTGGTGAACATTCCAGAAACACTATTTACTGCATAGGCACAGTAGATGATCATAACAAAGACTCCACCTTAGATGAAGATAGTAGCCAGATCAATCCAGCAAGTACTAACTCTCGGCATTATTCTATTTGCAAAATACACACCATGTGAAATAACAAATTCTATTTTTTTATGATTGTGTTTATGTTTTTCTATCGTTTACTTTATCTGTGAATTTTCATCTAATATATTTCTTTCATATCACAAAAATAAATAGCATGAAACATTTCCCACTGACTTCAGATCTATTCTTTACAGAGGATATGTAGACAACACGTGTATCTATGACTTTTAGTTTATATAAAAATGCTAACTCACGTTCTAACTAATCAGTGACGTCGAGAAACCCACTTGTAGAGAAATATATATACAAAAACATCTCGTTTGGGTTGAGAAAATATTTTACTTAGAAGAGCGAACAAAGTTTCGACCTTCTTCGGTCATCGTCAGGTTAACAAAGAGAGAGGTAACTGAACGGAAGCTGAACACATGTTTGGAAGGGGTTGTGTAACTGAGGGTCGGAATGTAGAGGGCGGTGTTAGATGTTTGAATATATAATTTTATTTTATTAATATAGATATAAAAAAGTTCCTTTATATCAGTTTATTTTGGGTTTAAGTTGTTGTATAAGTGCTTCTTTAATTTTGCATTTGTTTCTTTATTTAGTATTTGAGTGTTTTTCTATAGTTATGTTGTGTTTATTTGACTTGCAGTGTTCGAAAACGTGTGAAGGTGACTTTTTGTGTTCTTTGAATCTGGTTTCCATTTTTATACTTGTTTCTCCAATATAGAAGTCGTGGCAGTTATCACATTGTATTTTATAAATAATGTTGGTGTGGTGTTTGTCAGTGTAGTTTTTACATGGTATAGACCTTAGTTTTGTGCGTCGTTTGTGAATAAATTTGGTATTAACTGGAATGTCATTTTGTTACCAGTGTTTGCCAAATGTTGGTTATTTGTTTGCTGATGCCAGGAATATGTGGTTTCGTGGCTTTTTGATTCGCGAGATATATTAACTTTAGTTAGTTGATCTTGCTTTCTGTCTAGGTGTGTGCGTATAATGTTTTCTACGGTTTGTGGAGTTAACATATTGATGTTGAAGTATTGTTTTATTTTGTCTAATTCATCGTTAATTTTATCTGGTGAGCTTAGTTTTATGGCTGTGTTTATTTGGTTTTTAGTATGTTGAGTTTTTGTTTTGTTTCATGTGCCGAGTCCCAAGGCATGTACAGTCCAGTATAGGTGATTTTTCGGTGGATTTCTCTTTAGAATTATGCGTTGGTTCTTGTAATTTTGAGGTTAAGAAATGATATTTGATTGCTTTCTTCCTGTTCACATGTGAAGTTAACGTTGGGATGTGCAGAGTTAATGTGATTGAAAAAAATAAGTGTGTGTTCTGTAGATTTGAATCCCGCAACCGTGTCATCTACATATCTGTACCAGTATAGTGGTGGATGTAATGCTGTATTAATTGCTTGTGTTTCAATTTGTGTTAAAAATATTGGCTAAAAAGAACTGGTGATACTGAGTTGCCCATGCTTAGGTCATTAATTTATATATAGTTTTGGTTGTTGAACATGAAGTTTGTCTTTGCCGTTTTTGCATATATACATCCTTGACATTAGTAATAAAAGCAAGTAGTCATCTGTCTGTTTACTTCGGTTGAAGTAAAAAGGAGCACATTTTGATTCATTAGTACTTCCCCCACATCGTCTCAAAATAAGAAAATTCACAAAGAACTGTTGAACGTGGACTTACAACCAAGATGTACTACATGGGCTGTATTGTGGTCACTATATTTAAATAAAAAACGCTATTCACATTCAGATCCCACAGACATAATAACGATATAATTATTCATGAATTTATTGTGAAGCATTTTAATGTAATGCGTTCTTAATCATTGATTCTTTGTTGGTTTGTACATTACACTCATTAATCGCATTTCTACGTATACAGATTTGCAAACCATTAGGATTTGAGCATAATCATTATGATTTTGGTATATACATTATGACTATATGCTCATACAAATATTACTTGTTGCAGTTCAAATTATTATATATTATATAGGCCTATACAATAAAGTATAGGGGCTTGAAAGGAGTGAAAAGAAAATTTCTGTTGAGATACAAATAAATTTTGATAATAAAAGACACTGTACAAATGGCTGATTGCAATAATCATGTTTGTGCTTGAAATAATAAAAAATATTTGTATCTCCAACGTCTACCAATAGTTTGAGTGCGGTGCTTTTCCATACTGAGTACGTAGGGGAATCCATAGTTACGTCTTCAGTGCTTGTCAGCCAATCAGCACTCGCATATATGGGTATTTCTCGTTTTCTAAGCGACATAGAAACACCAATGCAATCCTTCCCAAGATAGAAAAAAAGAGGCCTCGTTCACCAGATTACCTTGTTTCTGGCAAATCTAAAA
The DNA here is from genome assembly GCA_011833715.1 of Carcinoscorpius rotundicauda. NCBI lineage: Eukaryota > Metazoa > Arthropoda > Merostomata > Xiphosura > Limulidae > Carcinoscorpius > Carcinoscorpius rotundicauda. The sequence goes on from CM022392.1 coordinate 142,122,319, forward strand.
GAACTAAAACTGTGAAAGGGCTCTGTCTACAATCATTACACTCAGTCATCATTTGAAACAGTTGGCAACTCTGTCTATATATTACGTTGAGTTCACTAATCATAATTACTTATATATTATATTGCACTCCTCTACTATATATTACATTTCACTTTCTAATCACATCTTTACCTATATATTACATTAGATTCATTTATCATATCTGTACATATGTTCCCTTGCACTCAATAAAATCTGATACCTATACATCACATTGCACTCACTAATCACATCTGTACCTACATATGTCATATCACATTTACTAATATTCACCCTTTGCTCTCCTGAAGAACAGTTAACCACTGAAATACTCAAATTTTGCTTTGTTGTTAAGAAATTAATTAAATCTGTAATAATATTTGCATTTGTTTTACTTACAATATAAGTATGTAAGAATTTGAAAAGCATAGAAAAATCTTAATTATTTGGAAAAAGCTGAAGCTAACAATTAAAATTTACAATTAAGAACAATCTTCACACCAGAATAACCAGTCATGATACATGTATATATAAAGTTTTTATTTCTAAAACAGGAAGCATGTCAGTGATTATCAACTATTTCCAACTTTGACATTTGTAATAAAAACACATGAAAAAACTTTAACAAGTAACACAAATTCTTAATGTTTTAAAAATGACCCCATCCATATTATGACAGTATAATTACATTTTAGAAGCCTTCTCAAATCTGTTATACAAAATAAAAAGTACATTGTATTAAGTACTTCCAGCACATGTAAGTATAAACTTATTTAATAACAAATGTATGTTTATATAAAAAAAAGGCAACTGTTGCATTGACATTTGACACAGTAATTCACTTAAACAGAGTTGTTCCCAAAATATTTAACATTTTTCATCGTTTAGATAAACATGTTCAGCTTTCAGTAAGAAACTTGTTTAATAGTGGAAACATTGAGCACTTTTGCAATTTATCAATAATATTCATCACAAAGTTTTCTTATTCTAGTAACTATAATATTTGATGCTAACAATTACGTATGTAACAGCTGTACAACAATTTTAAATGAGAATTATTCCCTTGGTCTACTAAAACACAAACTTGCTTATTATGATTTAACATGCAAGTAACAGATAAATGAGCATTTACACAGAAGAAATAAAATTACACTATATTTTGTATTTGTTTGTTTGTTTTTTGGAATTTCGCACAAAGCTACCCGAAGGCTATCTGTGCTAGCCATCCCTAATTTAGCAGTGTAAGACTAGAGGCAAGGCAGCTAGTCATCACCACCCACCGCCAACTCTTGGGCTACTCTTTTACCAACGAAAAGTGAGATTGACCGTCACATTATAACACCTCCACGGCTGGGAGGGCAAGCATGTTTGGCGCGACTCAGGCACGAATCCGCAACCCTCAGATAACGAAGCGCATGCCTTAACGCACAAGGCCATGCCAGGCCCCTATATTTTGTGTCACTTATGTACTGTACACTGCCCTAAGTGATTTAAATTCATCTTTAGAAATGTGTAAAAATATATATCACAAATGTAAAAAGTAGATCCAAAATATCACATTCACAAAAAAAACAACTTATTCTGCTTTATTACTGACCCTATATTGAATGAAATATTCTTAACATGGCACTGGCAATGCCATTTTAGGTTACCTAAGTCACATCGTCATTTTAGATATTTCCACATTTACAACGTGTATGTTGCTTCAGTGCAGCATCATGCATACATACAGGCATTGTTACATGACAGTGTTAAATCTGTTAATGTTAAGGTCTTCTGCTTACTTGGAGACTGCTCAGTATTATTCAGTAGACTAACTAAAGAGTATAACCAGCAGAAACCATAATAAATATGTTAGCTCAAAATCAACTTTCAAGAAAATAGACAGAAATTATATAAACCCTCTATTACTTGTGAGCAAACACAGGAAAAGTCAGTTGGAAACTGCAAATTCAAAGCTAAACCTTATTTTGGATATCTGTACATGGAAAACATAGATTGATAAGGCATCTGCTAGTTCATGTGGTGGTTCAACAAATGCAGTGGATCCACATTACCTCATGCTTGTCAATGATTAAAAACTGTATTGCAAGAATCTTCTAATGATATTAGGCTAGACTATGTGCATTAGACATTTTCAGATCAGAATCAATTCAGCAAATTTAACCCACAATCTTATTTCCAGGCTGAAGCATCAGGGCCTCTTATATAATTTGTTGTTGGATTATAAATTTGCAATAGACCTTAGCAGCTTAAGTTCTCACAATACTTGCAATTAGAGTAAAAAGATTATTATTAGGTGCACTTACTGCATCAGAATCCCAAAGTTCTGACCTAGAACAACATTTTCAACAGCACCATGCTGCTACTGCAGGTCTGCAGCCCTATGTAAGAGTAATTCATTTTATATGTATACTTAAATATATTGGCCTATAGATGTAAATTATATTCCCTATTGCATGAAATGTCATTGCACTTGTAACCAAATCCCATTATCTCCAAAGTATATTTTGTTAGAAAAAATATAAGCTATCAATTTACTGTCAAATTTATGTGTATGTCTATATATATATAAGTTTATTATTGTTTAAACAAGGCAAACCACAAACAATTTAAGTAGAAGTAATTTCTACACTTTATATTAATGTGTAGACTAAGCTGTTTTTTGATATTCTGACCATAAGCTATTGTTAAATTGAACTATCTTGCAAGGTTAAAAGGACATATCTTGCCACAGTGGCATGCTTATTTTAAAATTATGCAAGAAGTGCTACCTGTTTTTAGTGTGAGTAGTTTTGAAAATTAATGCCTGTAAGTTTATTTATTTTGTTATTTAAACTTTGTACTTTTTCCATACTGTGCCTCAAAGACCAGGACAAATATAATATCAGCATGTAAGCAGAGTATTGACATACAGCTGCAGATGTCAACAACTATAATATCTGGACATCTTGCCAATGCCCACAATCTGTTTACATTTGACATTACATATCTTGCTAAGTCTGATTGTGAAATCAATAGAGACTGTTGTATGAATGGCACACGGTCTGCTGCCTTTCAGTTTTGTGGAGTATAATGGTCTACAATATTTCTGTGACAAGAACTTGCCAAATATGAAAGTGCCCAGAATGTTCCCTCTACATTTTTAAAACTACATGTGAAATTATTTTTTTTCATGTATATCAGTATTAAAGCAACATACAGACATGCTACCAGTTTCTTTTCTTAGGGAAGGGGTGGATATTTTTAGACCATCAACCCTATTGGATAATTAGGCTGCCTTGCAATACTACCACTCAGTTATTTGGTCTATAGGTCTATCAATTGCAGGAGTCAGTAAGGCTGTCAACATAGAGATTTCTCACCATTACTAAGTAGCTAGAATAATAAAGTAATCAGAACCTGACTGGTTGTTGTGTGGCTGAGAAGCCTAGAGGAAGCATCAGTTCCAAGCACTGATGGAGATTCATGAAGCTGTGATATCAAAACTTGTCACTTATTTGGAAACCATAAAAACAATCTGCATCATGTTTGGTAGTTAGTCACATCACTACAAAGCACATCCCTAGACTGGATTAAAATTTTGTACATAACCAAGAACTAGGTTAGCATACCAGCTATAATACCTTGTAAGATGTTACTTTAGCACACGAGTCAAAGTATCACAGACCACATTCATAAAGAACTTCACAATTTTTCTTGGCCAGAAAGCTGAATTATTTTCAACACATGATGGTGTTTAAAACATATAGTAGGCAAGTACTCTCCTAATAGTTAAACAATTACATCACTCTGTGACACACAATTTGTATTATTTAGAGATGATGGATTCACTAAATTGAGTACAAGTCATTCAGGACATCCTACTTCACTGCAAAGAAATTGTGAAAACAATTTGCACTTTAAAGGACATATAATCCAGCAGGAATCAGAAAATACTAATGACATGTTAACAGAGCTGATTCCACATGTTCAGGAGAAACAGACAAACAACATTCAGCCTTAGATAGAGATTCAAATGTTAGTATGCCAACAAGAAAAGTGATACACAAGAAACAGAGACAGTTGCAACTCGTAAAACTTTGAAAAATAAAACTCAGTTGTGACATGCTGACACATACTAGTAGAATATGCTGCACAGTATCCTTAATGTCTTCACTGAAATAAACAAAGCTTTAAATGACAGTGGCCATAGAGAATTTGTCATGACAGGAACTGACAAATTTTTTTTAAAGACTTGTGCTATTTCCTTAAACCTTTCAAGAAGTTTATTGAATCAGTCAATGTTTATCAGCTGAACCTGGGTCTCACTATCATGATAAATAAAAAAATTCAGAATTTAATAACAACTGAAAATAAGAATGACTATATGGCCATCAAGAAAGTGAAAAAAATTGAGCTTGGACTGTGTGTGTGTGTTTTTCATATAGCAAAGACACAAAGGGCTATTTGCATTGTAAATCTGAAGACATACCACTGTATTAGCAGGGGGCTGAACTTGGACTAAAGAATTCCTATTAAAGAAACACTACGAGTTACATCTTTGGTCAATCTTATAATGAAAGTTGAAAACATAGGCCTACCAGATGAAGTGAAAGTTAAACTTATATAATAAAGTGTTGGAATATAAGTGCATCCTTTTCTGCCAAGAAAAAATTCAAGTCTGAAATATAACTGCTAGCACTAGTAATACAGGCTTTACAGCTAATACAACTGCAAAACTTTCTCACAAACACATGGTGTAGAACAAAAAAAGAATAGAAACATACTTCAACAGTCAACATCCATTTTAACATTTTGGATTGCCTTTGTACTTTTCTTTCAAGTTCTTCAATACTTCCTTATGGATAGCATTATTTTTTCGAATGTGTGGAAGTCGCTTTTTTTGATCCATGTTCTTAATAGTCTTGATTCCAGGTGCATGTACAAGAAAAGCATTGTCAAGAATACAGATGTCATAATCTAACAGACACATCTCGTACATCTGAAATAATCAAATTTACATATGTAAAATTGTATCACATATGAACAATGTTATACATTAAAAATAGAAGAAACATCAATTTCAAAATTAAGTAATTTATAAAATACATAAAAATTACCCATTTTTAAACAACTAAATCCTTTACTTGGCAGTGAGAGAGATAAGTTAGTTAGGTTTATAGCGTAGTGAATTTTTACTTAAATATGTAATTATTTGTTCTGTTTTGTCTGTTAATTCCAATACTAAAAAAGATTAATAAATAAATACACTTACAAACTGAAGTGTTTTCCATGGATCAATTATAGAGAAAAATGGGTTCTGAAGACTTCACATTTTAAATGGTTATTTCTGAAAATTACTTTTGTTTTTCTGACTTACTGGATATAAGCATGAAAACTTGCATAAATAAGCTAATGTTACTAGAACACTATGAAATGTTTTATACCCTGATAAAATTTACTATGAAATGTTTTATACCCTGATAAAATTTAGAAATATTTCTCTTTTTAACAAAAAGTTGTCAGATAATACAAAACTGACATTTTTCACATCTCCCACTCACTTCCAACAGCCAAAACATCCTTAAAAGTAAAGCTTATAGTACTAAAAGTTTTCTTTGCAATTAATACAAGAAAGTAGATTTAAACAATTAACTCGATTAGTCATTATAATCCTCCAGACAGCAGTTTCTGCTAGTAACTGCTAATCACAGCATTTATACCATTAAAAAAAATTTAGAAAAGTGAATAATGTATAGAAAGTGTTTGGACTGTGCTCGTGCTCATATAAACTGTGATGTTTCTATATATTAAAAATGGTACCCCTTTTTAAGAACTCCATTTCTTTTAGTACCATATTTACAAATTTCACAAGATATAAAGAAACTCTCGAGTACAACTCCAGTGAAAGTACTTTTATTTGAAATTGTGTTCTGTGATAAAGAAATTGTTGTTGCACATACAGTAGTTATTTTTCTGTCTGTACCTTGAATACTCAAAGAGTGAAATGCTTTTAAAGGAGTTTTGTTTGTGGTGTTGTTCAATAGATGGTACCACACTATATTAGTTGGTCATGTACACAGATATGTACACTCCCTCCATTATGGTAAGATTAGTGCTGTCTCAAAGAGGTCAATTGATGGAAAGTAGTATTTCTGGTTATTCCAACTATTCAGTAACTGAAATTATGATGAAACCAACTGAGTGAATAAAATCAACGAATGAAAAGTAGCATTTCTGAGTATTTCAACTATCTAGAAGTCAAACTGCTCGATGATCTTTTTCCGTTTGTTATTAATTCAATCTTTGGCAAGTAGTGTCATAGCTGATGAAAATAACCAAATAATCAAACTTAGGATTCCCAATTCTTACTATGTTAGATTATTCTAACTACCCAATAAATCACAATATTGCCATTATGTTTTATTGTTGTTAAACCCAAATATACACAATGACAGGTAGTAAACATTACAAGTTCTATCACTAGAATGAGTAACTAATCAAATGTAACTCCTTAATGAGTCCAAAGGTCACTTAATTAGCAAAATCCTGATTCAACCAGTTCCATAAAAAAACAAAAATATCACACAAAAACCAAAGTAATTATCACCCCAGTGATGGGAAAAATTTAAGTTAATCTATCAATATATTTTGTGGGCTTTGAAAAGTTAACCGTGTTTCACAGTTGATTTCACTCAGAACCAAAGCTCTGAGCTACTTATACCACCCATCTTGAAAAGTAACTGTTGAGTATTCCCATCCTGCTAAGAGCGGCAAACCAATAACATTTGACAAATCTAAGTCTTTGTTCCTCAAATTGTCACATTTTGAAATGTGAGTGATAGTGTGATTAGTTCCTAACAATTTAGTATAAAATATCTTGCTTGCAAAATTAGATTTGGCCTCAAAATTATACATACCTGTTCTCCCGTCACTTCAAAAATGCATGTTGAGTTTTTCAAATGTAACACAAATAGGAGATGGACAAATACTTGGAAAGACACCAAGGTTTGTAAATAAAAAATAAGGAAATCCATTAATTGACTTCAAATGATTATTATCATACTGTAGCATTATGAACACTGTAGCACATTCTTCACCGATGGGCTTGTATAAGAAAAGATTAAACCTTTTTAATATGATATAGCACCATTACATACTTCACATTATGTCCAGCTGTGGTTTCAAACAAATAAAGAATTTGTTTTAGTAAGTCCAAAGCTGCAATATACACTTAACTGAACCATTCTGAATTGTCATCTAAGATTTAACTGTTATGCAAGAAAAGTAATGGACAATTGTATATCAACAATTGAGATAAAATAGTCCAATTTGTTAATAGTGTCAAAAGCAGGCACTCTTCATACTGAAATGAGACTTAAAAAGCAAAACACTACATCCCAGTTCTCAAAATGGGTTTTCCAATGCTTTGGTAATATAGCGTACAATGACTACATACATTTGCTTCATCTCTATACCTCTCTATATTGCCCACAGCAATAGTAATCCTGCGACTCTATATCAATGCACCCTCTATACCCAACCGATCTGTAGAAGTTCCCTTTTATTCTTCATTTACTTTTTCAAGATTGTCAAGATAATCAGACCCAAACACCAGCTATTGTAAGGAGCAAGAGAATGATAGCATGAATGGAAGTGTTACCAGAAATGCACTTCCAGTATAGAAAAATGTAAACTTTTCAAACACACCAACTTACACTTTGGCTATAATCCCACACTGACAAGAAAGAAAAGATCATGAGGGTAAAAATCACACAAAAAGCATCCACATTGAAAAAACAAGTGTATAAAACTGAGATATAATAGAGCACACTAGTGAGGGTCAACACTACTTCTGCAACAGGTACACTCTTTGTCCCAAAAAATGAAATCTCAATACGAGTGGTACAAGCAAACCAGCTATACAATTTGTTAAATCCAAGGTTAAATAGAGATGGTCAAGGTTTAAGCTTTACTCATGATAGTCCATAAGTGACAGTCCAGCATTGTATATTATATTTGATATAGAACTGTTCACCACCTAGAAAGTGCCAAGGTGATCTTATACAACATTGATCTCAACAGAGCTGATTGTAACCAAGAATTTAGTTATTAGTTTAGTAGTGGATAGTGCAGATTTGCAAATGCCTATCCAACCAGGCCACAAAGTAAAAGATTATATAGTTTAAAACATGGATGCAAGTATGCATGGCAAACTACTGTGATATCCCAATTAGAAACATGAAAAGGGTGACAAGGATGGATAACCTAGAATGATTCCAAAAGTAATGACAAAACTGGCAATTCAAAAACAGTTTTTTTCCTCTTAGAAAAACAAAAATTAGCTGATAAGGTAGTCTCATATAAAGCAGCAGACAAAGGCACCAAGACATTGTCTAAAAACTATGCCAAAAATTAAGACATGTGGCATAGTATAATACAAAGAATTAAACCCATGTCTACAATACCACTGGTGAGAAAAACTTCCAAAGATCAAATGGAACATACTAACAAGGACACCACTCAAGATGTCAATCCCTAACGATGTGTAATGGACAACATAAACAAAGACTGATGTATGAAACATGTCCAAACAAGGCAAACATAAGAGAGTAGTCAAAGAAGAAGGGAAAGAAGTTGACATTCCTAAAAACACTGCAAATCAAATAAACATAGAAAACACCCAAATATTAAGTAGGGAAACAAATATAAACAAACACAAAATCAAAGAAGCCCTACCTATATGGCAATTAAAACCAAAATTAAACCAATATAAAGGAACACCTTTTTACCTATACTAATTAATAACCTAACATCAACATGCAACATCCCCTATAATCCAGTACCCATTTATACTCTTGTTCCTAAGATGTATCTGTCAACAGTCACATTCAAACTCTTTCTTAACCTGAAGACAACCTAGGAAGGTCAAAATATTCCTCTCTCCTTATCAGTAAAAGTGTTGATATCCATACCAGCCATTTTGAGATACATTTTTATTTTGAGTGGGTTTCTCACCATCAAAAATCATTTCACTGCAGTGAATGTGTTACACCACCTTTGTAATTTCTGTTCTCAACAAAAAGGGAATAAGAAAAAGCAATGGGAACTTATATATGGATTTTTATAAAGGGTGCATTGGCATATGTAGTCACAAGATTAAAATTGCTTTGGGCAATATAGTGGGGTTCAAAGACTTAAGCAAGTAAGGTAAAATTCATACAAATGCTTAAAAGGGCAGAGAAGAAAATGTTTCATTGGAATAAAGTTAAAGTGTGAAAGGGGGTGTGTTTAGGAATTATTTATTCCTAGTTGTTGATTCTTTATGCCTTAAAGTTGATGATACAAACCAAGGCTGAGCCATACAGTAGAAACAGATTAACAAGAACATTCCACTGTCAAAAATACATTGTTATAAATAATAGCGTATGCATTGTAAAGCAGTATGGCCATTGTTCACTTAAATACATACTTGTGAGACAATTCAAGTATAATATTACTGTTGTTAAAAAGCAAAAATAATAAAGGAAATGTTTTATGCACTTCTGTAGAACTAGGTCTGATCAGTAACAGAAAGAACTAGAAATGGTAGAATAATCAGTTGAATCATATAGTAAAACTGCTATCTTTGAAGTTAAAGTTATGTTCTGCCAGACCTACTTTCGAGAAACTTTCTTCATTAACTTAGACTCAAGTATTATAGTACTGCAGAAATTACAAGTTTTAGTGCTTTGTTTTTTGTTAGTTATATGAGAATTAGTTTTGTATGCTAAATAGACTGATGTTTTTCTGTTAAGTGGAACGAAGACAAAAAAAAAACAACTCAATATTAGAGAACAAAATACTAAAGTCTATAACTGAAAGTGAAAATAGCAAAAACTTGACCACTAGTTATATCTATCCTACAGAACATTCAATTGAAGTAAACCCACAGAACATATATATATATATATATACAGGTCAAATTGGAAAAATGAAACCAGCATACTAGTTGCTAACTTTGTAATTTTGAGTCTTAACATTGCTTTGCCTCAAAAAGTCAATACACTAAAGCTTTCTTAAAATGTTACTTTTGAGATGCAAAACAAGGATAAACATTTCTGCAGTTATTTGCCATACATACACATGAATTAAAGTTTTTTTTTTCATTTAAAATTAATCTATACAATGGACACTGAAAAAAAAGATATTGTAAATAAATCAGAATAAAATAAGAACTACAAGGAAATATGCAGGAAGGATAAATAAAAAGGATTGCAGAAATGATAAAGAAATGCTTGAAAAGTTAGTGATATTGTTAGCATTCTATTAACGGTAACTATACTATTGGTGTTTTGTATATTTAATACCTTAATTACTAGACATGTATTGTTAACTACTACATGGGAGGTAAGATTTTTCACAAAAAGAAATTTAGTCTGAACATTTTTCATGTATGGTGATTGAACTATAATTTATATAAAAATAAATATTTAGCATTTTGTGTCAGATTTGGGATATTTTCCATATCTGGCTGAGCTTGGCACTGTTTTCAAATTTAGCATATTTTCAAGAACTGACTTTTTTTCAGGTGAGGAGCAAATATGTCCAATTCTCTACTTAAACAGATGTGGATTTTAAGCTGCCCAAGTAACTAGCCAAAAACACATGCATGCAACAATGATAGCAATAATTGTCTGTATCATACTTTCACAGTAGATCTAATTACCAGGATAGAATCCCCAATCCTAGATTACCTACATCAATAATTGTGTTCATACATACTTATTTAAGGTTAAACATTTAGTTGTCTTTAACTACCACATGATTAACAGACATTTCCAGCCGAACTGACAGTAACTCCATCTCAACTGGAACCAATGCAAAGACCTAAGATTCAACTTTAATATTTTTTACTCTTTTTTCAATCTATTATATTCATACTCTTAAAGTACCAATTCTGCTTTCATTTATAGCCACCTTTTTATTTAAAAAACATAACTATCTTCAAGCTTAAAATATTTACTTTTAAAATGTTCTACTGCTATTCAGTATCAAAATTTAATAAAGTAGCCCAATTCACAACAGATAATTCTTGTCACATACCTCCAAAATACAATCTTTTGAAATTTGTAACCAAAATCTCATCATTTATAACCTTGATGTGCAGTAAAACAAACTTAAATGACTGATGATCACTTGCTCCTAGATGTTTCCTTTACTTCTATATTAGTAGTTCATAACATATTTTATTAAACAGCATTGTTCTTAATAGGTTCCTTATCCAATGAAGAAAGCCACTGCATTTACTTCCAGTGATTTGCCCAAGAAAACTCAGGCTAAATGTTTAAAAAAAAATATTTCCCAAAGTTAATTCCACTTCAAATCATATCCTTTATCCAAATTTATTCACATGTTATCTTGTATTTTAATCAGTGATTGCTATATGGTACTGGGAATCCTGTTTGTTTATTCTAAATAATGTATCAAAATATTGGAGAAAATATCCCTATTCTTTACTGGTATTTAACTGAAATAATACATATCACATATAATTCCATGTATCTAACAGTTAATTATTAAGTACAAGCAAAAGCACCTGTCCTAAAAAACAAGAAAAACTTAGTCTATCAATTTATTTTATGGACTTTCAAAATGTTAACTGTATTGCACTCTGATTTATTCAGAGTCAAAGCTCTGAGCTACTTATACTATCCACTGAGAAAAGTAACTACTGATCATTTTGATCATTTTTAGTCTTTAACTCACCATTTGAAATGTAATAAAGACAGTGTGATTAATTCCTTAGTTTAGTTTAGAATATCCTGCTTAGGTAATCAAATACAACATTAAGATTATTCATGTTTGTTCCCTTATATTAAAAGTGAATGTTGAGTTTTGCCCACATATGCAGCTTTTCAAATGGGAAACAAACACCACAATTTGCAAGATGTGTAAAACATTTGGAGCACAAATATTGTAATAAATCTTAAAAAAAACTTGTGTTTCATTAAGTATAGGCTATCAAAAAGAAAAAGAAAAAACCTGACCTTTTTTAGTTCAATTCCAAAAAAAAACAAAACAAGAACATGGAATAGAATAAAAAACATACTCCCTAAACTTAAATGTGTTATTCTCAAGTTTCACTGCCCCATTATGTACCCTTTTTAACTTTCCAAAATCCTTTTTATTTAATGTTAAATTTCCAAAAGGTTATGTTTTTCTCATAGACCTGTTGCCACTGTCTTGCTGAGATTCAAATTCTCTAGAGTTTAACTGTGAAAAATGAACTTAAAATTATATTTAATGCAGTAGTCATTGCCATCAGATATTTTTTTCTTTAGTGTGTGTGTGTGTGTGTGTGTGTGTGTGTGTGTGTGTGTGTGTGTGTGTGTGTGTGTGGATCTTTTCAACCTGTGCAGCATCTTCAATTTTTGGTTTATTAGAAATTATGTCAGAAGTTTGAGTTTGCTTTTTTAATGCAATCCTTCCTTCTGATTTTATTTTATTTCACTGCTGAGTGTTAATCTTCTATATACTCACTCACACACACACACACACACACACACACACACACAACATAGCTCTAAACCAAGTTTACATATAAGAGTGAAACTAAGTATGATTTGTATCCAAGGATTTTTGTAGATTTCACAAATTTTAATACCTTCAGCCATCAGATGATATGCATTAAAAATGAAGTAAAGCCAGCAGGAATGAGAACAGTTGACTGTCACATTGTATATTGTGGTGTTTTATGCTATGGTACAACTTATGATGAAATTGCATAACATCTTGATTCATTATGAAAAAAATATACATATTTATATTGAAATGCTGTTTTGAACTTCAACAACACATATGTAGCAAACAAAAATACAAATGTAAGAGCTTATATGTTGTTTCTTGTGACTTCTCACAACATGAGTATTCTTATGGGATTCATAATAGTGACCAACCATGCAGATAAACTACTACTAAATGGACTATGAGAGTTAAATTTGAAAATTCTTCAGGTAACTATGTCAACAGTGTGGAAACGGTTTGGTTTTCCTTTGAAACATTATGCTCAAAACAGGTTGATAAATCCACTGCATTTGCCAAATATGCTACACTCAAGTGCATTGTACTGGTAGACTTACAAATACAGCTACATATATTCATAGGAAACACCACCAAAAAATATGAATGAAAAATGAAAATGAAATAAAAGATTGTTCTGTACCTGAAATATTAAAAGATGTTACAAGAACAAAAAAAAAAACCAATAAAACTGATTTGTGTGGTGCTTTCAAATAACAACTTAGGTTCAGCTATTCAAGAGTACAACTAATAACAAAACAGTATAAGAGATTTTAGTGAGTAGGATCTCAGGCCTTGCTCTTGCTCTGAAGTAAAAAATTACTGCTTTACAAAGATGATCAATTTGATGAAACCAAATTGCATTCCATCAAGAATGAATTTCAATAATAAAACATGTATGCTAAAACTAAATGAAATGTTCAGAAGGGACAAAATATAGATGCAACAGTGATTATAGCTAATGATGGACAGATGCTAAGAGCAGCAAAAAGGTACATTATCATAACAGCTCACTGTATAAAAAATGACAAACCTTATTCTACAGACATGTCATAAGTGTGAATGTTGGTCACACGCTTACTAATGCTGTAAATGAGAACTATGATATTTTTACTCAATATGTAGCTCTGGTAACTGATAATGTAAATAATATGGCTAGAGCTTCAAAAGAACCTCGGTTTGGTTAACATATCGGTTACTTTTCCCATAAACTGATATCAGCTATTCAGGGAGGACTCGAAGTGAGCCAAATGTTCAGACTTATGACAGAGCATTAGTGCTACCAACATTCTTAAAACAAAAATATAGTACTACAGCTTCATAAAAATGGTCTTACAACTGATATCAAAAATCTGCCTTGCACAGACTGCTGTAAGAGCTGTCCTTAAGTAACCAAAAATGAGAAAACATACAAAAAATTTTGCGACTTTGTCAGAACAAGGTGTTTTAACATCAAGATTATGGTGCAGCTTCAGAGTTAATGATGAAAACGACTAAAGTGCTGTGTAGTGAACATCCTACAATCTCACCTAATCAACAAAACTTTAAATTTTGCACATAATGCAATTAAAGGACACATGCTTCACTTATCAAACATGTCAAAAATACCATTTCAGAAGATAAAGAAATATAAATAAACAGATTAAGAATTTGTTCCTTTAAGTAGTTGCCCTAAGTCCTAGATTCAAAATACCACTTCAAGAAAAAGATCTCCACCACCAAGTTCATTGGCACAAAATGCTGAAACTAACTTTCAACTTCATGAGAAGTTAAAAGAACCACAAAGTAAACCTCTAATACCTTGTTCTGTTGTTGAAAATTTCTGCAATACAAAACCTTGTTCTGGAAGATTTATTTGATAATGCATATTTTATGAACATTTAAAACCAAACTTTTTCATACAAAGAAAAGAAGCTTCACTCTTACAAAACAGAATCCATAATTTTTTCAGTGTCCTCCTGGAATTATTTCTACAATTTCCTAATAATTATCACCTAAACTTGTGTAATTTATTGAATAATAACATGGTTTTAGATTCACACAGGTTTCTACTGGTTGTAAATACTAGCTCTTTCAGAGATTTCTTAGCACATTTCACCAAGTTTACCTGGCATCATCATGTGGGATACCAGAACTAAGCCTAATAGAATTTAATTTAAAAAAGGATCAAGTCAAAGTTTCTAACCAACAGTAATCTGCAATCCCACAATTACACAATTGAACAATTAGATTAATTTACCAATGGACAACAAAAAGCTGTGAAGTGTCATGCTGGTATTGCTAGATAAGTGTACTTAGTGCAAATATGTCCAGCATCTGGAAATATTGTTACAGCTAGCTTTTACCATTAATAAGAACTGCTGCTTGGTGTTTGAAAATGTTCAAATTTGTTCTTAAACATTTTCATATATAAAAAGAAATTAAAAATTATTCTGTTGAAAACATGAGTGTTTTGTTGGTTTTTTTCAATTACATTTTTTTCTTTTAATACTTAGTGTGTCACAAAAATACTGTGATATGTATCATTGCACTCCTAACAAAGTGGCTTTAAAATTAATGTACTTCTGCATGTACACTGAAGCATTAGTTGTTTATGGTCAACACAAAAGAACAATATTACAAAATACTAGTCCAATAAAATACAGTCAAGATACAGAAGACTAATGGTCAGTTATATTACTGGGTATGTGACCTGAGTGCACATTCATCACATCAATGCACACTAAGTTATGTTGGCTAGGCAAGACTGGAAAGACAATATAATAAAATAAACATATATGTAAATATATGGTATAAAAAAAATTTAAATATATTTCCTTTTTTTTAAAATAAATACAATGTTTGTGAAGTAACAGACCTCACATAGTTAAGAGTATAGAAAATAACAAAATATAAATGTTTGAAATGTATTCAAGAGATTTTAAACTTTATATAAACATTTGATTTTTTGGAGAAAAAAATAGTTTCTTTAATTAAGTAACTTTGCATTCAGACCAGTAATAAAACAGACTATTTCACACAATCTTTAGTAAAAATATTTCATTAAAAAATTTGATTTCTTTTACATAAAATACTTGTAATATTTACTAAACATCTATCAAATTTTGTGATGATAAACCTGCTGTATCAAAAGTTATAGTGCAAATACTTAGTGTGCAAATCGGGTAGACTAACTCATACGTCATTCCTACAGTTATGAAAGTTTAAAAAATTAGAAGTAGTTTTGTTAAAATAAGCTAAATCTGGGACTTTTTTTTTAAAACTTACCTGTAAATACTCAACAAACTATCTCATAGAAAAACTAATAAAATAAATTACCCAAAAGCAAAAGATTGCATGGAAAAATTTGAAATATTTCACCACATTAAAAAAAACGGTAAAATTTTTTTAAGTTCCAACTATTATTTTCTGCAAAATGTTTGCTAAGAAAGACTAATATCTTGGTATTGGTGACAATCACAACAATAAAATAAAAGATTTTCTGGGTACTAAAACACTTAACAGGTACACTGACGTAACAGTTGATATGAAGTCTAACATTAATTTTATGACTACATCTATATATAAAAGTAAAATAAAAACACAAAACACATTATATCACATATATAATAGCTTTAACGCAAAACATTCACTGAAACTTTACAAATTAACCTGACTTGCAGTAGTATGAAAGTAGATCAAAATCGACAATAATTACTACTTTTTATAATGCACATCTTACCTGACTCATCTTATCCTGCTTTCCTTCCCAAGTTAAACGCTCATCATAAAATGGTTCCTTATTAGTTCCGATATAAATGGGCTCCCACGATGTTAAAGGATGTTGTCGTTTAGTAGTTGTAAATATGTTTAATGTATTATTAGCTGGAACCTGTTTCAGCCACTGGTCTCTACCTGGGAAACGCTGACATATGTCACAGATAAATTTATGAAAGAAAACAGCTTTTTTTTGTTTAATAAGATTCAGCAATTCAGTTTTAGTTGTAGGAGATTTTACAGATTTTGATACCTCAAATATTGGTAAAACATAAACTTTTTTGTTATAGGCATCTTTGCCCATTTTCACTATCATATTCAAAAATCTTGACACAATATTCAAAGAAGGGTATAACTCAATATCAGAAGCCATTATGAAGTATGTGGCAGAATTTTGGCGAGCCACATTGCGTGCGATATTTATAGGATATGTTAATGAATGGGATTCACGAAAACTTGTTTTTAAACTAGGAATTTTGTCATGAGCTTCACAATCAAATATTTTAGTCCTAAGTTTCTTCAAATCATTTTCTGGAGGAAAATGAGTGTCATAAATTAAATGCCAAGTGATATTATGCTTAACGCAAAGATGTCCACACTGTCTCATTTGCAAAATTCTGTCAATAACAATTAAAAGATCAGAACTGGGAGCATACACAGCAAGTGAAATAGGCCCATTCCAACATTTACATAATGGTTCAGCATGGTGAAGAAAAGAAAGTGTTGCCTGAGTAGTTAAAGTCACACTTTCATTAACTCCTGGAGACAAATCAGCACAAAGATAGTTTTTGATTATTACATAATTGCCCCTGACTTCTGTTTCCAATTTACACTTTGCTACAGAGGATGAATTTTTCACTGGAGGAAGCGTATGGTTAAAGGAAGATGAAAACCCACCAGCAAATATAGCTACAGGCGTGGAAGGAAACATGTACACAGCTGAACATGGCTTGCTCTGCTGAAAACTAACTCTAAAGGTGAACATGTTGAACATAGCCAACAAGATGTTGAATGTGACAAAGCAGAGCAGAAAATATGATCCAACCTGACGTGGAAGGTGTGTCATCTCTCAGGAATAAAATATGTTTGCCTACTTGCAATTCATGGATGGCAGAGTCTAGAGTAAAAGAAAAGTCTTTTATACAAGAATAACAAATGTATAATATTTTGATAACAGCAGACTTTCTGACATAGATTACATGGTGATATACTTTTATTATAGAATTTATAGACTAAAATCTAAAATATCAAGATTACACAATGTATATATGAATATTTATAAACACATAAACATACATATTAAATGTGTTGAGTTCAGCACCAAACTTGTAGTGTGAATATAAAAGATATTATAACTTCAATGTTAATATTTTCCAATACAAAAAACATTTCTGATAGATTCTTACGTGTTTGCATAGAATAGCTTTTTCTACCTTGTGTACTGCTCACCTATAATTTCATTTTCACACAAGGCATCTGTATGATACCATGCAAATAATCATCCCACAACTTTTCACTAATAGGAGCATGAATACTAGTACCACAGTAAAGCAGTATCATAGAGGGGACACAGAATTAATGAATGGATCCCTGATGTTAAGTAGCTAGGATGAATGAATCTAGCCCATAATGTAACAAGACATATCACAGAAAAGAAAAGGGTTTCAATGAACAAACAAATGGAAAAAGGAACCAGGGAATGGAACAGTACACCCAACATAACAGCAGAAAGCCTGGATAGAACATGAAAGGCTATCCAAATGAAAAAGATGATAAAGGAGAGAAACAAGAGAGAAATTAAAGTGAAGGTTGATACTGAAAGCATCTTATTGAAGATTCAGGTGACGAAGAAATTGAAGTAGGGTGAGACTGAGGATAGCTATGATAAGAATACCAATGGCAGTAAACATACCACTGATACCTGTATTAAATATGAAGAAATTATAAAAGAAATGGGAAATCAAAGAAGCAGCCCACTGGGAAAGCCTTTCAAACCTGCCAAGAGGCCATACAAAAGCCATGCATGAAGATGGTGTTTTGGAGCAGAAGGATGTAGCACACTCAAGTAAAAACATCTGATGAAGGTGAATAAAATGGTAAAAAAATTGTTTGTTTTTTGAATTTCGCACAAAGCTACTCGAGGGCTATCTGTGCTAGCCATCCCTAATTTAGCAGTGTAAGACTAGAGGGAAGGCAGCTAGTCATCACCACCCACTGCCAACTTTTGGGCTACTCTATTACCAACAAATAGTGGGATTGACCATCACATTATAATGCTGACTGAAAGGGTGAGCATGTTTGGTACGACGGGGATGCAAACCCGCGACCATCAGATTACGAGTCGCACGCCTTAACACGCTTGGCTATGCCAGGCCATAGGTAAAAGAAAGAGGAGATGTCGTTAAAAAAGGAAATCAGGGCTGTGAAGATCAAAGTGGTACCTCCAAGAAAATGCAACATAGAGTGGCATAGATAATGGTGAGAATATGAGAAGAATGGCTCAAAAACTCCGGTGTGTCCTGGTATACAACCCAACCCAAAAGAGAAGCATCCAGAAAGAGGTGCACACTCCCAGACAAGAATGAAGACAAACACCCACTACAGAATTGTTTCTGTCCAATCACCAGGCAAAATATATACGAAGAGAAGAAAGAAGATGGATAGGGGTGTCTAAAGGATCCTGATCAAGGTTCCACTGATAGAATGAATCCAACTTAAGGGCCACACGTGGGCTTGATTGATGGAAATCAGAACATTCATAGAAGCCTACCTCCCAAAAAAAGAGACAAAACCTCTTATGCAGTTGAAAAAGTAGATAAAACAGTCTGAATCAAAAAATCCATAGATTGCAGGAAAAAAAGAAAAAGATGGGCCCAGCTGAAACAGGAAATGAAAAACTCCCCAAGATGACTAATGTATTGAGTAGAGGAGAGAAAACATACTACACATTGACCATCCACAACCTATCCATGAAGCCTCTTCAAGCCATCTTGTGAGTAAAAAAAAAAAAAGGGGGTAGAATGTGAAGGAGCTAAAAGCAGTCAGTCATCCATAGAATGATGGAGACAAAATTCCCTCGATTGAAGAAGACAGGCAAAAACCTTGACAACTGACATAAATATAGGGAACTTTGGAGCAGTGAACTAGCTTAAAAGGTAAAGCCCAGAGTTGGTTGATGTAATGCCAATGAACAAAACAAAGAAAAAAACCAATGCTGAGAAAATGGTAGTGTGGAGGCAAGCATCCAAGACATCTTTTCCATCCAATACCAGAAATGAAAACCCACTGAAGAAAGATGAAATGAGATAGATCAAAGAAGAGTGATTCATTATGGAGCACAAGTCTACAGACTTCCTGGGAACTACAAACCTGTCTGAAAAAGATCTCCCTGTGCTAAAGTCCCCAGGTGAAGAAGCTCCAGAACTGTCTTGACCAGATGCTGACTGTAAATAGAATCCCAAAGAATGGAAAATGATAAGGGATAATGGATCAGGTGTGGGGAGCTAGAAAAACCTAAAGAACCAAAGAGGCTGTGATGAAGAACTCCCAGACAACGACATGTACAAAATATTGGCCCCCCCATCAGACGTACTTGTCACAAACAAACCAAAAGAAGCTCACAGACTTATAGTGTTGGCACTGATAAATGAGAAAAACTACATAAGAGAACAAGTGGATTAGATAGAGAAAAATAGGAAGTCAATAAAGAAAGGAAGATATGTGAAATTTGCAGATTCAACTCTGGTCTTCAACTAGTCAGAATAATCCTCAAAACAATATTGCCTTTATAATGGAATCATGCACAAGTCCCATGAGGAAGTTAGGATAAATGCATGCAGGATAGAATGGCATCCCAACCCAATAGATCCCAACAACAGAGGAGCCATGTGGGTAGGGAAGAGGCAGAAGTGGACAATCATGCAATTGTAGAAAATAAACAGGACCAGTCACCACCAGAAAACCCTCATCAGAATTATGAAGAACCTCTGACAGAAGGTCAATTGCAAAAGGGGAATGAAAGAAAGTGGAAAACAAGGTAAATATTGAAAAACTGAAGTTAGAAAAACCTCATTAAAGTAGTGGGATCAGAACCCCACAGAGGCAGAAAAGAATCCAACATTTGGGAGCACAAAAAAGGAAGAGCAAACCTGTTGTAAACTACAACATGGTATTCCATATGACATGGCAGTAAAGACATCTATCCAAGAACATAATTGGTCCTTTAATGTAATGGCATGAATTCCAATATTTGGTGAAGTGTGGGAGAACAAAAGATTGTATTGAAAGCTTCTCACTTGAAAGGAAAGGGGAAAGACAAATATAAAATATAACACTTGTTTTATTAACTTCATGAAAGGAAAAGGAGGTCTGGGCAGTGCCACTGGAGCTAAACATG
Organism: Carcinoscorpius rotundicauda; assembly: GCA_011833715.1. NCBI lineage: Eukaryota > Metazoa > Arthropoda > Merostomata > Xiphosura > Limulidae > Carcinoscorpius > Carcinoscorpius rotundicauda. The sequence goes on from CM022392.1 coordinate 142,143,032, forward strand.
ACTGTCTTGCACAAGGGGGGTGGGAAACATGCTCTCAAATCCATATCCTCATGTTTAAGTACCTCTGAAGAAGGCACATGACAAAAAGCTTCAGACAAATCATAAGCCTACATGATAACTAACTCCCAATGAACCAAGGCTGTAATATCTCCTGTTGTCAAGTGTGGGCATGAAGCCACAGTAGTCAAAAATTTTTTAGTAAGGTTAACTGTAGAAGGTTGTTGTTGTTGTTTTGAATTAAGCACAAAGCTACACAATGGGCTATCTGTGCTCTGCCCACCACAGGTATCGAAACCCGGATTTTAGCATGTAAGTCCGCAGACATACCGCTGAGCCACTGGGGGCTAACTGTAGAAGGAACTGTAGTGATAGTAGATTTAATGTGAAACTCAGAATTCATCTTAATGAAGAGTAGATGTTGAAAAGTCCAAACAGAGAGCTCAAAAGAAACATTACAATTTATGACATGTAATGCTAAAATGTACTAACTAAACTTTTATAACAAATGTTGCAAATAAAGAAACAACTGAGTTCCCACTTCCCACAAAAAAAAAGGAACTGATTGAAAATTCTGTAAAAAAAAACAAAAAAAACAGGTGAAAAACACTTCTGAAAATCACTAGTGTCAATTTAAAAGTGAAGTTAAGCTATGCAGCACAGAGGAACTCAGATGTACTAAGAGTTGTGTTGTGCTCCCACTGGTGGAGAGTTATTTCATTCTATCACACAGCTGCCCCATATGAAAATGTGAAATGGGAGGGTAGGTGAGAGGAGGTCAAATACTGTATCAGAAATATGATAATTCAAGACACATTATCTATGAAATAGTTGTATACCTACTGCACACTACTGATACTGTATGTTCAAGATACAAACTAGTTTTTTAGATTTCACTTTATAGTATACAAACAGCAATAAATTATATAGCAAGGTTTAGTATAATTAAGGACCACATTTCATATAAAATTAGTGTAATTTTCATGTTCTCAACAAAAGTTATACATAAATAAACATATGCAAGCAGAAATAACTTTCATGAATTTCATAGCTTGATAATCTTGGTCACATGATCTGAATCAGTGACTGACAACTAGTCAACAAAATACAGAAAAATATAGGATAAGCAGTCAACAGTTAAATATTTGAAAAATAATTTTTCAAAATATATTTTAAAAAGACTGCTTAGAAAATTAATAAGAATATTTGCAAATATACAAAACTGATTGTGATTCAGTTAAATGGCAGGTTCTTTCTTTCACCTTACCCCTTATATAACTTCTCTGCTATACGTTTTACTATAGAACAAAGCCATCTCTTGCAGTGTATCACAAATACAGCACAAAAGAAATACTTGAGAAAAAGACAGACCCTTTAGTTACCACTTCCTTGGAACACGAGATCAAATGTCCAGAGTAATCCTTTAATAATCAAATGGTCTGTGGTAATCCAAGACTGAATACAGATGAAGCATATAATAACCTGATTATCACAAATTATAATGTAATATGTAGAATATCCACCAGCAAAGTAAGAGACAAAACTAGGATTGAATTAACAAAGTATAAGCAAATTCAATATTTTACTATCAAAATTTACACTAAAATTAATACCTGCAATGTAGTAAAAAATATAGAAAACAGAAATTAAAAACAACTGCAACTGTTTGAGTAAAATGAAATATATTTTGGGCTTCAAAACAAAACAGAACTATCTGAATAAAAAATTAGGTAATAATAAACACTCATTATAAGCTCTTGAAACAGTTTCTTAATAAGTAAAGACAGAAAACTTCACTGAACATCCTGCTTTCTTCAAAGTTGGAAACACTAAATACTGCTCTCACACATACATTACACTATCTCTATACAGCATGCAACATTCTTCTACATCACCAGCATGTTTCTCTTCTTAATAAACTGCAACTTTTTATTTTGTATTAATTTGAAAATAATTTGTGTGAATGTGAGTGATCCATTTCTTAAGTCAAAAATGTATTTCCAATAATATTTACCTCTCTCACATTACACCGGCCATACAACCCTCAGGGTTTTCTTCCTTTGCCAATTTGAGCATTTATCTAATTTTCTCACTTACTCCAGTCTTTCATTTCCCATTTAATTACCCCTAGCAGTATCTGTCATGTAACATTCTACACTTGTATCAATCTGCCCTCTATTCTGATTCTGTATGTAAGTACCTCAACTGAGATATTTTCACTTTTTCAAGACTGATCCATTATACAATATAACATTGGCTCTTAATGTGAAAGGAGGTAAGTATTATTGGAAATACATTTTTACAGAAGTGTTGACTTTAAAACATATTTCCTCTCACACTACAGCTACACCCTTGTGCAAATTAATTGAAACAGATGGTCATTTTACAATATTTTCAGCATGGTGGCCAGTGTAGGCTCACTGGACCTGCTGATTTCCTTTAATAGTCATTTTTTCACACAGACGGCATCATTAGCTGTGTTTTTCAGTACTGTCGATCTACTTATGGGATATATGACGAAATTTTAAGGAATATTATATCATTCAAAATTACATTAAAAGATCAAGGAAACCAGTCAAAAGACAACTTCTTACCAACTCAATGAAAAAAAATGGTATCAGTGGGGTCTGAAATACAAGAACTGGATACAAGAACAATGGAGGAAGGTTTTATTCAGTGATGAGGCTCATTTCTTCGTACAGGATCAAAGTCTGCATGTTTACAGATGTCCAGGTGAGAAACTTCAAGAATCTCAATTAGTTCGTAAAACATCCCTTGAAGAAGATGTTTTGGGGCTTTTTCAGCTAGTATGGTGTCAGACTTACATATCATAGAAGGTATGATGCGAGGACCACAGTACACTGAAGTTTTGCATAGAAAAGTCGTTCCAGAATTGAAAAAGATTTCCAGATGGATCTGACATTTTTCAGTAAGATCTGGCTCTGTACCACACATCAAAGCTTGAAGAATTTTATGACTACAATGCAAATAAAGGTGCTGGACTGGCCTAGAAACTCTCCAGACTTAAATCCTATTGAAAATCTTTGAGCAATTTCTAAAGAAAGACTTTGGGGAAAAGACTGTACTGTAAAAGATAAGCTAATTGAGATGTGGTACTGAGATCCAAAAATTAGCAAAGATTACAGTCAACTCATGGGCTCGATGCCAAAGTGAATTAATGATCTTCTGAAAACTAAAGGCAGTCATATCATGTATTAATTTGCGAGTAATTTTTGAATTCTCAGAAGTAAAACGCAAAAAAATCGAGATAATCGTAATTTTCCAACTTGTTTCAATTAATTTGCACAAGGGTGTAGAATCCCAGATTGGGAAGTTGGAAGGGCTGATGAGGGCATTATCTCAACAGATATTATCTACATAGAACACGAATATGCCAACAGAAGATTAGCACCATAGTGGGGAAACTGCTTTATATTGAGAATTAAAAGGAAACAATAGACCTTCTTCCATGAACCAATATTGATCAAAAATAAGGGCCACATTTAATGCAACTGTATAACCAAGTGTTAAACCTGAACTAGTATTATGGGCAAACTCTTGGAAAAGCAAGTGTCTCTTCTACCAAAACCTGTAAAAAACATCCAGGCTCTTTATCCTCTCTTCTCAATGAGTGAAAAAATTCACTCAAATGCTCTGGAGAGACAATCTCAATCCACCACCCTAGCATCTAGAAACCAGGTGTAGTAAGAACTTTGTAGCTCCACTAGTAGAATCTAGAATCTGGGAAGGTATTGTGTATTGGTGAGCCTTGAGGAACAGTCCAATAGATGAACCACCAACTCACCAAATTTTTAAAAGCAAACCAGCCACAATTTATGCAATACAGGGACCTTATGGAGCATCTCATTTCTACAGAGCCTATTGCCACCTAGATAAAGTACACTTAATAATTAGTGATTACTAGTGTGAATATGGGTTGGTAAAAGCACTTCTACGTGTGCAAAACTTAGCACAGAGTGAAATCCTTTGAAATCTAGGTAAAGAACCTGCAAGGTAAATAAGAAACAAAAGTAGCAAGAAAGTACCCATTTGTATAATCTAGTGAATGTGGTTAAGGCATCTATAGAAGAGTTTGTAGTCAGTACCAATTCTGGTAGCAGCCATACTTGGCAATCAGTACCAGTACTGGTTTATAGTATGTATTGAGAATAATATCCATTATCATATGTCAGATCTTCAGAGTTTAGACTGAAGACCTCTTCTGGTATTTCAACTTCACTTTTCACAAAATTATAAATGTTTGATGTGGTAATTTTGATATCATACTTCAGTCAATAAGTAAATCTCGCAATGAAAATTTGCAATGCCATATGGTAACTGGTGACTCCCAGTCTGGATGGGAAAGCAAATATGTATATATCAGATAGGTGTGTGTGCATGATTAACCTTTAGTATGCAGGCAGGTCAAACTGTGCATGTTATAACATTTTATTGAGCTACATTCAAAATGTAATTAAACTATTTAATTATTATGGTATGCAAATTTGACATCAAACAACAGACAATAAATCAAATTTTAATATTATATGAGTTTTAATTATGTAAGAAAATCTTTAAAAACATCCTCAAATTACCCTAGAATGAGAAATTTAGATATTCATTGTTGAACCATCTAATCTTCTAAATTTTTTGTCCATCCTCCAAGTAAACTGAGAAATGTAAAGTATTTCATCATCAATATTCTGAAGTTATATTTTTATATTCTTCAATCCTATGGGGCTAAAGACCAATAAATGAAAAACAGAAACCACTTTCCATGCATCCCTCTGAAATGCACCAATTTACAAGTTGTTAAAAATTTTGTTCCTGAAACTGACTTCCTGACTGTGCACAATCAGTACAAACCACTCTAGGTTAGAAGCAATGAAAATTAAACCTTCAAGGAAAGGTGATAATATGAGGTTAAGATTTTAAATAGATGTTGAGAAAGGGCATGTAATGCTACTTTAATATACCAACGACAGAACTGAAAGGGTCTTTTCAGATTAAAAACCCATAGTGACTTGAGGAAGCTGGAAAGTACTGAGAACTCAAAGAATTTCATCTTGAGTATTCTAAAGTAGTGGATAAGACCACCTTATGTGTGTGGAAGATGCAAAACCTTGTTCATGAGCCAGGTTAAAAAAACAAGTAATGGTTGGTACTTCTGACTGAAATGGGTTAAACCTTCTCCCAATATGCCATTGCCAATAAATTTAGAAGTTATGTTGATAAATATCCATTGTGGGATTAAGGAAAGAAAGAAATTGATACAAGGCAACCTAAGAAATTAAGCCCTGATGCCTGTGAAGGACCTCAGAACTTTCATGCCTAATGCTTGATAGGTTAAGATAGCTAAGTGTTTGATGTCAAAACATGGCTGCCTCAACAGAAATGGCCAAAGAGGAAAAAACGGACTGTCCTTAAGGTACTATAGAAGTAAAAATTAGCATCTAACAATGGCTTGGAACAAATCATAGTCAGTACTGTGGGTAACAAAGATCAGTGGGAAGGTCTAAAAGTGTAATCCTGTGCTGTCCTAACAGAATGCAACCCATTCCAAAGGCCATCCACTCTGTCAGAAAAATAAAACCGTCTTAAATGGAGATGACTACTACCCTGCCAAAATGTATATTTACATAACCTTGTCACTGTTAAGTGTGAAAAAAGATGATGCACCAACACTATCAATTCCCTTTACAATTTTAAACACCTCAGATCCCTCTTAACTCCTGATTTTCAAAAGAAAATTTTCAGAGATTTCAATCCCTCCATCTCAAGCACCATTCTGGTAATGCTTCACTGAGCTCTTTCCAACACAATCAACATCCTCCCTAAAGTAGAAACTTCAAGACTAAACATAATTTTTCAACTGAAATCTAACCAATGACTTTAGAGTTGTATTCAATATTTCTGAAGATACAACCTTAATCCTATTTGTCCCATCCCTAATTACAGCACAGTTTAGATAACTTAAAAAAAAACTAATCAACTATTACACAAAGATCTCTTTCTTTCATAAAGGCATTGAGGTTATTCCCAACCAAATCATACTTATAGCTTAAATTATGATGAACAATACACACTATCTTACATTTATTATATTTAAAACCCATTTGTCATATATTTACCAAACTTACTAAATGACCTAAATCCTTTTATAAATCAGAAGCATCCTCTTTAACAGTTAGCAACACCCAAGACACTAATATAGTCTGCAAATTTAAGTAATTTATTGACTGTTAATTCATCTGTCATTGATGAAAATCAAAAAGAGCAAAGTCCTTAAGACTGAGCCCTCAAGTACCCCATTTATGATATTAATGGAGTAACATACAAGGACATTCCTTTCAAACTGGTCAAGAGCTCAATTTGGTGCTCTCTCTGCAAGAAATATCTCTGCATCAAATGCAAGTCAACATGCTGGAAAGACCGGCACACCAAGGTCCAGTTATTGGTACTAGATTAAAGGTAAGCCTACTACAAATAATATTCTCAAATTTTATGTCTTGGTGTAGTATTTTTCACATAATATCTTTCTGTGACAAGGGACAATTTGGCTCTCTTGGGTCAGGGCTGATAGGGTTAATACCCTATCCCAATTAAATTGCTTGTAACCCTGTATTTCAAAGAAATTTCTTTCATAAAACCATTTACATTTAACCATGTTTCAGATATTCTCATATCATCAAAATCCTCCATTCTTACTGAAGCTCTAAAGTTATCCATTTCATTTCTTATCCTTCTAGCACAACAATACAATAGTGATAATTAAGCATACCCTCATAACTACTTCTGTACTCTTACTCATTTATTATTTCCCATGTTAAACTATTCTCTGCTTCTTCATACTTTTGCATTTAGTTTTTCCTGGTCCATACCACTAAGTAGTTCTAGTTTAAAACACCCCTTACAGCTAAGCTAATAACTGCAGCAAACAAGCCAGCCCCCATCATACTTTAAATTTAAACCACCCATTCCATAAAAGCTCCCTTTCTTCTACAAACTTATTCAATAAGTTCAACCAATCTGCTCATCATTACACACAAACCTAAGTTTTGCATTTAACTCTAATGATCTACTAATATCTTCATCCCCACAGTTATTTCTAGGTTGTATCCCTGACAAAATAATGTCCTCTTTCTTTAAATGCCTCTATCAACCCCTTGTACTTATTAAATAACTCCTCTGACCAACCTTTCCCTACATCATTAGTCCCTATGTCCACCATAAAAACATATCTCCTGCTCTATCAGTTGTATCCTCCCATCAGTGTCCCTGAATAGCATAATTTGATTATTTTCACTATTTTCTTAACAGACTATTCTATCCACTAACCTAGTCAATAGAACACCTATAACTATAACCACCTTATTGTTCATATCCTTCTCTGTCCATTTTATTTTCCTCCCTGCCAATAGTTCCTCATCTGCAGAAGCCAAGGGCTGAAATTTGTTGTTTAACAGAATAGGCTCATTACTCTAATAGTAATTTCCTGAATCCTTGATGACAAGAAACTCACTTGTAATAAAAATATATCTTAGAATGACTAGTATGGATAGTAACACTTCTATTGATAAGGAAAGAACATTGTTTGAATCTTCCTAGGTCATCTTCAGGTTAAGAAAGAGTTTAATTAGTATAAACTAACATAAAGGAACACCTTTATAGCTATACTAATTAATAATCTAACTTCCACCTGCAACATCCCCTACAATGCCATACCTGTTTATACTTTCATCCCTAAAACACGTGTCCATAAAGAGTCACATTCAAACTCTTTCTTAACCTGAAAATGACTTAGGAAGGTCAAAAAATTGTTCTCTCCTTATCAATAAAAGTTTTAGTACCCACACCAGCCATTCTAAAATATATTTTTAACTTCCTAAATATCATTGTTCACAAATGTATCCTCCTAAAATCCTATGGCCATTTCCTACAGTTTATGGATGTACAAAGTAACATCAGTTATAAGTGAGCATACCTACTTTTTAATGAATTGTACAAAGTAATCCTATCCTGGAATAACAATGCACATCAAATTAAACACACATACACATATATATTTTTAATTTTTATGCCTGGTTAATGCACTTGCATAAATGTATATTATTATTGTGTGTGTGTGTCAAAAAAAAGAACAGAAATAGTAAAAAGTTGTGCAGAGAACAATTTTACAGTATTACTTATTCCTATTCTTATTCCTATTAGAAGTATTCTTCCACAAACTTTACCATAATCTAGATATTGTCTACTTAATGGCTTATTCCCCCCATGCACACACACTAACAATGTAGTAATCTTATTCTTAAATCAAATAAACTGATAATTAAATATTTAAAATGTTGTAGAATCACTGATAAATATGATAAAAATTTCATTTAAAACATATTATGACTGCAATTAGAAATATTAAACAGCCAGTTAGCCAATCTGTTTTAACCTATTGTTTGAATACAATACACATGACTAATATTTAATAAAGATTTGAGTAATAAGAAAATTTTACAGTTACTTGCCAAACTCACTAAACAGTAAAGTTAAACTTATCTGATTTGATAGTTGTTTTTTCTATTTGGTGAACATAACTAAAGTAAAAGTACATAAACATTGCAAAACGCCATAAACTAAAGTGCTTTAAAAAGACTGACCTTTCTTTTAAGTGCAAACATGCTGTTTTCAAAACCATTTCATTAATAAATGATCAAACACTTGATGCAATACCACAATGTTTTCATAACCAAGGTCTGTACAAAAACAAAATTAAAGAAATACTTGGTAATCAAAAATTGAATAATGTAACCTCAAAAAGTGATAGGCTCTGAGCAAAAAGTATGTTATTCTTTAAGACAGATAATAAAATCAACAAGTTGTTTTGTTTACAAGAAAAAAGTTTGTAGCTGTACAGAAAAATATGTACTTTTGTCCATGACTTACACTAAATATTTAGTGAATAAAGATCAAAAAATGGCAAAATAACACTTATAAAATATTTTTGAATTAAAATTGCTGAAACATAGTTATAAGTAGCATAAAAACTAACTTTAAAATTTACATCTTAAATATTTTTATTTTCGTAAAAAATATATAAAGCCATAGAAAACCCTGTCTTCACTTTTCACACTATAATTTAGAATTATGATACCTTTTCAATCCTAAACTTAGTACACAACGTGTATTATATGCAATCCAACTGCATTGTGTAACCTTTTGAAACAAAACTTATTCACTTACAAGTCATCTGTTGCAACAACACTGTGTACACTTTTTCCAGACTTTTGAATAACTAGTAATTTATTTCCTTTGATCATTCCATCAAATGCTCCATTAAAAAATAAACTGCAATTAAATATAAGAGAACTGCATACATGAAGCTACAGCTGCTGAAGAGATCAATGTCAAGGTAGCAAACAAGCAAAAAAAAGTTTTCATTAAACTGTTAATGGTTGTAGCAGATGTCCTACAAGAGAACATAAATAAGTAATGAAGGAGCTGCATAATAAGATGAAAAAAGGTAGATTGAGGATAGTAAGGGGCTCTAGAGATTAAGCTTTGAGGAAAGCAGAAATATCATGACCATAGGCTATAGAAAACAAGTCAGAAAGACTCAGACAAAGGATCATGTGTTAGTTCAGAGTCTGGGCAGAAAGGCATCAAAAAAAATGTGAGAGAGTGAAGAAAAGCAACCCAAAACTCATTACAAATTACGAAAGAATGAGGAGTGCACATACTTCAGTAAATCAGCATTGAAAAGTAAAAGAGATTGAGGTACCTTTTCCTTACCAAAAAAAGAAGAACCAGAAATAAAGGTACGTAGTGAAAATTTTCTCACTAATTTGTTAAATTTGTTATAAGATTAGACAGACTCAGCAAATGCAACAGAAAAAGGATTATGAGACCCAGATTTGAGATAAATATAAAACAGAACCATCCACATAACATACAATGGTAGTAGCATTAATGATAAACAAAGCATCTCCAATTATCTTTGAAATAGCAGGAAAAAAAGTACTGAAATAGTGTCAGAGTAGAGGAAAGTAGCAGAAATGTGCATCTGAGAATGCACAGTACACAGAATTTTGAAAATATTTTTTCCCAAAGTAATTTCAAAATTGATAAATATTTTTCATACTATTACAAAGATAATACTAAAAGTAAAATAGTAAGCTCACTTTTCATATAATTATAAATTAAATACAACAGTCTTTTCTATTCAGAAGACTACATTTGCTCAACTACTAGTAGTAGGTATTTCACATTTTATCAAATAAGCACTTACTATAATTTTATTATTGTCTTTACACACAAGTCTCAATGCACACACATATATATTGCTAATTTCAGCATAAAATCATATGCATTCAATAAAATGTTCAATTTTTAATATCAGAAGTTTAAAATAGTATACAGACAATGTTTCACATGACAAAGTCTTCCTGGACAAGGTTGCTCTCAAATATTTTTATATAGTTACCTTTTTACTTATTTCTTATCATAATTTTTGAAGACATGTTTGAAGTTGTTTGTTCCAAAGGGAAAATCTAATTAGGCAGGTAATTTGATAATTATTGCATGTCAAGATGACAAATTACATATCGGTTCAAAAAACGTGGCATTTTGTTGCATAAAATTGGTGTCTCATTAGAAAGAAATGGTTCTATTTCATTAAAACAATTAACATACACATTTTTCAGTTGAATACAAGAGACTTTAAAACATGATTGGAAAATATAAAAGGCATACATATACAAAAAGAATTTTGTGGACAAAACAAAAACTATGATGATTCAATTCACGTAAAGAAAAACTTAGAACTGTTCACAACTGAAATATTGTTCAAAAACACTTCTTCAATGTTTATAAAAATTATAGAAATGTTGATGGTCGACTTCATTTGATTACCGCATTCACATTACATCTCATAGTTACAATTGTTCACAAAATATGCATCTTATGCTTTATCAAAGCAGCGCCAAACATTTGCAACAAAATTCTAAATTTTGTAAAGCTGATTTATGAATAAGAATACAACATCAAAAGTTTGTTTGTTTTAAAGTGACTCAATAATCATCGATGTGAGCCATTGTCCTGGAGTCGTTTAAAATATGTATAAAAAGGGAAAAATTTAATTTTATAAACAATTTATGAAACTCAAACGTATGAAGTATAATTTTAAATATCTTGTTAGACATTACAACTTACATTTTAGTTCTACAAGTCCCAATCGATACTCTGTAATGTCTAAAATAAATCATACTAAATTACTAGTTTGCCCCTGAAGAAGAAAGTTCCACCTTTCTAATGCTCGGGGTTATAAAGTTGCTCTTTCATTTCATATTAAATTATTGTTAATATTACTAATACATTCAGCCTCTCCTCACAATAAAGCATTTAATTTTCTAATTTGAAACACAATATTTACAGTTAAATTTTATGTTTCAACTTCAAGCTTACTTAGCACATGCTTCGTAGTCACTCAACCATATCACTAAGCATATCCCATTACAATCGAACTTTCACTTTCCAGCCTTCTACGCTTTTCACTCTCCAAACTCTCTTCTTACTTTCGTTCACGTCACGTATCATCTAAAATAAAGCTCAGGCACCTGAAACCTGAACTCTAGCGGGTGACTTAAAAATTACTTATTTTGTGAAACAAACATTTCATTTGTTTTTCGTTGAACTCAAAATGACACAATGTGCAATGTCTATTTTGCCAACCGTGAGTCTCGAAACTAAGTGTTTCGCGTAATAAGTTCACAGGTTACATCTAAACCAGTGGAAAACGAGAATCAAGTGTAAAATTTTGAATGAAAGAACAACTTGGTTTGTTTTGAATTCTACGAAAAGCTACTCGAGGGATATTTGTGCTAGCCGTCCCTAGTTTAGCAGTGTAAGGCTACAGGGAAGGCAACTAGCCATCACCACCCATCGCTAACTCTTGGGTTACTCTTTTACCAACGAATAGAGGGAATGATAGAACATTATAACGCCCCCACGGCTGAAAGGGTGAGTATGTCTGGTGCGACGGAGATTCGAATCTGCCACCATCAAATTACGAGTCGAGCGCTTTCTCGGACCCAAATAACCTTTACGTATTTTGATGTTTTTTTTTACATTTAAGAATAAATTATCAACAGTTGACCACATTAATTATGTTTAAATTCACAATGAAGTCACGTTTCAATTAATATTGTGCTTTATTGTCATAATATACTCAGCAGCTAGCCTTTATTGCTGAAAATAAACATTTTGTAAGATCTCATATGGATTGATGAACAGCTGTTTTTTTATGTTGTTATATTAAAGCTTGTAATGTCACTGAGTTTACAAATATAGTAGTGACACAACCAGGGTATTTAATTAACTTGGAATAGATTGTCCTCAGATATGTCAGACACAACAAGAATAAGAGAGTTCAAGAGAAGGTTTGAAGAATGCTTAAAAACTAGAAACACGATACAAGTAGACGAAAGTTGACGAAATTAATTTCATACAGACCTCTGTTGTTCCTCAAATCTATATTATTGATAAAAGAAACGGCCTTGTATGAAAATTTTATGTTCATCTACTGTATGAGTAGTAGCACTAGTGTGTCTTGTACAATTTTAACTTTCAGAATAACCTTCTTCAGTAAGTTCATATCACTTCAACAAAGTCACTTTAAATTTGTCATAATCCATGGCATCTTCTGACGTTGCCCAATTACCTTTGTCCCTATTCTAAATTTTGGTGAATATTTTATATCTCTATAGGAAAGAATCCATATCATTTTGCTTTTTATCATATTTGGACAGCTTGGTCAACTGACCCTGAACCCATTGTCATTCTTGGGTCCTTCTTCTTTCTTGACAATCTCAATTCGTGCCTTTATTTTCCTCTCTTTTTCTTCTTTCATAATATCTGCTCTTCACTTTCACTCTTAATTTCCATCTCTCTCTTAATTACTTTTATTTCTTCTCTATATATATTTCCATTCTTTCTTTAATCTCAAAGCCCTAGCATGGCCAAGCGCGTAAGGAGTGCAACTCGTAATTCGCGGGTTCGCGCCCGCGTCGCGCTAAACATGCTCGGCCTACCAGCCGTGGGGGCGTATAACGGTCAATCCCATTATTCGTTGGTAAAAGAGTAGCCTAAGAGTTGGCGGTGGGTGGTGATGACTAGTTGCCTTCCCTCTAGTCTTACACTGCTAAATTAGGGACGGCTAGCACAGAGAGCCCTCCAGTAGCTTTGTGCGAAATTCCAAAACAAACAAACTTTTATCTCATTTTCTTCTTCCTGTCTTTCTTTTCTCCTATGTCCTAGTTCTTCTCTCTGTAGTTTTTGTTTTCATTTATCAAAATATCGTAGTTTACTGTTTTTAACCCAAAATACTCACATATTTCTATTCGTATTACAAATCTTGTGACATCGTTATTTAATGTGATTGTAATCTCTAAAATACCGTTGTGCGTATATGGGCCTATTTATACCTGCTGTCGTTCACTTCTTATTTAATGTCATTTACAACAGTATAATCCGAGCTGACTTTCCATATTTCAGAGTTTTTAAATATGAAGGGGCTGGAATTCTTCTTCGCTAGGTGTCTGTGATTTGTTGGTGATAAACTCGAAAAATAAACTAATATACTCAAAATAAGTCAAAAGTATGTCAAAATTTCTTTACATTGTAGGATATCGCAGTTGTATCTGAAACTCTACATGATTTTCATTTCCCGTCACCTCCCAGTGGCAGAGTGGTATTATGTGAGCATATATACTTTAATAAACCAGGTTTCGATACCCCTGATAGGCAGAACACAGATATTTCTTCCTGTAGCTTTGTTCTTAATTACAAACCATAATAACAATTATTCTTGTCAGAAGTCCACACAGACCGATTCAGTCACTTTAGAGTCAAACTGATGAAATAAATTATGTTACTCTACTTTGTTTCTTACTGCACGATCTGCTATACATTCACTTACGTTACCCCGTGGGTTACCATAATTTATCTCAAACTTTAAATAATTCGCTCTTTCGTTAAACTCCACGCAGACATTATTTGAGAAGACAAATTATTTTCCTTATCTCTGTTAAACTGTAAAATTCACTTTATGATATCACTGTTAATGCTAATCAGTCACGTGCTGACTAACTTCACGTTTTTTAAACTTTTTTCTGACTGAACTCCACTTGACTTCTCGTATCTGCATGTATTTATAATACGTGGCAGAATAATCTAGAAATTTCCAGTTAGCCCGACATGTTGTTGTTGTTGTTTTGAATTAAGCACAAAGCTACACAATGGGCTATCTGTGCTCTGCCCACCACGGGTATCGAAACCCGGATTTTAGCGTTTTAAGTCCGCAGACATACCGCTTAGCCACTGGGGAGCTAGCCCGACAAGGCCAGGTGGTTATGGCAATAGACTCGTAATCTGAGGGTCATGGGTTCGAGTCGACATTGCATCAAATATGACTACCTTTTCAGCCGTGGGGGTATAAGAACGTAATAGTCAACCCCACTATTCATTGGAAAAAGAGTTGTTAATGGGTGTTGATGACTAGCCGCCTCTCCTCTAATTTTATACTGCTAAATTAGTGTCGGTTATCGTCAATAGCATTCTTGTAGCTTTGCACGAAATTCAAAATAATATCAGTATTTCTAGCCCTCTAGAAGCAACAGTATTACACATAACCAGCAAAATTTTGCAATTTTCAAATAAAATTATGAATAAGATTAGTTGAACCCTTCATTTCTTCTTGAGCCTTTCCATTACTTATTGTTATGAAAAACCTAATTACTAGGTTTTGTATGGACTGGAGGAAGTTAAATCAGATTTCAGAATCTGACCACTGTCCATTGTCTCATATTAGTGATATATTGAATGCTTTGTTAGACTTGCCATATGGATATTGGCAAATATCTGTTAAGATGGAGGGTCATCCTAAAACCACCTTCATAACTGATTATAAACTTTATACCTTTGAGTTGGATATCAATAATTTATCACCTAAACTTTTTGTCATTGTCAATGTTAACACTACAGAACAGTTGGATAATTAACAATTGAAGATGATAAATATGAGTATATGTATTCTCATTTGAAAACTGGACTAATATTAAATAACCAGTTATTCTAAAAACATTTAAATTAGTGATGTTAATTGAATTGCATGATCAAACAATGGCTGTTCATCTAGGTCTCAAAAAAACAATAAACAAAGGACCCACATATGGATATTAGAATCATATGAGACAGGATATCAAAAGTTGTGTTGTCAAGCCATGTTTGTGAAACCACTAAATTTGATCAGAAGTGGGCAGCTGGATCTATCCAAAGCATCAAACTGATGGAACCAAGGAAGGCAATAAAAGTAGATGTCATGGAACCTTTTCTTAAGTCTAGGGCAGGAAATGATAATGTGTGGACTGGGATAGATTATTTTACTAAATGGGTTAAATTATATCCTCTTAAAGTAACTAGAAAAGTTCCTTTGAAAAACTAATTAATGAACACTTGTGGGTGTATATATGGTAATCCAAAGACACTTGCATTTAATATTAGCACACACTTTGCATCTTATTTGATGGATTAAATTTGTAAAGCTATGGATATTTAATACATCTTTACAACTCTGTATCATCCTCTGTCTAATATTACTAAAAAAGTAAATGGAAATATCAGTAGAATGATATATGCTTATACTGAAAAAAAAGCATCATATTTGAAATAATCACTTATCTAATTTTCTCTAGTCATTAAATTTTCTATTAATGAGTCTAAAGATTATAAACCAACCAAACTTCACTTGGGATGTGAGATCTTCCTTCCTTGGGGCTGACTGATGAAATACTCAACAGTATTTCAAATCGTAGATGAATGAACAGCAAAATTATAAGTTGTACAGAAGGCAAGATCCAATTTTGAAAAGGCTTAAAAGCAACAAGCCTACAACAGTAAAAGATGCAAAAACATATCTAAAGTAGATGATTTAGGATTATTAAAGGTCCATACTTTATATATTGCAGCAAATTATTTTACTGCAAAATTTGTTTGGAAGTGTAATAGGTCTTTTGAAATTATGAACCGTGTTACTCCATTGGTACATGAAGTAAAATATCCTAGATCAGCTCCAGTTATAGTACATTTTCATATTTCTAATATATATACATATTATTATGAAAAGTGGTGAAGAGAGTATTTATCCTAGTCAGTTGCAGCAGAATGAAAATATCAGTTATATAAAACACGATGGTTGTTTCTCTACTAGAAAAAAAAAAGACTTTTGTTGGTGAGTTCACTTCCCGTCCCTCAATGGATCCTGCTGATGACTTTCCTTTGTTTTCTCATACAAGAACATTGTAACTACTTATTATAGTTAGCTGGTATTCAGTGTTAAACTTTTGATAAACCAGAGTCATAAGTTAAAGATTCAAAAACATTAACTGTGTTTTTCTTGAAAGGTATCGGTACTGAAACTGTAAAGAATTCATGATGTCAGTATAAAAAGGCAGTTAAAAGGATACAAAATTTGGGACACATGATGTGATTTACATTTTCACTTTGTTTTTCAAGGAAGGAGTACAAGTCAGCATAATGTATTTTTTTTCTGGTTATGGTTGTATTTATCTTTCATTTATTATTTCCTTCCATTATTTAGTTTATCTATGAATTTTAGTTGCATTAAACGCTAACTTATCTTCTAACTAATACTTTCTATTTTGAATAAATATGTGTGTGATGAAGTTGATACCAGCTTGCCTAGTGATGACATACAGATACTATTAACATAGTAGAAGATTATATAAATTTATGCAGTGTATTTTCACAACCTACTCAGTGAATAAATACCCTGCCAGAAGCTTCACTAACAGAGAAAGAGTCACAAAATAGTCATTGCTGTTTATCAATCAATATTGTTATTAAGATTAAAAAACATTTTTGTGTTGCTGTATTGTTTAGAATTAGATTTTGTCTTTCTGGTTCTTTTCCTTATTCCATGATTTTAAATAATACTGATATTTATGGCACATTGTTCATTAATATTAGTGTCAAACCAACTTTCTCAACCAAAGCTGACTGGAAACTCTAAAGGTTTAAATTCTTGCCAAGTTTCTTACTTTACGGATTCATATTTGGTGTTAATGTACTTTTCCATTCTCTTTTCAGCTTTTTGGTTTTCAAGATATTGTTCCTGACATTTTTCAATGACAATTACGGCACTAATAAATTAGAATATTGTGTACTCTTTTAGTAAAAGATGTCCAGTAGTACAGTAATGGTACAGCTTTTCAAATGTTATTTCAAGATGTATTTTACATGAAAATCAGATGTCAGATAGTGCAATATTTATTATTCAAGTTTGTTTCATCACAAAAATGTAGCCAACTGTGTCAGGAATGTGTTGAAGTTGAGTATCTCTTGAAAAGATGAAATTGTTTTGTAATAGGCCATCACACGAATCTATC
Organism: Carcinoscorpius rotundicauda; assembly: GCA_011833715.1. Lineage (NCBI taxonomy): Eukaryota > Metazoa > Arthropoda > Merostomata > Xiphosura > Limulidae > Carcinoscorpius > Carcinoscorpius rotundicauda. Next base: position 142,160,482 of record CM022392.1, read on the forward strand.
ACATGTGGGACTGAAATCAACTCTACAAGTAGTGCTACATAACCTCTAGAACATTTTAAATGATTATCAAGTGTGTTGCCAAAAATATATGTTACTGTGCATTATTTTCTTATTGTCTAAACAGAAGCATGAATGGAAAATATATATAAAGAAAGGAACATGTTTGGGTATATATTTGACGTTGTTTGGTTAATAGGGATTATATATATACATATTTTCATGTTGGTGTTTTTACCTACATCATTTTATTGCAACATATGAAATAAATTGATTTTAATTAAATATCTCCCACATGGAAACTGTTAAAAAGTACTCTCTTCCTTGTGCTCTGTGAAATGACAAGAAATGGTAGCATCTAGCTGAAAAAATCCTACTGGCTACTTAACAAAGCTGGGTGCTCTAATCTGTTACATATACTCACTGAAATGAAAACCAAAGATATTTTCCAATAATGCATTGCATTCAGTTCTCCTCTGCTTTAAAACAAATGCAATGCAATATTTATTACTGAAGATACACATGGAACAACATAAGTTATTTGTAAATAGCTCACTAGATAATCACTCTGCATGTAATCTAATGGGTTGGATTGACTGTACATCTTATACTTACCTATCAGTATTTTTACAAAAATTACTATTGAATTGTTTTAATGGGCATCTTCTTGCACAAAATAAATCTAATTACTTTATCTCTACAAGGACTGCACATTGTGACAGATGATTGCATAATTTTTTAAAACCAATGCCAATAAAAAAAAATATTTAAAAATATTATCTTGTTAATTGTAAGTCCCACATGTGGAAAGGTAAGAAAATCTAAAAAAATGAGTACACATATGTTGCCTTCATGTTGAATGCAATGTGCAAAAATATTTATGCTTTTAAACATAAAAAACTATAGTTAGTTTTATTGATTTAAGCCATGGAAATGATGAAACTGATGAGATAAGATGAGTGTTAATTATAAATTATAATGGTGGTAGGACACATTGCTATGGACTATTTAATAGTTTACAAATATTTTTACTGCAGCATCACTGACAGAAGTTGATAGCTTAGTTTAAAAAGGTATCATAATTGAAAGTTTTAATTTACAATAATTTAGTTCTGTATATAGCATAGTTCAGTAATGACAATAAGGCATAAATTCCAAGAACTGTTTATTAACACATGAAAACAAACTACACAAAACATCTCATAGCTATGGGAAAATGGGCATAAACATAGTTAAAATATATGGACAAACCACGAGGAGGAGTTACAAGTTATTATTAATAGAAGGTGTGTGTGTAATGATAGTGTGTAAGGATAATGTGCCAACATATACTACCATATGAAAGAAAAAAATAATAAAGTTATTTCTCACAATGGCTGGCTATGCACCAAAAGTACGAGTAAAATGTTAAGCTGTTAGTTTGACAGATAAATCTAACAACATGATCTATTTTAATATATTGTGGGCATATGGAATTCAAGACCTTAATCATTTTTTGTTTTTTTTTATCCTACCCCATTAAAATATACATACCAGTTATTCTACTGTTTTGAATGTTATTATTAAATATGTAAAAAGATGTTCCCTTAAACTTCAACATAGTTAATTAATATCCCCATAATTCTTTTTAACTGTTGTTTTTTTCAAGAGAAAATTTCAGATTTTAACTTGGCAGCAAATATGATCCTTCTATCCCATACAGGTACAATCCTGTATTAATCTGTATTTTTTATATTAACTGTTTCCAACAATTAAATGTCCTTCTTAAGCCAGAGTAATGGTCCAAAGACTGAATAAAATGTTCTAAATATGACCAGAATCCTTTACAATGAAATTATATCCTCTTTGAACTCGTGTTCAATATTTCTATAAAAAGCCTTAAAAATCTTTTTTTCGTTACCATTAGTAACAGCACATTGCTTTAATGGCTCAAGAAAATGATTAAATTAAACCACCAATGTATCTGGGAACGGCTGATATGGATATTAACATTTTCATCGATAAGCAGAGATCAACGTTTCCATCTTCCTATGTCATCTTCTGATTAACAAACTTGTTAACTTTGTCATTCGGAACTTAATATTGGAAAATGTGGCATTCGCAATATTACGAAAAGGAAAATTACATCCCTTTTCCAAAAAAAAAGTAAAAAGAAAAGACTATCAACATTATGTTTACAAGTTTTTTACAGAATTAATATTTTTTTCTTTTCTATCTTTGAATTATTACTAATGTCATTATTATAATACTGACCATTTGTGTAGAGATACAAAAAGTGTCAAGGTACAAATGTACAGATAAGAGGACGATATTATTTTAGGTTTGACAAAAATAAGTTTTACGTGAGAACGTAATAAATTGTAAAGTTGATAGGACAATGTTGTTACTTAAGGCACATTTTCTTCGAAAGTTGTTTGTGAATTTCAATACACGCTTTTTCCCATTTACATCAACAGCGTTTCGGAAACTGTGTTCAAAAGTTGAAAGTAATTTTAGCATACCTACTTCGTTACCGTTTTCCGCAGCTAAACATGGGTCGTTTTACCAAACTTCCCCTACGCTAACCAATCAATATCTTGAGGATACGTCTTTAACAAGATACCTAAAAAAAACTCTTCCTCAAGAGGTAAGTATTGATTAATATGATAAAAAAAGACGTTTGACATGCATGTTCAGTAAAAATTGACAGAATGAATTGACATTAATAACTTAAATAAGGTCATGCTTACAAACTTCAGTGAGATGTACGTTTGGCATTCCGTATTTCGCATTTTCAGTGTTATGAAAAGCCAAACTCATCAAATGTTACAACTACAGTATTTAACTGCTACATAATTTTAAAATATACTTGCTAGCTGGAGTACACGTCCTTTGGACGCATAAATTCGTGAGTAATGAAAGTTATCTTGGGACATAAAGTTGTTCCATTATATGTGACTGTGGGGGAAAAAAACACGAAAAATTACCTTTAAAAACAACAAAAACACAAAATTTAAAATTTGAATGTATTTTGCTTTGAATCCAATAAACAACCATATCAAATTTGGTGAAAATACATTTACAGTGGTGTAGTGGTTAGAAAAACAAAACGTCCGTAAAAAAACCGCGAAACATAATATGCTAAACTGAAAAAAACTGTGTATTCCCGCATGTATCTAAAGAACTTCCATACCGATTTGGGTAAAGATTCATTCAAACACTACGAATTAGTAACATATTTATACAAAAGACATGTTATCAATATAAGATGAAATAAACTATTGTACCAAAATATTTAGATTTTTTTCACGTCATCCATAATAACGTCCAGAATCTGATCTCCAAATAAATTGGCAAATTCTTCACAAGTGGTTGAAGAAAGATATGGCACATGATTATGTCTACAGTTCCTACATTGTACTATGTGATTTGCTAGGAATGCATCATATTTTGCTAACAACTCTCAAATTTTAATACAGTTCGTCCGGTCCGCATAACTGAATAGTTCATTTTGTTTTCATGCTAAGTAAATGCTCTTATTATTGATTGTATTCTTGGTTTGACTGGTAAGTCATGTTTTTTGTAATTTTTTTAATTCCACATTTCTAAATCTTTGCTAATAATTTAACAGCACATTTATGTATGGTAAACAGTGGCAATAAGTTTGTTTTTGCTGTTGTATAGCATGCTACTTAACCTTATAAAATAGTGAGGAGCAGTGCAGTTCAGAAAAAAAAAATCTTGATTGTAAGTCTTTTTCCTTTCTTTGAGCTAATATATTTTACTGTTACAGTTTTGAATAATATATTAAATGGGTTTTTGAATGCAAGGCTGCAGCCTGTCATTTTCTTACACATGAAGGTGTGGCTTAAGGATAAAATTTGTTGTTCAAATCTTAAAAACATTATATAGGGTATTAATAATGTTTTTTTTTTTATTAATGACCCTGATGGCCCAAAAGCATGTGCTTCCTTGGGTAATCCAGCACAGCTTACTTGATCGTATTGTTCTCTAGCAAACATGTAAATTAAAACAAAGCAAAGATAATTTACAGCACTACTTACTTCCTAAATTGTGAGTCCATTGAACATTCCTAACACACAAATAAAACAATACAATAAAGTGTTTATTTGCCAAGTTATTTTTGGTGATTTTATCTTCTGACACCCGTAATAGACAATTGGGATCACCTATTTTCATTTATTATCACTGACTTTTGTGCACTTTAAAAGTCCTTCCTTTGAAGGTGAATATTCAAAGTTTGGTATGCTAATACATGATGAGTGGCTAGTTACTGCTGTCATTTCTTGAATACTTGTTTGCAGTCAGCAGTCCAGTAGTTATTTAGCTTTTCAAGTAATATGCATAGAGAACAAGCTGTGTCAGAGAATAATTTTACAAAATGACAGTAATTAAAGCACAGTCCAAGAAATCCTCTTACCTCATGCAGGTTATTTGGAGTTATTTGCTAATTTTTGACCTAGTCAGTCTGTGATGAATCTCTGGACTCTCTCACTCTCCTGACTATGAATCCCAGGAATCTCACTTCTTAACAGAATAATTTACACTTCTTTTGATTCAGATTAAAGTTTTCATCCCTCAAGTGATTCTAAACTTTCTTTAGCATTAGCATTGTCATGAGCATTATGACTGTGTCATCCAAGCAAACAGGTACAGTGCTTCAGGGTACATTAAATGTAGCATGCTCCTTTAATCATTGAAATGTAGAAGGTGCACTCAATAATCAAAATATTAATATAACAAATTACTAAAAAATTATCACAACTCATTTCCTTCAGGATATCCTGTCTTCTCTCTTCTTGTTTATTAAAATTGCATTTGTCAATATTCACTTGCAAGATCCAATGCTGAAGGTAATTTTGATCCAGATAGAATATTTAAAGAGTAGTTTGCATATAACCTTGTGTGTTATTCTGCCTTATTCATTTGTATAATAGATGATGCCCATGGATTAGTATTCCTTGTTCCTTCATAGCTTCTATCTCTTTGAAAGTTCCATCCTGTTCTGCAAATGGAAATTGTGTGAGGTTGCTTCTCCAGTATTAATCTTGTAAGATATATTTTGTTTGGTCTGAGTCATGAAATCTACTAGAAACAATGTCTTGCTACTCCATGAACAAATAATGTAATCACTAAATTTGATCAGGTGTAGAACTCCTAAAGCTTTGGCTGTACAACTCTCATAGAAGGGAGTCCTAGAGTGCACCTGAGTATTTAGTTGCCATTTCAAATACATAAATTTCTCATAATCAAAATACAAAACTGTTGTATGCCAAACGACAAATGAAAAAGGCATTTATACTGCTAATATTTGCAAACTAACTATAAGAAGATCACCATTACTAAACATTACTCCACTATATGTCAGTGAATATTAGGCATATGTTAGCACCAGAAACAGGGTATCTGCAAATGAATGCTTAACAAGTGTGAGTAAATAATATATCAAACTATATATATTTTTATTCTGGGTATTGTTTTCTGTATCCATAAGTATTTTTATTTGAAAACACACAAACAGAGCTAAATCATTAACAAATACCTATTAGTCATTTAATTTGGAAAACTAAGTCATATTATAAACTTTGTGGGCTAATAATTTATGAATTGATATGTGTGTGTGTGTATATACATATATAAGTCTGCAGACTTTCAACCATCAAAATGTTAAAAAAAGATGCATTGGAACTGTATAAAGACAACATGTTGGTTTAAAAACAATTTGCTCTATATCAGTAATCAACCCAATGAACTGGAAAATAATCTCATACACTTTACATGCTTTGACATGTATCAGGGCATCATCCTCAGGACTGTAATGTTTTGCAAAATATGACCCTTGTTTATACAATTTACACATTAAAGAATTCCATGCAGTCTATTGACAACATTTCTGTCATCTTTATTTGACCTATTGAAACAATTTTAAAATAAAGTTTTAGGCTTTCTATTTGTCATGCACTAAGCTTCTTTTAATGTGTTAATTGGTCTTCTGGTAATTGTATAAATGAGGGTTATATTTTGCAAAACATTACACTCCTGAAAATGATGCCCTGATGTATGTCAAAGTATGTAGAGTGTACGAGATTATTTTCTACTTCATTGGGTTTATTACTGATTTAAATCTTGTATAGTAAGTTATTGGTATATTCTTGTACTTTTGAGACTTGTACTTCATTAACCTGTGGATTGTCTTCTGGTAACAATAGGATAGAATCAATTCCTGTGAGGACATACGTTAATTGGTTCACTCGAATTCAGAACCTTAAAGACAGGAATTAACATCAATGTGAAGGTAGAATGAGATTTCTCAATCAAAGGAGTGAACACATTTGTAATTAATCAAATTAGTTGTGTATTTAATGTGTAATAGAAGGCTTCATCAAGCATTAAGATGATAGATCAGCTCTACTTTTTGTGTAAAATAATTTTATGAAGTCACGTCAACCAGTTGGATGACAGATCAATTCCCGTGGTTGTGGAAATTGTAACAGGAGGCCATGTCTCTCAAGAAATCAATGAATCTATTTTATTATCTGTGGAAAATAATAGTAGAAGGCTACTTCAATCTATCAAATGATGGAAAAACACCATGGTAGTGTGAATGATATAATGAGGCCTTATCTCCTAATATGATGGATCAACTTCAGTGATTCTGTAAATAGTATATGGAGGCTACATCATCTCAAGAAGTGATAGATCAACTCCAATGGTTGTATAAATAGTTTTAGGATTCCATATTATCTTGTAAGGAGATGGATCAACTCCATGTATTGTGATCAGAAGGTCATGTTCATAAGTAAGGAGATGGACCAACTTCTGTAGAAGCTACACACAATTTATACTAGCAGAACACCATTGCTCTATTCTTGACTGAATGATTATAGCCAAATTTTTCTGGAACCTATTTATGAGGGTGCTTCCATGATCAACTACCCTAACAACTTGTGACTGGAAAGTGGTAAGGACTTCTATACTCCAGCTGAAGAAGGAGGGTGAGAATGTAGTAAAGAATCTTGAGGAACATAATCACTAAAGACAATGTAATAGGTAAACATGAAACCTTATTTTGAAAAGCAGACCATACATAGTTATCTAATCAAGGCATGGCAGGGCTGGGCAGCCATCCCTTCCTGCATTACCCTTGCAATTCATGAGTGTTATTGCCTGGAATGGACATGTTTATGAGGTAGTCATCACGAGGCAGATAACATTCCAGCAATAAGTGAAACACTTCATCTCGACAGTAAGTCATGGAAGAGAGTGCATGAGTTATCATGACTTATGGTATGAACTGGATGTTAAAGAATATCATGGAGCATGATTCATGTAATAAAAAGGGAAAAAAATAAAGACCCCTGAAAAAAAGGAAAATGAATAAAATGTACTAGTTGCATCAAAGTCTACAACATGGTTACAGGTGGAAAATAAAATCCTGATATAAATGAAAGCATAATGTGACAAAGATAGTAAGAGATAAACATACTGGACATGGTCCACGTGCCAACTTGTAGGATTTTTTCCAATGGATGATGAACAAGAAGAGTAAGGGAAAATGTAAAATAATAGATTTGATGGGAGAAAACATGAAAGAAGATACATGAGGAAGAAGATATAGAAAAATATGTGAACCAGGCCAAAAGGTGGATCAAATTCATAAGGGTAGAAAGGAAAAGATCACAAAGTGAGTAGGATTGCCAGGGAATAAAAAGATAATTGTGCATACCCTGGAGAGTAGCTGAACATGCAGTATAACAATGTAAGGCCTTGATCAGACACAGAAGTCTATCAGGGTCCAGACAATGGTAAAGATGGGAGAAAAGGAGGAACAACCATTTGAAGCTGTCAAGATCTTTGGGGAAAAGGAATGATTGAGATAAAGGGAAGGGTAGATAAAGGGTATGTGAAACATCAATAACAAACAAAGCAGACTATCATCCTCTGCAGGAAATAGAACTTAAGGAGAACTGAATAAAGAAGCACAAGGAAAATGGTTTAAAGGCAAAATTAGGGTTTCATTAATGTCACAACCAGGTAAATAAGGATACCTGGAAGGTCTCTGAATACAGAAGAAATGCGTGAGTGCAGTGAGAGCAGGAAAAGTTTAAAATTCCAATGGTATTTGGTAAAACAGTAAGTATGAGAGAGGAATGCAAAAAGAGGAGACTGAAGATCCACAGTCAAACAGCCAGCTGAGAAAGTCTGCTACTTGAGAATACAATTATTTAAAGTTTGAGATAAAACTGTGATAACTGATGGGGTTGCATAAGTGAATTATATACTGATACTATTGTAAAAAACAGTAGAAAAATATTTTGTCTCTTCAATTGGATTCTAAAGTAACTGATTTGGCCTAAGTAGACTTTTGGCAAGAAAAAAGAATAATTTAGTGTTTTAAATACAACTGTGACATTTCATAATGTAGAGAACTTTTGTATATACATTTTAATTGTTTTGAACACATTATTTTAAAACAAGTGGATTATGTGCTGACCATTCATATTTCATATTTATTGCCAACAAATTACAGATATCTGTTTGAGAAAAATTCCTGCCCACAGTATACATAAAACCCTAGCATCTGTCTTGAAAATTTACAGTATTACATTTGCATCAAAATATCTGGACAGCATGTTCTGAACTAGTAAAGTTGTTTAGGTTTTCACATATTAACGTTTTAGGATAACTTGGGTTCTATTAGACCATTTTTGGTGTTCCAAACTATAAATTAAATTAACTTTAAAAACCATTTAAAGCAAATCATCATAATTCATATACTTATCAAGCTTTTTTTAAACACTTTTAGATATAGCACTTCTGCAACATCTGAGAACAACCCATTCCAAAAGCCAAACACTCTTAGCTGAAGATGACTCCTACCCTGCCAATATTAATATTTATGTCCTTTAGTCCTGCTTCTCTAACTGTTAAATATGAATAAAGGTGATGCTTTGACACTATCAAATTTCTTTACAATTTTAAAAACCTAAATCAGATTTCCTTAACTCTACTTTTTCATAAGAAAACAATTTGAGAGGTTTCAGTATCTTACATGACAACCCCACTCTCCCAGCCACAATTCTAGTAACTCTTCTCTGAACCCTTTTCAACAATTAAATGCATTTTCCAAAGTAAGGAGCCTGGAATGAATACAGTATTTCAAGTGTGGCCTAACCACTGACTTGTACAGTAAAATTATAACCTCTTTAGACTTGTATTCAATATTTCTGTAGGTACAACCTTAAGTTCTATTTCCCTACCATAAGATCAAACAAGATGACTGCATTAATTCTGAGCTGAGGTTGAATTAGGAGTTAAAATATCAATGATGAAAAATTAACTGAAAACATAGTATTAAAATACTAGTCATGATGATCTGCTGTCTGAGGGAGCATTAGAGGAATACTGTAGTGTCTTCACTAGCTGATCAGAGTTGAGTGATAAAGATACAATTTAGAAGTTCAGCTAAAACTCAAACAAATCAAGCTTCAACAAGCACATATTGAAGCCAAAAAAGAGAAAGAACAAGCGCATATCAAAGCTAACCTTGAATGGCCAGGTGGTTAAGGTGCACAACTTGTAATCTGAGGGTTGTGGGTTTGAATCTCCATCACACCAAAGATGCTCACCCTTTCAGCCATGAGGTGGGGGCATTATAATGTGACAGTCAATTGCACTATTTGTTAGTAAAAGAGTAGCATAAGAGTTGGCAGCATGTGGTGATGACTGCCTGCCTTCCCTCTAGCCTTACACTGCTAAATTAGGGATGGCTAGCACAGATAGCCCTCGAATAGCTTTGCACAAAATTCAAACCAACCCAATGTGAAAGCTAAAGGAGAAAAAAAATGTCTATAGGTGAAACAAGCTTTTATCAAAACTGAAAGACAAAGTAAAAGTCTCAAGGCTGAACAAGCCCATATCAAAACCAAAAACGAAAAAGAGCAAGTTCATATCAAAACCAAAAAAAAAGAAATTACGCTGAAAGAAATGAAAATTAGACTAAAATCCAATTGAGCAAGAAAGAATGACAACTTTGAGCACAACCAATTTAGTAAAAGTATCAACATTTACTTAAAGTGAAGCTGCCAAATTTTTACAACATTTTGAGAGATTGCCCAAACCATGGAATGGCCTCTAAAAACAGATCATTATTGTTACAAAGAACACAAGTAGCTTATGCCATTCTTTTTCCAGAAGATTACTCAAATTATAGTAAGCTGCCCTCAAAGCTTACAAATTAGTACTAGAGACTTATCACCAAAAGTTTTGAGGTTAGTTATTTCAGGCAAGCTAATCAAACTTATGTGGAATTTGCACATGAAAAAGAGGTTTGTTTTGATTGATGATGTAATTTTATGCTTAGTGGCAACAGTTTTGCAAACTAAGACAATTATGGCTAATTGGTGAATTAAAATGTTGTGCAAATGATGAGCTTAAAACTTACTTGGATGAAAAGAAAGTTGAAACGTTACAGGAAGCATTTCCTCTTTCTGATTATTTCACATTTCCACATAAAAAACATTTTTCAGAAAAAGAACTTTCTGCCAACTCAGCAAAAAACTGTATAGGGTGACACTATAGATTTGTCTCAGGCATTTTTTGGATCCAACATGGACCTTGTGAAGAATTGTCCTACTGGTAAATCTTCAGTGAGTTGCAATGATAGATCTGGGAGATCTGGTTCATCTGGTGAAGTTTTATTTGCTAAGATAAACATATCTTTGAGCGAGAAAAGGATCCATAGATCTATTCACTATTTAAATATGCACTCCTAAAGGATAGCCTGAAGAAAGTTTCAAATCCTTACTTTTTCAAATAGAGTGTGCTCATGAGGCAATGGAGGCAACTAGATGTGTCTGCTTTAGAGGATTTTGCTATAGTTACTGAAGAGTTGTTCCAAAGCATATCATTCTGAAATATTAAAAGTTGCCCGTGGACACTCCAGGAGAAATAATTTTGGTGTTAACAAGATATGTGACAAAAGTTGTGAGACATTTTTTTATCCAATATTCAGGCAAGATGTTTCTCATTTTTGTAAAATTTGTCATACATGTTAATTGATAAGAAATTGTTTGTAAGTTTTCAAAAATTTTGTATATAAATAATTATTTATATTGACCAATATTAAAAACTGAATTATTGTTTGTATATTTATGTTAAGAAAGAAATCTTTTTTAATCAATCTTGTCGGCAAATATCATAAATTTGATATATGTCAACATTTGATTAACTTCTAAATTGAAATTAAAATTTCAAGCTATTTGAAATTATAATATTTAATTGAACATTAAAATGTATACACATCCAAGATAAATTATAATACATAACAGTACCTTGGTTTGAAAAGTATATAATTTTGTTTTACTCAGCATGACATGACAATGTTGTGGACCCTCCTCCTACAATGGATTAGAGTTGTATTTTTCTACTCCCAGTACAACTTAGTTTCTACACTTGGAATGAAATTCCAGAATATTATTGTTTGGATTTGTGCCAGCCCAGTTCTTCTCTCCCTTTTGGTTGTTTTCCTACTTTCTGCCTAAGTATATGACACCAGTTTCTACACAGATCACAATGTATACCTACTACAGAAATTGTGCAGTCTTCCACTTTTGTTCCTTTATCACACATCCTGAATGTTCATTGGATACTTTCCAAAGATACTTTTTTTCACTCACAACAAGTCCATCTGCCTGTTCAATGTAGAATTTCAGCTATACATGTGAGAAAGGTAAGGTACTGTATCAGAAGTTATTATTTTTCAATACTAAAAATATATTTCTGAAAGATACTTGCCTCCTTTTGCACTTATTAAAATCTGATGCTTATTTTTCTGTATAATCTGAAAGTGACAGTTTGGTATAATCAAATTGAAGGAATCAAATGCATAAGAAGGGTAGGTCACACTCCTGTTCGTGGAAGTGGCTTGTCAAAAGACGATTTACATGCAAGACACAATGATCCATATTAATCATGGGTTAAATAGAAGTTCAGATAATATGTGAAAATAAACGTTTGCATACAGAAAGCAGCACTGAATGAGAATACTTATACATTTGTCAGTAGGTAAGTACTATCAGAAATATACAGGGTGGTCGCTAGAAAAGCGGAAAGCTTGTCAAACAGCTATTTATTTTTACAGAGAATAACTTTTACAAAGAGTTTTTAAAGGCATATGTTATATTACACTCATAGATGCTCAAAATTATTAAAATCATGCATTTTATTCATGATGTAAAGAAATCAAAATAGAAATGAGTAAGCACGCATTTTATTCATGATCTCATCTGACCCTCAAATTTTCTGCTTTTCTAGCGACCACCATGTATTTGCTGAATTAAAATGCACATTCAATGAAGATTATTATTCTTATGAATGTGTTTATTCTGTTTTTTTCTTTAACAACTTACAGGTGTTTGAGGAAGTTAACAAGGACTTATCAGAATTTGGAGAAGCTATAGTTGTAAATATTGACCAGCTAAGTAGACAATGTGAACTTCTTCCTCCTCAACTAATTATCTATAATGCATGGGGAAAACGAGAAGAGAAATTATGGACATGTGATGCATGGAAGAAAATGCACAATCTAAGTGCTAGAGAAGGCCTAGTTGCAATAGGTTATGAGAGAAAATTTGGAGAATTTAGGTAAGTGTGGTTTAATAACTATTATACTTGTGTTTGAACTTAAGAACAATTTTTTCTAATATATTAACAGAACTACATTTAACCTAATGTGTATATGCTATACAATTGATGAATTATATCAGAAATATGCTGTACAAATTTATTAACATGTCAGTATAATGATTCAAATTTTGTTTTGGTACAATAAGGCAATTCAACACTTTTTTCTGTTATTTCCTACAGAAATTTGGAGGCCCTCATGGTTTTGTCTTGAGTGTAAAGATTAACTCCATTACTACACAACTTCCTCCTATCATTGCAAATTGACTTTATTTTAATGATTTCCATGTCTTGTGTCAGTTGTCTAGCATGATGTTTATTGAGCAGCAGCTTCAGACTGCCCTCAATCCTTTACCAAAGTGAATCACAGCAAATGGCCTTAACTTTTCTCTCTTTAAACCATTTGTGTACTCTTTTGCCACCAACTTGGTATTTGCCTGGATCTTAAGCTCCATCTCAGTGATGTTCTTGTGGTTCCTGATGAAAAGTTCTAAGAGCTTATCTTTGAATATAAGCTGACTTTTATTCCACATATCAAGCATCTACAAGTCAAGTGTACAAGGGCACTGAACATTCTCCATCTCCTCTCTTCCACCTCTTGGGGAGCAAACCAATATTCTGTGCTAAAGATATATTATGTTCTTATTCAGTCAAAACTGGACAATGGCTCTCTGGTCTTTGCTTCTTCCAGGATTTCAGCCTTGAAGATATTGGACCCCTTCATCATCTGGAGCTTCGGCTCTGCCCAGGGGCTTTTTGCATTTTTTCAGTCCAGAGTTTGTACACCAAGCTAAGTAGATATGGCCTATGTAAGTTTCATTTAGTTTTTGTAAATCTTTTACAGATTCAAATTGGTTTTCTTTTGCTACCTTATAGACTGTTTTAAAAAACAAACTTCTTGTGATAATCATTTTTTCATGAGATAATACTTTTAAACGTACATTTTCAGTGGCCCCTTTCTCAGCTTCAGACAAAATAATTTCATCTCTGTGTCTCATACTTTCCTTGTGATATATAAAAAAAAATTCTGCACAAACAGAAGCTGTTGCTGTTGACTTTCACCAAAGTTGTTTCATTGTTGGCTCATTCTTTAGAAACTTTCATTCCTACCGTTGTTTCCACCTCAAAAGTTGCATTTTTATGGCAAGTGTACTGTCAAGTTTCTTATTTCTGATATTCAGTCAGTTTTACTCCCTTCAAAAATCATGTTTTTGTTAGATAGCTCTTGAACACTTGATGGGCAAGGAACAGAAACTGTCAGTGATGTCATTAATTTCTGTTCTCACTTATTCTAGCTTTCTCATTCACAAAAGGTGAAAAGAAACTTGTAATTAATTTCATTTTTACATTGTGGTGTTTTTTTCAAGACGCAATAAAAACAATACACACTTGGTCAATAAAATCAAAGCACAGTAGAAGACAATTGCAAATATATTCAAATTGGCATCAACACTTTAATTGAGTATGTCAGACAAAACAACTTATACCTAAAACTTGCACACACATGTGCATATTTTTATATTGGTTGGGAAGCCACTGTGTGATCAATATCAGTTGATTTCATCTATTTTTTGACTTATATTATTTGAACAAATATACAGTCCAGACCCACTTACTGGTCAGTTTGGCTTGTGGTCACCTATTTCTCAGTCCCAAGGAGTTTCTTTCACCACAGTATTGTGTCCACACATGCTGGCTCTCATCTGTCACTGCCTAAGTGAAACCTGTCAACCAAAGTGAGGCCACTAGCCTACATCGACTGTTAGTTGCCACATCTTGTAGATGTTAAAACCAGGTGAATATGGATGTTCAATATTAATGACATATTAATCTTACATGATGCTTCACACCTTGTACTGCACTGATGATTGCATAATTGGAGTTACATAATCAAACAAACAGCGTGCTTTAAACTTTGCCATTTTTTGCATTTCCAGTTTGGTGTTTCATTGGTCTTCTTGCAAACAAAAGTTTTGTTCAAAGGAGAAAATTCACATATTCATTTACATTACTCTTTCAAGTTTTGTGACCTTTCTCTAGACTAAATGATTGACAGTAACTTGACTAGAAATGTTGAATTCTGTTGAGTATGCCATTGCTGTGTAAATAAATGAGATATATTTAATCCATCCATAACTCAGTTAGAAAGCGAGATAACTTATGCATCTTTGAAATGTACAAAAATTAACTTGTCTTTCCCATACACTTGAAAGAATATACAAAGCTTATGTTGAGGCTTAACAAGCACAACAACTAAGTGCAAATCACTTTTGTAACATCATAAGTACTAGAAATCATTATTTAACAATAAATATTATTTTTTTTACTGTTTTAGGTTTTTAAAAAATAACCAGAAATTAAGCATTTATGATTAAATAATATATTTATAATATATACATACAGTTCATGAGCACTTATTAACTTTGCACACCTGTACTGCTAAATTCCAACTATCTTATGAAGACAATTAACATCTGAATACCTATTCAGTTTATTGGATCAGCATAAATTTTCTGTAGAGCCACATCATAAACATTTAATCATTCTCTCACACTCATATTACTTTAGAAAATTCTTGTTGCAAAAAATGTATTATAAACAAGCTGATAAATCCTATCTCTGCATTCTCAGAGATTGGATTAGGATTACTTTAAATGAAAGTTCCTATAATTGTGCCTCATGAGCTTATATTGCTAGTGTTAAGAAAACAATATAAGGGCAGATTAATGATTCATTGCTTTGAGTGGCAGGTGTCCACTTCAGCTACTAACAGTGAAATAAACATAGGAAATACATATGAAAAACTTAAAAGCAGAAACCCTCATTGGAAGTACTTTATAACTAAATGGTAAATACTAATGAGGATATAACAGAACTACTTATTTTATTTTGCATTTTTCAATTTTTAAAGGTTTACGGTAGTTATGCAGTTGGGTAAATTGACCAACCCCATATTCAGTTAGATAGAAAAAAATAACAGATAAAATATCAAGATTTTTATGAAAACACTTGATATGTATTTAAGATGTTTTAAAAATAATGCAACTACATTTTGAAAATTTTCTAATAATGAAAATATTTTTAAATTTATGAAAATCACTTTGCTCTCATAGTAGTCAACACTATGACCCCATATATTCATGGACAAATTTATAGTATTCAGGAAAAATACTGAATTAGTAATTCTTATTTTTCTTCTATAAAATAATTGTAATGTTTTCTAAAAGCTTGAAAAATGTTGTGAAGAAATACAAGACACGTTAAAAGTTATAGTGCAGAAACTATAATGATCACTTTAAGGTAACGTGATTGGTGTAATTAACTAAGGCAGTAGTGAAAGGGTTGACCTTCTCTCTGTTAATGACTACTGATATGATTTATAAAACTTAAACACTTGTATCACGTAAAATATACACAGACTGGCAAGACATCAGTTTTACCTGATGACATGAATTATGAGATGCTGCATCATGTTTCTCTTTCCTTTCTCTTGGTTATTTTAATTTGAATTTGACAGGAAAAATATTTTCTAGATGCAAAGCATAGAACTATTGTCTTCTGTTTCTTCTAAGAATGGAAGGATCACAAAATTCCTTTTAATTATCAACCGGTTGTTTCAACTTTGTTTTTCTGTAAAGTTTTGGAAGGTTAAAGCTTGCCTTGTTTGTATTCTGGAATTAAACAGTTTCCTCTTACCAACCAAGTATGGTTTCTGCAGACATCACTGGTGGAGGACCACTTGATTTCATCTGAATTGTTGACCAGAGAAGCCTTCCTCAAGAGGAAGCATCTTAAGAAGGCTTATGAAACTACATGAAGGTGTGGTATCTTACAGGATCTCCAAACTTATGGGTTATGTAGCCATTTACCCATTTTTGTCTGTAATGTTTTCAAGCTGACAGGTCATTCCAGTCCTTTTGGAATCATTGTTGATCTCATTGTTTGCACAGGTACTTGGATCCCTCAGGGTTGTATCTTGAATATTTTACTGTGCAGTATTAAGATGAGTGCTAACACTGAGTAATTTCCTTCTACAACTGTGAAGAGCCTCTGTGTTGATAATTTTTGAATTTCTTGTCAGCCATCAAATGTGAAATTTATTGAGTATCACTACCTTCTCATGCTTGTCAGAGTAGCTCACAATTAACAGTTTCATCTTCTAATAATCTAATATCACAAGTGTGTATTTTTGTCCCTAACAAGGATTCTACTCTAATCTAAAGCTTCTATCAATAAATGCTTGACTGTGAATCTCTGGTTTGTGATTCCTTTTTCATTTTTCTGCATCCAATGTTTGTAAATTGAATCCAATGATCATCCATCTCACTTCAGATATTTACAGATTTCTTTCATTATTTTGCAAAGGTCCAGTCCTTACCTCAACAACCTCCTTGGCATTGTTTTGTCATATCTCTTTGGATCGTATTTTTTTGCAGATAGATTTTGCTTTCATATTCAGGTGAAGTTGCTTAGATCTTTGAAGGCTTTGGTATCACTTACTGTCAGTACTAACCAAATTCTCTCAGATAGTAAAAAAAAGTCAGGTGCATTTTTGTTTATTATTTATCACTGCTCAGTTTTTGTGTTCCCAGCCATATTTCTGCTGATGGAAATAAACTTGTTAACATAAGTAGATCCTCTACTCTGGCATTATCACCACCCTCTCTGCACCTCATTTGGACCTCAGACTTGTGATCAAGGCAGAGCTTCACACCAATTGGCAGCCAACTTAGGATGAACAAAATTCACGACAAACATTTCCGATTAAAGCTGTTTATGGTATTTAGCCATCTGGTATCTATAAAAAATTGGAGAGAGAAAATTGGTTCACCAAGGCTTCACAATGACCAGAGTTTCTTTATCCATAAAAGAAATTAACCCACCAATGTGTGCTCTTTGTTACATTCATGTGACAGTAACCCTTATATCATTTTTGTGTCATTACAACATTTGCTAGTAGCATCATCATTTTAGATGTATTTTCTATCAAAGTTTGTCTTTACTGTTGAGCAGTGTCATTGGCAATGATGACATCATTAAGATTAATCATATTTTAGCTTTTTACAGGCCATAGATCTGTTTAATTTTATTTCATTTTTGCTATACTTTGCATTTGTTTTTGTTTTATGAATTTTTGATACTGGTTAGTACTGGTTATTTGTTTTGCACCATTAAATTCTCAACAATGAAGTAATCAGCTTATATGAAGCATGGATGATCACATCTTGTTTTCATTATATGGTTCTCAAGTGTCTTTAGCCAAATTAGCACTTTCCTTACACATAAATGCAGTGGATCACTGTTGTGTTCAATTTCAAATGGTTAACAGCCTTTGGAAACTGGTTGTAAACCTCCTTAAATCATTTATGTTTCTGGTTATTTTACTTATATTCTATCCCTAAAAAGCTACAATTGCACAACCACCATATAAGATTTTGGCTTTATGTAACTTATTTAAAATAAACTGAGTGTTGTATTTATTATTCAAATGTAAAATCACCATTCCAAGGAAAGAGGTTTATTGGAACCTGTTCATTAACATAGCATTGGACTTTATTGTGAATTTAATTAATTAATTTGAAGGCTTATTGGAACCTGTTCATTAACATAGCATTGGACTTTATTGTGAATTTAATTAATTATTTTGAAGGCAGTGCCTAAATGTATACAAAATACAAGTTTTAATTCAGCCAGTTTTTTACACCTTTCCTTATTTATGATATTCTAAAGATTCAAACCAGACCACACATTTTTTTTTAATTTTGTTGGGTTTTTGAATGGTATTCATATCCATGAGTTTACTTCTCATTTGTCCATACTGGTATGTTTAAAAAATTAAGTTGCATCATAACAAGATATTAAATACTAAATTTTCTGCTATTCACTGAAAATTTTGTAATTTTTCATTTCAGTCGCCTGTATCAGATGGCCAAACTTTACTTGTATGCTCCCTCCTCAGGACTGTACACATGCCCTTTAGCTATGACAGATGGTGCTGCCAAAACTATAGAGGTTATTTTCCATTCATATAAGTCTTATTAGGTCATAGTTTTTTATGGTGCTGTTAATTAATAATACTAACAGAAAAGCCATCTTATGGGCAGCTGTTTGCTCTAGTAATTACTAATTGTAGTATTCATACCTCATTTAAAAAATTTATAAATAAAGTGAATGTTTTCTACCAAAGGAGTTTTTTTCTGGAAAGTACTGCATGTGAAAAGTGTTTGGATTGTGTTCCTTTGTCGTACACGACTCATTGCATAAAAAATATTCAATGTACAGAACTCAAAATCTTTATAATTTTACTTATATGAACAGTAATGTTTTTATGTATTAAAAGTGGTAAAATTTATTGACAAAATAATATATTTAGGAACTTTAGCTTTTCAGTACTAAATTTAAAAATTACATCAATAAAGATTTAACTAAACCCTCATATACTCTCCTGATGAAAGTTGGGTTCTTGTTGTGAAGAGAGTACTTTCATTTAACATTGTTTTATTTAAAAATAAAACAGTTGTTACACATATCACAGATAATTTTGAATACTTAAAGTGTGAATTTTTTTTATGGATTTTTACTTGTGTACCTGGTGCCATTCAAAAGATGCTACAGAAGTTTTGGTAACATATATACATAGATACTGACACTCACACTACATCCATTATGGTAAAATGAATTAAAAATAATTTGCATTTCACATCTATACCTTCCATTCTCTTTCAGTAAAGTAGTTCCCTTGTGTAAGAAGTTAAGGTTTTGGACTTACAGTGGAAAATTAGAGTAACCTCATATGATCACAGTATAAAACCAAGTTAAAAACTGTACCTGTTGACACAGTGGCTGTCATGCTGTGGATACTTGTTCTTGTTGAGTCAAAGATTGTGTACCTACATAAATACCAGCACTTAATGACACAGAAGCTGATCATTCTCATTATTTTCAATTCTTACATAGAAAACTTGCAATGTTTGCAGGTGCAGACTGGCATAACAAGACACCAGGAAAAATCTCAGTGGGCCTCCTTAGAAAAGTATGCAGTTTTGTTATTTTTAGAACAAAACTATGTGCCCCTTCTAGTTTTTTTCTTGGAAACTTTTAGTCAAGTCCACCCCTGAATGTATTAAAAATTTTAATTAGCTGTTTTGTACTGTTGGTTTTTCAGAATACCCGTTATTTGTGAATTTTGTTGGCAATGATGATCAATAAATTTATTCTTACTTAACTGTTTCATAGCATTTTGTATAACAGAAGTACAGTTTTTGACATTAAGTAATCAAATAACTCTCAGGTTACATAAATAAATTTGTCAGATTGTTCTCATTCTACTCTATCAAACTGTTATTTTGTAGTTGTGAATATTACTATCAAGTAAAAATTATTATTAATAGACTTTAGGTCTCACTCATCCTGTGTTTGCTGAGGCCTATTCTCGATTAGTGTCTCGAGATCCAAAACTCTTCTGGACATCTGGTCAGTGGATGACTGAAAGACAGGGTGGATCTGATGTTGGTTGGTTTCTCTTTATCTTTATCTTTTTTCTAATTGCTCAAAATCATTACTTACTTCGTGATTACTGAAAAATTGTTCATAATGTGAATGAAAACCTAATTATTGAAAAAGCCAAAAAAATAAGAGCATAGAATATAAGGTAATGTTGAGAATACATAAAATAAACTATGCAATAAGCATAAATAGAAAATAAACTTCCTGATTTTTGGTGTTTGAAAACTCGGGAAGAAGTTTTACCTGCACTTACAGTCTTAGATGCCAATCTATATATGCAATAAGAGTGAAACATTTTTAAATCAGTGTGGTAAATTACATTGTGAGTTTTAAATACATGATACCTAAACAATTCACATATTATTGCTAATCTTACCACTTTTATAGTTGCTACTAAAGATAACTTAATATCTTATGTAGTTGATCTAATCATTTATTTGAAAATTAATTAATGTCATGAAAGTAATCAACTAATTGAAAGTAGAATTTTTAAGTAATACTGTTATTAATTATTTTGACTCTCTATGTTATAAAAATATTAATTTTATTTCTTATTTTATATTATTTATGATTAGTTTATTTTTGCTTAGTTTCATTGATTAGTGTCACAGATGACCAACCAGTTAAAACTAGTAATTCTAATTATTGCTATTTTTGATTATTCAACCTATACAAGTAATCAAAATATTGCTATTATGCTTCATAATTATTAATTTTTAGATTATTTCACATTTATTCAAAATTATACAGGTACAAATGTTAGGATGAATATGGTGATTTGAGAGTAGTGGGCTGAATTCACTTGGCACCAACCATACTCACTATTATTTTAAATTAATTCAAATGTGTCTAGTTTAATTGAACAGTGTCATAATTAACTCAAAAAATAATCAACTAATAAGAATTGGTGTTTTGAGTTATTACCATTTTTGATCAATAAAACTTTCCAAGTAATTAAAATATTGCCATTATTATTCTTTTTTAATTATTAATTCAGATATTTACAGTTTTAGGCCTGAATAATCTGTTGATCAAAGGTAGTACCTCATGACTCAAAGACAGTGGTTTGATTCATATTGTCACAAGCCATGCTTACCCTTTCAGCCATGTAAACATCATATTTGTTTCTTTGTTTTTGAGTTATGTCAAAGCTTCCTACAACTACTCCTAATTTTACACTCATAACCAGAAAGAAAGCAATGAATCAGCAACACTCACTGCCAATTCTTAGTCTATTTGTTACCAACAAATAGGATTGACTGTCACCTTAAAATGCCTTAGTAGCTTTGTCATAACTCAAACAAAGATATACAGCTTCAAGTGCATACCAACTGAACTCACACATGACATGATAGCTAATATTACTTTAATTAGCTATAAGTAGCATGTACATAGCTTCCAATGATTTGGCCTATGTATTCACTATTAGTTACATAACTAGCCATAGTGTGATATTTGTTGTTAATTTTTACCTGCTGCAAAAACTACACAGTGTAACCTGTGTAGTTCAGTGTAAAAAAATTAATATTGTAGATTTAGCTTAATATATATCTTATTATAAGCTACAGGTATAAAATGGTATTCATTGGGATAATAATGGTTAAGAAGGAAAACATTTCTGTTAACCTAATATTCATCATTCTTAGATTGCTCAGAACAAGTTCTTACCAATAGTAAATTGTTCACCAGAAACTGTGAATTGGACTAATAAACAATCTAAAAACATCTAACACCATTAAGTAGTTAACTTCTTTATATGAGCAGGACTCCTGTTTAATTAGTAGTAGTTCTAAACTAAATAGGAAAAATTGAAAAGGAAAATCAAAAGTCTGATTGTCATTGTATGCATCTTAATATCTTCCTTATACCAAATTTTAGTTCATTTCAATTATTAATTTCCTACTACACATGTCACAGTTTCTTTAATCATGAACTGTAAAATGTAAACATATGAATCAATTTAAATTTTTATTCTTCTTAACCTTTCTTTGGTAAAAAGCTGATGGCATTTTATATTTATAAAAATTTTAATTACCTTTTAAGTCTTCCTCAATTATAGAAGTAAAAAAAATCTAAATATCAATAGTACGTAATTAAAGGTTGTTTTAATATTACTTCCATAATAGGGGAAAACTTTAAAGGTAATTAAAAATCTTATAAAACACTTTGATTTTTACCAAGTGAATCATTTCAACCTCTCTGAGGAGCTAATCTAGTATTATTACACGTTTTCTTACCAAACAGAAAAAATTGTATTATAGTTGTTTTTGTAGGACTGGCATGAATCTTTTTCCTGTATGATACTATATCTCTCTCACTTAATAGCATTTTTGCTTCAGTGCTGCCCTGTATATGCAACATTTATTTTTCAATGCTATAAGCCTTGAAACTCTCACCTACTTCACAATTAACACTCCTATGAAAAAAATATTTACATCCACTAAAGTGATACCCTAAGTGGATGTTTTAAAAAAAATATTATTTCACAAATGTCTGAAAAGTCAACATTATTGCTCCTTAAAATATAAAGGGATAGGGTCAGTTAATAGCAATTTCATTGAAATACAAAATTATTAGCCTAATACTAATAACCTTTCAAGTTGCTCTGGGGCCTATTAGGCCCCAATTTTCGTAGGAGTGTTAACGTGATTCATTGTGTCTTCACATGTAAAGTATCATATGACAACTCCCACCAATTTGGGTTTCACATGGTCTACTGATGCACACTACTCGCTCTATTTGATTCCATCTAACCATCATTTCTCATTATGCAGTTGTCTAGTGCAGGCATTTTGAATTTATGCTGATTTCAAGTCATAATTTCACTTATTTTAAGGTTTATACTTTTTTCTACAGTTTGTTCACTATAGTTTATTGCTCAGTCAACTCACATTTGTTTTTTCATTTGTTACTACTTATTCATTTTGACTTCTCCACAGTCAGTTATGAGATTTTACTTTCAGGTCATGTCTTCAGCTTTTATTTCTACTATTTTGAGCATTGTAACACAGGCTTCAGGAATGGGGTGTTAGCTGAGGAAATTGATTGGCACATAAGTTAGCTCACTTCTCTTGACAATGTCTGTGCTTCTCCTATTCCTATAGAAGCTATTCATGATGAGGAGGATTTTGACAGCCTTTTCTTGCCTTCTACATACGTTTATCTACACCCTTGCCTTTTCTGAAGAATCAGCCTTTCTGGAAATGATTTCTCAGGTTTGTTGTGTTTTTTCTGTATTTCCAGTTTTTTATGATTCTATCACTTCCTTGTTTTACACTGCTCCAATGTCCAATTACTTTGTTTTTCCTTTTTTTATCCAATATCAGGGTACATGCTAAGTATTTCATTTCTTAATTAAGGGCTGGTTCAAGCTTGCCTCATTCACCATGGGCTTCTGATCATTATGCATTGGCTTAGTATCAGGTGATCATCCCCTTCTCAACTTTTGAGTCAATTTTGCATGTGTTGGGAACAGATCCTGATAATCCTATATATTTATCCCAAGCCCAGTTTCCTGCCTTTATCTTACTCTCATGCCTCTCCTATAGTACCTTTCATCCAGACTCTTCCTTTATGAGGCTCTCCTTTTCCATCCTCCTCTCCACACAGATCTTTTCCCTACCTCCTCTTTGGGATTTCCTTTTTCTCATAAGCATCTATCAGAATCAGTCTTATTCCAGTCAGTTCCCCTTACCTGGAGATCTTTTTCTAGTGATTTGTAATTCTTGCTTCCATTCACATGCACACTTTACCCTGCATTCCAGAATCACCTTTCTTCTGGTCCTTGGTTGGGGGAGGATCAGATCTTCTCCTTCTGTACCTCACTGTTGTGTCTGGCTTCAAATTCCTATGTTTTGGTTGGGTGTGACCTTTGCTCATTTCCTGTGTTCATGTCGTTTGCAGTTTTGTTCTTCACTTGGATCACTGACTGCCTTTGGTTCCATCTCTTCAGACATCTCACACCCATGTTTTTCTTTTAGGAAAGTTACATGTAGGTGTTGGCTTTCTTCTCCCAACCCAGTACTTCATCCTTTTCCTGATTTTTTTTCAACTTGTACATCAATTGAGCGCAGCCTTCTTCTTCTCAGTTGCATTTGATGAAGCTAAAGTTTTCAATGCTAAATTCCATTCTCCAATCACTGCTAATGTCATTCTATGGCTTTTGAGGATTTGGGTTTCCAAGAAAACCCAATTTTCCTTGGGTTATGCCCCTTTGCATGACCTTCTGTAAGTATTGCTGGATAAATGAAATTTTTGTTCAAGATTCTTTGTATTCAAATTTCATCCTCTCTTCTTCCTTACAGGTCATTTTTCCTGGTGATTCTGCAACAGCAGCACTGTGGATGGTATTCCTCTTCCACATTCCTGTCCTATGTAGTGGGTTTTACCAGTCACATCTTCTGGGTTAGGGTATATATGGACTCACACAACATCACTGGTCTTTGATCTTTGGTATAGTTATGGTTTCACATCATTCTTTTGAAAAATCATGCAGTTCTTTGGGTTCTAGATTGTTTCCTTCCATTAGTACAGGGCATGTAGGTCCATTTTTACTGTTTTCTTTTTCAGTATTGACAAGGGAGCATCCATTATTCATTCTTTTTCAATTTGTTTACAAACAGTGGATCTACTCTTCTGGACTCACTCATTTGTCTGTTGGTACATTATGTTCTTGTGCTCTCTTTACTGATGCAGACCAGTTATCTTATCAGAAAAGGATTCTCCTCTTTTAGTGATATCCTTAGTGATTATGCTCCTTGTAAGAGGCTCTTCTATAATTGTGTTTTCCACTTTCCTCATGGCCACAGTCCCTCTATTCTGACCTTCCTGGTTACTTTTATACCTCACCATTATGTATATTTCTTGGTTGTTTAACAATAATCTGTTTGTGTTGACCATCGAGAGCTATGGAGTGGCATAATCCTTTAATTTATCTTTATTACCATTCCTTTCATATCTCTCTTCTTTTAGTCTTTCTTGTCTCCTCAGTTCAATTTTTGTCTCTGCTTTTTCTTGGGTGGGATTTCAATGTTGTTTCACATACCTTTACCTAGCTTCTTTAAGAACCATTGACAACCTATTCTTTATCCCACCTACTTTGCTCCTTTTGGTGGTTGTAATTATAGATTGGAGATGTTTGTTCTCAGTGTATGATGTATCCATTTCCATCTTGTTTTCATTCTGTAAACCCAAGGTAGATCATGAGGGATATGTCTCTTTTCTGTGGATATTTCTTCTTTCCCTTTCTCATTTGTATTCCTGTTATGCTCCAGATCATTTTTTCTGCCTGTTTTATGCTCTTTGATGTTCATTTGTGTGCACATCTTCCTCAGTTCCAATTCTCAACTCCTTTTCCATTGGAATTCTTCTTCCACTTATGACATTTACCCTGTGACCCTTACTGATTTGCTTTGCCAACTCATTCAGTTGGCTTTATATTTCCTTGTCTTCAGTTTACCATTGTATTTTTATTGTTTCTTTCCACTATAACCATCATTTTGAACTATCCATGACTGCACCCTTTCATTGTCTGTTGATGGGGATCTTCACATTATTTCTGTTTGGCTGCATTCTCCCTTCTCTAGATACTAATCGCTTTTTGTTGCCATTCTACATAACTCGTTTCAACTTTGATTGGGCGAGTTTTCATTTGCTTTCTTCTCTTACAGTGGTGAATGATGCCTGTCCAGGTATACTATTTGGCTGAGGATCTCCCATCCTAACACCTTCTGGATGCTAGTTTCCAAGTGGTTTGGTATGGAAACTGAAACAACCACCAAATTCAGTACTATATGGGTTTTTTTCAATTCTATAATGCCTACTGTTGAGATGGAATGTTCTGCAAGACCACAAGTATGTTTATCTTCACAGTATATTGTATCATAAATCTGCCCATTTCTGACTGTTGCAACTCATGGAATATCATGGGTAAAGCAGAAAAGGGTTTGCTGCTCTTCCCTTCAGTTACACATTATTGCATACACTGGGTTCAAACTACTTTTAAAAATAGGGTTTTATGGTCACCCGCTGCCTTTTCTCCATTGCTTTGTTTTTTATGATAGATGATAATTAACCCTGAGTCATGATTATGTAAAGATAGATATATTATTAAACAGAAAAAATTATGTTCATATAAAATTGTTAACAGTGGTGGAATGACTTATAAGTGAAGAAATTATTTTTTTGTGACAAGAATTAGAAGCTTTAAACTCTGGGCTATAGTAAAACTACATTTACCCATGAATTTCATTTTAGTGTCAACATATTAATTTTACAAATATATCTAATAAACTAATGATAGAGAGGCTATATCACATAGATCTATCATGGTTTGTTGAGTTTATATATATTTGTGCGTCATGTGGATAAAGTTTTAGTAAATTTTATTTATGATACTTTCATGATACACTGTCTATATGTTAGTAAAAATAGATCAGATATTACAGAGGATTTTTTAAGTTGTATTATTTGGATGATTTTATTTTTAACTTAAATAAGACTTTTTTTTTTATTTAACAGGTATTTAGTCATTTTTAAGCTATTTCATTTTTTCTCAGTAGTCTTGCTACTTTTTCCACTTTCAAAGTTTTTGTATTTAATAGAGAAAATTTTGTGCAATTCTTTCCATTCCCTTTCCACAAAAAATCAAACTTCTTCTTATGAGCTGAAATCAAATTCAATCATCCTCTGTTCAACAGAAGTTGGATTAATAGGAAAAGACTACACAGAGAGACCTGCCAAGTCAAAAACTAAACACAAGTCCATAGCCAGGGGTGTTTAGTAAATGCAAGTGAAACCTCCAATGGTGCCAGAATTCCAATCAACTATTAAGATTTCTTTCTTTCCTTTCTTTGATGATGGCCTCTCATTGTATAATTGCTTTTGTAACATAGTGCATACTTGCAGAAATGGTATTTTCATACTTATGTGAGGAAATTTACTAGAAATGTTTATTTGCAGTGATAATGAAGGAACTATTACATATTTTAAGATTTATTTTGTCCTTGAGCACTAAAGTTGCACATGAAATGAATTCCTTTTTGGACCAAAGGAACCTCTCACTTTCATATGTGGTAATGGGCTTGATAAACACATAAATTTATCCCACTTGTAGGAACAGATAAAACTATTCAATTAGATATGGAAATAAAAAAATAGCATATCTAGCATTTTGAAAATTCCTGACAAGGTTTGTTTGCTAAAAGCTACTGTGTATGATGCTACTGTGGTGAATTTTTTAAAATCGATAAAAAAAAACATAAATCTACTTTACATTTACTTATGAATTTCCTCTATACCCATTTAGGTGACGTTTCTTTCAAACCACAGGAAACCATTTTAACATGTACTTGCTATTAATAATGATAAATAAAAACAGCTACATACTGAATTGAAAATTGTGTCCAACTAATTTTTAATATGAGTGCATTTTAGTCAATTAATTTATTATTTCACTCCTTTAAAACTGATTTCATAAGATCTTGTTTTGTTCGTATTTGTTTGTCAGAAAATGTTCCTGCTAATATATCTTTATTTCTCCACCTATAGCTGGAGGTACAGAAACAGTTGCTTTTTCTCAAAGTGATGGAACATTTAGACTTTTTGGTTACAAGTGGTTTTCTTCGGCAACTGATGCCAATATTGCTTTAACACTGGCTCGTATCACAGATAGCCAAGGACAAGTCATACAGGTTTATGCACATTTTACATTTCATTAATTAAAACAACAACAACAAAAAAAAAACATTATTTCATATAAATCACAAAATTTGTTGAAATATTAATGTGGATTGCTTTTGTTCTTAACAACTTAATTATCTGTATGTCTAATAAATATTTTCTCCAAAACTGTAAAAAAATATTAATGAGCTATTGTAGTACTGTAATGTTTAATTTTTGTCTAATTGGCTTTGAAAATGCTTTTTTCCACTGACTCACTGTTATATAATTTAAGAAATACAATTTGAAAAGTGAAGTATTTAAATGTATCATAAGTCAGAAGATTTTTATTAATAGTCTCATATCAGACTTACAGTTTTATACCCTTTTGCAATATGTATGGTGGATCAATTCTACATTAGTATGTTCTATTCAAACAAGCCCTAGCATTGATATTATTTTCTTTGCACTTGTGTGTAACATAAATATAATAACAAATAACCCACACACAATATTGAAATCAGTATACAACTTAAAACATTTCTAAGATGTAGACTCCACATGTTTCAATGCTTATCATGTCATTTTCAAGAGTGAATTACACTTATGCCTTGCAAGCTCTTTCCTGAAGATAACATGGTAAATGTTGTTGCATATCATGATTTTAAATGCCTAAAACTGAGTTAATTGATAATTTAAGCTCAGAAGTTAATAAAATGTCAATATGCATCAAATATATAAAACTTGTCAACAAAATTGTTACACACAATTTTCTGCCTTAATATAAATATATTTTTATATAAAAATAATAATATAATTTATAATAAAGTTTGTTACAAATAATGATTTATATACAAAAACTGTACATAATTATACACAATTTTGAGTCTTTTTACCTGGTTTGAAACTGAATATTTTATCCATGGTTCATGAGGAACCCAAAGTCAATATAGGTAAAATTCACTTAATGGGAAGCTGGCTTGCTCTTTACTGAGCACACATGAATTTTTCACAGCTAAGGTTGTATAATGTCTTCGTAAAAATACTAATGTCCAATGTTAATCCACTGAAGTTAAATGATTTGTAATGTTTGAAATCTGTAAAAATTCCAGATCAGTATCTGAAGTTCCTGATTAATAATGATTAATTACATTTATAGTCTCCAAGGTTTAAAGTATGCCAACTATAGCAAATCATTAATGCATATTGTCTCTTGGTGCATTGTGTTGGTTAATTTTATAAGCTTGAAAGAAAAGTTTCTAAAAATTTCAACTAAAGCAACAATGCTGGCATTTACAGACATT
The DNA here is from genome assembly GCA_011833715.1 of Carcinoscorpius rotundicauda. Classification (NCBI taxonomy): domain Eukaryota; kingdom Metazoa; phylum Arthropoda; class Merostomata; order Xiphosura; family Limulidae; genus Carcinoscorpius; species Carcinoscorpius rotundicauda. The sequence continues at coordinate 142,189,632 of CM022392.1, forward strand.
TATACATTGTTGATTTTTATACTCAAGAATCTTCTACAAATTTAGTAAACAGGCAGAAATTCTGCAATATACATTTAACAGTATAAGTTACATGCATTTCTAAAGATATATTTAGTTAAAACAAAAATCGATACTAAAATAGGTATATAATAGGAGCATCTGTCATAACATCAGAACATGTTGACCCATATTACAGAAATAGTTTTATTGTGTATTGTTTATTTATTATTTCAAGTCCCTAACAGTTGTTTTTTTTATATATAGCAATCTATCTTACTGTATTTCTATTATATAGATTTGTTTCACATTATATAATTCCATAGCTGTTTTACTGGTTTGTCATGAGAACAAATGTCGGATATAAATTTGTATGTTTACTTGACTCTTATTAGTTTTTAACATTTTGTTTATCTTAAGTCTTATTCAGTACCTATAAGTGAATGATAATGAATTGAATTACACTTTATTTAAGTGCAGAATTTGAGAAAATGATCATTAGCTGCAGGAAATATCTCTTCAAAGTTTAATATCAGCAATTCTTTTAACTCTACAGCTTTTTTTATTTTTGCTTTATTTGTACAGGGAACAAAGGGATTAACTATGTTCTATTTAGAGACATGCTTACCAGAAGGAAACTTGAATAATTTGGAAATGATTCGGCTGAAAGAAAAGCTAGGAACTCATCAATTACCAACAGCAGAACTTTTACTGAAAGGAACAATAGCATATAAGGTGAGATTATTATCAATTTGGTAAACTGTGTTTTATTACATAGAGGTTTTAATATGCATACTGATTGAAATACAGTTAGTCAATGTGCATTGTAACATATTTTATCAAAGATCTAAAGGCTTTTCTTAATGTGGATATCAGATAAATAACCAATTTTTGAAACTTAGAATTGATTTTAGTAGATTAGTAAATATGTGTCCATTTGGAAATGCAGCATTAGATATTAAACAAGACTTGACACACTTTGAATATTTAGGCCTTTAAACCTTAAGTAGATTAAATAAGAGATATGGATATTAAATGAGTAAATGGTTTCAGTTTCTTGAAAATTTGAGAATTAGACAGTTTTAACTATTAGAGATGCAGGCATTAGTCAAGTAAAAAGTCTTTTTTTTTTAAGATGTACCATCATACAAATATGCAACTTTGACACTTGAAATGCAGGCATTAAATAATTGCATAGATTCATCTGTCATTAAAAGTTTAGGTATGAAACAAAAAAAATTAAATTAATTTTTAAACGAACACATGATAGAGTGTCAGGCAACGAAAGCAACCTACCAGACACACTGTGTATTATTAACAGAAGTGATAATTTAGTAATTTACCACTTTCAGTAGCTCAGACTGATGTAATCCAACATGAACTCTCACATATTTTTGTGTGTGTGCTCTAGTGGACCTTTACTTCAAGGCAATTCACAGAGAAATACATAAGATATAAAATCTCAATTTTTGTTAACTTTTTTCCCTTCATTTTTTTTGCACCTAAGTTACAGAAACTTTATTTGATAGAAAAACATAACTTTTAAAATGCCTACACAAAAATCAATCCAAGCTATTGGTCTGAAAATTTTACTTCAACTTCTAAGAGTAAAGATGGATTGTTTTTAGTTTTATGTCATTTAGAGTAAAGACAGCTCATGCAGAGCAGCAAACATGTGGATTGAAAGCATGAGCAGATATCTAAGTACTGGTTAGGACAAGCAAACTAAATTAACATTTACTAGCTCAAGTTTTTAAAAGAATCATAAGGGTGGACACTTATTATTCGTTGCCATCTGTTAAGTATAAATTTGTTAAATTTTATTAAATTCTCCTAAGTAAAGAATCATGTGATATTAACTTAAGCATGTGGCACAAATAATGATGCTTCATACAATTGTATTGAGCAAATGCTAGTTGTGTCAAAAAAATGTTAATTTAGATTTTGTGGCATTACTATGAAAAGAAATTACCAACACTGTTTTAGAGAGAAAAACTTCTACTGTACATTTTAAAGAATTTTGTTGGATCTTGTAAAGTACAGGTCTGTTCTGAGTAGTAGGGTTGCAATCCTAAAATTAATATTGGTTACTATCAACTGTCACCTTCTTACTTGTGTTTGTGTGTGTGTGTGTGTTAACAAAAGGTCATGATATCTAATCAAAAACAATTTGGATGTTAGAAAAAGATGTGGACAAAAATGGATTGAATATGTGACTTAAAGGAATGAAATCAAAATTGGTGGCCGTACTGGTTGTAACAGTTATAGCATTGATAAGAATCTTACAGCAAATATTATTCATTAATTAGCTAGGCCACATATTTTGTTTTACCCACCAAAATGCCCTAAATTGAACAAAAGAGAATGGAAAGGTGTAGTATACAACCACTTTGTATGTTTTCTCAAAGTATATCTGCCCACTGAAATTATCTTCCTGATCTATGTAAATATATTCAGGCATGATGAAACAAGGTATTCACTGTTTCACCAACACATCAACAGCAGGCTCTAATGAATTATCAACCAAGATAAGCCATGGGCCACTTACTGATATAATCGACAGTACCAATCACAATCACATACTGAACACCTAGTTCAGTTTCTGAGGGCTATTCTCAACAAAACATGGTGAATAATTCTCTGTTGTTTATTCTGTTTAGGCCAGCTTTTCATCTATTTAGCACATACACACACTATACAGTATTTACACCACCTCTTAACATCTCAACTCAAATAAAATCAGTAACATTTTGGTATTTCTCAGTACTCATACTGTGTAAAGTCTGAAGAATTTCCTTTCTAAAAGCTCCAAGTACCATTAGTTCAAAACAATTCAAGAATCATATTTAATCAGTTAAGAACAAATGTGCAACATGAATTTTGAACTCATAATTACCTGAACAAATTCCATAGGTTATGGTGTTCTCACTATGTTCCTCAATTTGTGCTGGCCATGCCATATTGTGCTTCACAGCAAGTAGCATCCATACTGTATTTGAATCCTTCAGTTGCTCTTTTTGGAGCTTCTTAGACATTAAGTATAAATCCATCCATTTATGAAATCCTCTACAGTATTGCTTGACATAGCTAGGACATAAATTTCTTTAACTCTTGACTTTGTGTCCAAGGTTCATGATATTCAAAATGGTTGAAGGCCTAGTTCACAGTAATGAACTTTCTACCATACAGGTAATATCATAAGTGTTTGATGAAGATTTTAAGTGTGGGCAATTCTTTTTTCTTCATGTAGTATCTGTATTCAAGAGCTGTGATATGCAACTAATGTATCCAAATGCAAGATAAACCCTATCTTGCAACTGTGATAACACTACTGTGTTTCCACCACCATTTGCATTAACATCCAACATAATTCTCAGTCATGTCTTAAATATACCAACAATGGAACTTCAACTAAGGTCACACTTCTCAGTCCATCTTAAATGCACAATAGCTTTAGTGAGAACAGCTAATGGTACGTTAATGTTAAACAAATCAGTCATGATTCATCTATAATATGATCAAAATCAAAGAAACTGCAGTCTTTTATCATATCATAAAACCTGCCTTGTACTACCTTGATCCTCAAAATAGACAACAGTAGTAACTTCTGAAACTTCAACTCTACCCACAATGCGACTGATAAATTACATGGCCTACATATGAGTTCACACATTTGCATGGTTTCAACTTTAAACCTGCCTTTTGTATCCACTGAAATAATAATCTCAGGATTTCAGCAGTGAACTTCAACATCCAACCATACACCAGTCTTTCCCATTGAAACCCCTTTTGTGTAATTTTTTTTAGCCTCTCAAAAGTGCTAGGCTTATTACTTGGATCCATTGAATAAGTTAAAACTTTTAAAACTGTTTCAAATGCTTAAAGTATGAATACAATGATTGGTATGCTCTTGTCATCCAGTTCATCATGCCATTATTGTTACCACCATGCACCTTCCATTGCATTCAGATATTTATTTTTCTTTGAGAGTGGAAAGGCATAAATGAAAATCACAATATTTGCTTCCTCCCTTCCAGTCACTACTATAAATATCTGTGCACCCTGTGAAGATTGATATTCTATCATTTAACATCTGCTGTATCTCATTGTTTTAGGGAGATCTTTGCAATCATCATTGTTTTTTCGGTAAATTTAAAAGTAGGTTACTCTTCTCCATATATCTTTTTAAGTATATTAGCTATGCTCATCATTCTTCAATTACAAAATCATCCACATATTTCAAGTAAAATGTTTTTAGTTATTTTACCTACCATATAAATATTGAACATGCATAGGCATCCTTATCTAACTTTTTCCTCTGTCCATAGTTTGATATCTCTTTTCTTTTTAATTGTTTTATTGTTTATAGTTAACTTACTTATCATTGGATATAAATATTAGACCTGTTGTGTTTTTAACACTGTATTTTATTCTTAGTCCATTAGAGATTTTCAAGAATTGGAAAAGTGTGTAAGCATAATTTTCCAGCCACACTTTGTTCACCATATAAGTTACTGATAATGCTTTTTGCTGAATACAGAGCTTGTCAGACCAACTGGGATACAGCAAAGTAGTATTATTATTTTTGTTTCTTTACCATATTTTACATTATGTTTCAGACCTTTGCTCTTTTTGATTTACATTAGTAACGTAGATGAGGGAATGGTCAATAAATTACTTAAATTACCAATGATATTAAGATCTTGAGTGTTGCTAGCTGTGAAGAGGATATTGTTGATTTACAAAAGGATTTAGTTCATTTATTGAGTTGGGCAAATAAATAGCAAATAGAGTTTAATTATAATAAATGCAAGATAATACATGTGGGTTATCATAATTTGAATTATAAGTATAATTTGGATACAGCATAATTGGTAAATGATCAGTCTCTTCAGTCATCCAAGTAGTGTGCTGTTGCTAATTGTACTTTAAGTTGCATCTACAGAAATGCTAAATACATATCTAAAAAGGTTATAATTTCGTTGTATAAGTTACTTGTTAGGCCACATTTGGAGATTTGAAGTATTATGTTCAGTCTTGGAAGTACACTGAATGTTGGGAAAAAATGTTCAGAGGTGAATGATTAGGATCATGCATGGGATAGGGAGTTTGTCTTATAAGGAAAAATTAAGACCATTCAAATTTTTTTTCTGTTTTAAGAAAAAGGGTTTGGGGGATCTGATTGAGGTGTTTAAGATTCTAAATTAAACTAATAGCAATGATGCATCATTGTTTTAATACTTAAAACTGAGAACAGTAGGACTAGTAGACACAAAAACAAATTTTGGCAGAGTTAAAGTTATCTCCAGCTAAAACAGTTCTATTTTTGGTTGGCCTTTAAAATTGGTTTCCTTTAGATATTTGGAGTCAGTAATTTTAGGTAAACTGAAGAAAAACCTTGATGAGTATTTGAACAATAAGGACTGGCCTTGAGATATGTTTTTTAATTTATTTATTAATATTTTAGTTTAGTTTAGAGGATAACACAGTAGGGATTAATCAATATGTTCTGTTGCCCCCAAACATTATGTTATGTTAAATATTCTCATTTTCTCCATTTTTTCTTACAGTGTATTTCTGTAAGCAGTACTTCAAAAAACTTTTGCATTTACAAAAAAAAATTATACAACTTTCCTGTTGTTCTTCTAACTTTTTCCCAGTAAAATATTTAAAATAAATGTTATCTCTCGTGGCTTACTTTTTTTTTTTTTTAAATTCATCTAGGTTTTTCCTTATTATTTCTTTTCTTCCAACTGTAATGTCAGCTAAATAACTTATAATATTACATAATATTAATAAACCTTTTCTGTAATTCTTTGAATCTACTTCATTGTCTTCATTTGTTTGCATAACAGTTTATCTCACATCAAATATGGTAGTTAAGTACCAAAAAAAAAAAGTATTGGTAAATAGATTGCAGATGTTAATTATGTAGTTGTCCTTCATATATCTTTTGTAACTACTCTGCAGTTCTTTGTCATTTCTTTCCTTTTCAACGTTTGTTGTACATGATTTAAATATAATTATAATAGGTTACCTGCATCTTCTTTTGAGTAGTGATAACTAATTGTAATTTTGTATTTATATATAGAGTCAAATTAGATGAGAATCAACCTAATTTTTCTCATTTATTAATGTTTCATTTATCCAGTACTTAATATTACAAAATAATTTTAACAAAAATAAATAGAAATTTGTTGTTACATTTTATCACATTTATAAGAACCTGTTTTTGTTTTGTTTCTGAAAATATAGTGTCATTTAGAAATTATTTTGATAAGGTTTGATCCCTTTTCAATTTCTAGAAACTCCCAGTTTGACTGAAAAATTCCAAAATTGCAGCATTTTTAACGAGTAGTTTTCAGTACATGAAATGTTATCTTATTGCTTCTGTATAGTAAATCCACCAGTGATTTTCAGTCAGTATACAAAAAAATAATTATTAATATTTATTAATGCTATGATTTTTGCATTAAAAACATTAAGGGACTCACATTTCTAATCTCTAACCCCCTTCAAAACCACTGGTAAAATATTATCTGGTGTGGTAGCTTTATCATCCATTAAACTTTCCAAATTTTCAAGAACAAGTTCAGAATTAATATGATCATCTATTAGTATTAATTTCCTACCATTTTTTTTCATCATTACATGTATTTTAAATTAGTAATTTGTTTGTTTGTTTGTAAATATGCATAAAGCTAAATAATTGGCTATCTGTGCTTTGCTTACCACAGGTATCGAAATAAAGACTCTAGCATTATAAGTCCACAGACATCTCAATGTGCTAAAGGGAGACAAACTGATTTGGAATATGTGTGTGTATGTTTATCTTATATTGCAAAGGTATATTGTGTCATCTGTTGTGTTCACCAAGGGTAATCAAACCCCTGATTTTAGCATTGTAAATCTGAGGACTTACTGCTGTCTCACAGGGGGACATATGTGTGTATACCTATAGTGTGCTAACATGTAACATTGTATTTCCAGTTTCACAATGCATCTTAAATATGTGTAATACCTTTTAGATTTTATTCATAGATGTGTTATAAAGTAAATGTTTTGCTTCTTTGTAATGTGTGATTTCTTTTAAATCATAATCAATATTTTATAATTATATTTTAGTATTTATATTGTCATTACTTTTGATACTTGTATTTTTAGGTGGTATATTCAAACTTTCTTTTTGCATCATTTAGTTATTCTTTATGGAAAAAAACTTTCAGCATATACTTATAGTATTGTTTCTTTAATTATCAAATCTAAGACTAAATACTAGACCAATAATATATTTAAATGATTAGATATCAGAATGATTTGTATTTATGGTGTTGTTTCTCACCTACTCTGCTAGATGTCTGAAGCTGGAAGAGGGGTGGCAGCAATATCAAACATGTTAGCCATGACTAGGATTCATAATGCCATTGCTGCTGTTGCAAGCATGAGGAGGTAACTTAATTGCATATGGTAATTAGTCTACTAGAAAAACTTTCGTTGAATGCATTAATGTGTAATTTATCAAAGTTTGTTATATTTATGTTCACATAATATGACCAGCATATGCAAATGGTAAATCATTACAAAGTAATTTTTAACTATAAGAAAAATCACAACATGAAGAACATAGATAGCCATGTACAGCAAATTTTAATCTAATCAGATAAGATTTATTTTTCCTGTAAAACCAATTATCTCTTGTTATTTATATAAATAATGACAAAAATTACATTCACAAAAGTTTGTATTTCAAGAAAACAAATACATATCTCAGTTATCAAGATTATTTATTTCTTTTATCATTTTAGGATCTTGAATTTGGCCAGAGATTACTGCTTCAAACGCATAGCTTTTGGAAAATTTATCATCAATCATCCTCTGCATGTGCACACCTTAGCTTCCTTGGAGATAGAAGTTCGGGGATCTGTACTGTTTCTATTTGAGGTGCATAAACACTACTTTAGTAATAAATACACATTGGTTATAATATAAAGAAATCAAGCTGATGATAAGACCCTATATTATTGTAATATAAGTGTAAATAAACTCGTATAGCAAAGTGTAAGCAAAGCACTTGACGTTACTAATTGAGCATGGGCCATAAACTGTTTGATTAATGTATGCTTAAGTTAAACATTGAAAGCTCAAATGCAAGAGGTAATATGCCAAAACTTTTGTATTAGGTAAATAGCTTGATAACGTGTACTTTCATATTTCAAAAACCTATACAGAGTCACTAAATAGTCATGGTTTAAAATTTGAAAAGTTGTTTGAATAATACTATTTAATCTGCTTCCCAAATGGATGAAAACTGTGTAGTTTGGTATCTATTTTGTCTCTATTTTCTAAGGTAGTTAGTATGCCAAGTAAGGTCTGCATGTGAAGGTGAAGAGTTTTTACTTATTATATAGAATTAAGTTTATATTTGAATTCAATTGTAGTTGTTTTTACTTTAAATGTGGCTGTTGTTATTCAAAAACACTACTCACCTCTACACAGGGCAGGTAGTTAATACCTTCCACCACAGCTATAAAAACCTTTTGCACATGCACCAAGCCTAGAATGAAATTCTCACCTTTAAATGTAATAAGGTTTGCTATGTCACTATTTAGATATACTTCTTCACTAATAGGAGAACAACACATCTTTAATGCACAGAACTCACCTTGAAAACTTTTTGTATACTGAAAGCTCATTCTTTTCTTCAGCACTGTAGTGTTCAGTCATGTTTCCATTGAGAATTACTGAATTTGTGGACTTATTATTTTTAACTTTTAACTGACAGTCAAAGTTTAATTTCTCTCCTTTATTCTCTTAATTTAGGAAAGAATAAATAGAACTTTTCAAAATAATTTCAGTTAGATCTTCTGATACCAGTTACTGTACTTTCTTATATTACTTTGAATCTTTTCACTTAATCAAAATACAAAGATTTGTGGTATTTTCTAGAGTCTGTGATATGTTTCGTTGAGAGGAATATTCCCCATCATCAGTAATTCAGTAAGAAAATACTAATTAATCTTAATTTTGTCAATATAAAAATGACTAATACCCAAGTATTAAGGATGTACCAGACATGTTAAAAACCAAAGAAAACATGTAAATATCAATTATATAATTATATCAAAGCTTTCAATGAGTTCAGTTTTATGGATCATTTCAGTTACAACTTTTTATATCCATATTTTTGATAACTCCTAAGATCAAGACTCTCTTCTGTAAGAGTTGTCTTATTTGTCTTAAATAGTGACTACAGCTGTGAGCAGAGTTAAAGTCACTGTGTGTCATATGGTTGGTTTTGTTATATATTCTACCATCTTAAATTCAGTACTCACAGCCTCCTGCTTCTCTGTAACTTCTGCTGAGACAACCATGTTACTGACTGACTTTCATGAGATCTTTCCTGAAGCTACATTTGGTTCTGGTTTTTCTCTTTCTGAAAAGGATCATATAACACCCACTTTTTTCTTCACTGCTTTGATAATAGTCCAGTGGCTTCTGTTGGCTTTTGGGTGAACATCTTGCATGCATTTAACTCTTAAGATATTTCTATTCCCCCTTCCTCTCTAGCCCTATCGTTGCATTTTACAAATTCCTTCTCTCTACTTCACAACTACCCTTCATTTGAAACTTCCTCTCTGTGGCCTATGGTTGAAATGACTTCTTTTTTTGTATCCGTTGAATCTACTTGAGGATTTTCTTTTTATAATTTAACTCACTTTTAATCTAAATTCCTTCTTTTCCTCTTTTGTTTACTCATCTTATCATTGTGCTGTCTTGTCCTCTTGACTCATTCTTCCTGAGGCTCTACATCATAACCCCAACAGCTTTACTGGGGAAAGTTGCACTATTCTGTATTTTGTGCTGACCTTTTTTTTTTTTTTAAGCTGTTGCTCATTTCACTTGCTTGCTTGCTGTCTGAGATTTGCATCTAGAGTTTGGCTTCCTCACTTTTATCATAAGAAACCCTATTTAGTACCTTTACTTCATATATAAGTTATCTGTCACTTCCTCCATCTGTGGCTCCTTCCTGGTGCCTCCCACCCTCAAGGCCTGCAGTCATAAGGTTTGGTAATCCCTGGGATTTTTCTAGGGAATTTTCTTTGTCTTTAGTGCTAATACCTGAGTGTTTTAAACTAAGCCCTGTTGAGTTTGACATTGAGAATACACTCATTTGGCCTGTGTTTCCACCACTATATGTACATTTAGCATTTCCAGTACCTCTATATGAATTCTTCATATGTTATGACTACCCTTCTTTAGAAGTCTGCTCAGTTGAGTTGGCTAGTTATGCTCTTGAGTTGTTGAATCCCATTCAGTATCTGATTAATTTAGCAGTCTTGATCACCTCACAAGTTAGGTTTAAGAAGATCTTATCACCTTTTCTTGCAAAATGTCTTTTTTTGTGGTATCTTGCTTCTTTCATGTGTTCTTTTTCTGTGGACATCTCTTCTTGTTGTATCCTCTTTAAAAGATTAATGGAATATATTCTGTGCTCCACTGTCTTCACTTGTTTCTCTATCCCCATGTCTTTACCTCTTACTGTTGTGGTTGCTTGAACATTTCTGTAAAACTCTGAAACTCTATCATAATCCACTCTTTTTGCCAAAAGGGGTGCATTTCTGGGTACCTTCATCATTTTGATTCTTTGATCTGCTGCAGAACAGTCTTTCCATATCAATGCTTTTGAGATATGGGTAGTTCAATAGGCCTGTCACTATGTTTTGTTACAGATGTTTGGAAATCATTTAATCTATTTCAACAACTCACCATCCTTTCTTAGATCAACTAATAAGGAGCAATGTGCTATCCTTATTTTTGTTTGTTTTTTTCTGAAGTTCTGTTTTATGGCTCATAACACTAACAACTGGTTGTTATCCTTCCACAGTTTGGGAGCTTTGAATTTAATGATGAATCAGCTGTCTCATCTTAACTGAATCTTTCTGACAAGGTGGTGCTTCAGTCTCTGTGTGTTTCTACAGATTTGTTACCACTTTTGGAATCCTGTTATTGATGCATTTTTGATTCTTTCTATACTAAGCTTCCTTTTTGTTTGTCACCCCAGTTTCCATGGCCTTGATGATGTTCCCCCCAGATTTCATTTGGTTCACCCTCTTCCTGTATATCTATCATCCTATTTGACTTCTTCCCAGGGTGCTGTTTTTAATTTACAGCTACTTGCCAAGTTTATCTCATTGCCAATTTAGTTACAGCTTCAGATCCTTTACTTCTTGTTACTTCTGGATCCTCTTTTTTTTTCTGCTTTGGAGGTTCCTTTTTATACCATACTCAAACATCCATCTAAACCACAATATTCCATGTCTTTACCTTCTCATGTGGCTTTTGTCTGATTTCTTACAAGATAAATAGGTAAGAAAAGCAGGATAACAAATTTTCACTCTTGAAATATGTATCTAAAAATAAATAATTTATCAGTTCTGGTCCATTGACCTTCTTCCTAAAGGTTATCTCATCTTACTTGTTGCACTTCCTTTTTTCCTGACTTCCTTAAATATCCATTTATACAATTTCTAGTAATACAGTGGCTTTCTTAGTGATTTTCTGTTTTTTTCTGTGGCCATCTCCCCTTTCTTTATCTGGTTTCTATGGCCCTCTTTCAAGTCTTTCTAATCAGTTCCTTTCTTTCTCCAGGACCTTTTCTTGACTGAGACTTCTGTTCAGTTTAGAGGGTTCTTATATGTTCACCATTAAAACTATAACCAACTCGTTTCTTCTACTGTCTTTCTCTTAAGATGTGTACTTTGTTTCAGTAAAACTTTATGCAGAGTAGACACAGTAGATTCGATGTCCACCACTAAGAAAAGCAAGGTTCCTCAGTGCTCACAACAAGGCCTACAGTTACCACAGAAAATGTTCATACCCCTGCATCCTGAATGGTTTTTTGCTCATAACTTAAAAAAATATCATGATTAGGGTAATAGAAGTATGATATCTTATAAATATTATACTAACACACATCTACATAAATTTTTATGTAAATTAAATGAGAAATAAACTGTTTATAAACAAATAACCAAAAATAGGAGGAGTAGAAAGTGTTTGTACAGTTCAGAACATCTGAAAACACTGATATTCCTGTAAAAATTTTGTTTAGTTTGGCGAATTAACTACATTATACCATTCTAGAACTAGACACTGGGTTCATAATTATTGAAATTTAGCCAGAAAAATGTACTTCTGGCAACTTAGCACCATCTCCGTCATTATCTGCTTGGTCATCATGGCAAACAGGAAACAAATGTCCAGTGATTTAAAAAAACCGAATTATTGCAAAATACAAGTCTTGTGTGTCTCTTTCCAGTATTGCTACACAACTTAAAGTGCCAAAATCTACTGTTCAAAGCATAATTGCCAAGTTTAAGCTTACAGGATCAACTGCTAACCTCCCACGTTCCAGACTCCCCACCAAACTTCCAGAAAGAACCAAGAGGAAGTTTATTAACGAAGTTAGTTGGAACCCTCGTTTAACACGTAATGACATACAGAAACTGGTAAGAGAAACTGGGGTTGAAGTGAGCACCTCTACAGTTACACTTTTCTGGGTTCAAAGCATGCCGTCCTCGTAGAACTCCATATTTAAAGCCTGTTCATTCAGAAGCATGATTGAGGTATGAAAGAAAGCATGTTGATAAACCCTTTACCTATTGGAAGAGTATTCTTTGGTCAGGCGAGACTAAAATCGAGCTTTTCGGCTGCAATGATGTTTGCTATATTTTCCATAAGAAGAGGGAACGAAATCTTCCAAAGAACTCCATCCCTACAGTTAAACACGGAGGTGGCTTGATCATGCTATGGGGTTTCTTCAGCTCTTCTGGTGTAGGCAGCCTTCACTGCATTAATGGACTCATGAAAAAAGAAGAGTACATTGATAATTAGGTACTTATATCAAGAATAATGCTCCGAACTTGCAGCCTGGGCGTTTTTGGATCTTCCAGCACGACAATGACCCTAAGCACACATCGAAATATGTGCAATCCTGGTTACAGAGGAACCATATAAGCATTCTGGAGTGGCCATCGCAGGCACCTGATCTCAACTCAATTGGAAACGTTTGGAAGGAGTTGAAGACCAAGGCTCATCAATGTCATCCAAAAAACTTGCAAGATTTGGAGGCCTTCTGTAAAGAATGGAAGAAAATACCAGTCGAGTTTTGTCAAACGATCATGGAGGGCTATGAGGAGAGATTGTGCCAAGTAATTCACCTGAAAGGCTACACAACTGACCATTAAAGTAGATGCATGAACATTTTCTGCCCCTCCTATGTTTGGTTATTTGTTTATTAACAGTTTATTTGTCGTTTAATTTACATAATAATTTATGTAGATGTGTGTTAATATAATATTTATAATATACTGTACTTTCATTTTCCTAATCATGATACCTTTTAAATTATGAGGAAGAACTACTCACGGTTCAGGGGTACAAACACTTTCTGTTGTAACTCTACCCAACACGTTTCAATCATTTCATACTTTACATTCCCAAGTTAAGTGGAAAACTTGAAAGTGTTTCTGGAAATTTAAGATTTTACTTTAATTTTATTTTAAATCAGGAAAATATCTTTGGAGCATGCTTACAAAACTGAAACAACCAGCCAACAAATCTGTGTGTGTGTTTTTTTTGTAAAGCAAAGCCACAAAGTGCTATCTGCTCAGCCCACTGAGGGGAATCGAACCCCTGATTTTAGCATTGTAAATCCGGAGACATACCGCTGTACTAGTGGGGGGTGCTAACAGATCCAAAGATATTAATATACATATAACATTTTCTTGACATAGATGCTCCAGTAGTATCATCTGTTGTATATATAAGACTTTTCAGTTTAAGCATTATTATTTAGTTTATTTAGTGATGGTTTAGTTTTCATAACAAAAATGTTAAAAGTTAATTATTTTAAAAGCAACAATTATCACAAGTTATGTTATGTAACTCTGAATGAGTCATGTTGTGTGTGCAGTTTAATTGTTGAACTGGACTTTTGCAATATTGTTGAGGTTATTTTACACAAAGCTTCTAAGTTTTTAATTACGTTTAACATTGTTCTTACTAGAAGGCTAGATTTTTGTGTTTCCTATTATAAATATGTGCAGATATAGATAGTTAAGTAAGTTAGTGAAAGTGTGACTGTGTGATTTTCAGTTTAACCAAATGGGTGACTTACAAACTGAAAATTTCACAGCTTGTATTATAAGAGCATAGACAGAGAAGAAGAATTTGTTTTGTCAGTCAATTGAGTTACTAAGTAATTCATCTAGCCTTTGTGAACTTTGATGAAAAAGAGACAATTACACAGGCCTGTGAATTTAAACTTCATTAAAGTGGTTTTTGGTTTTAATAATGGATTTTCCATAACTCAGCTACACAGATTTCGATTAAATATTGATTTTTTCTATTACATAAGGATTTTTTACAAATAAAGAATTAAAAAACTATTTAGATCAAATTACTGTTTTGTTTACAACAATGACCTTTTTTCATTGTTATGTTTGCTAACAAAAATCCAAACAAAGTGAAGAAGAAGGAAGAGCATTGATGTTAAACAAATATGCATTCTCATTCATCCTCATTTTTTTTGTGAAATCTACACTATCACAAGCCTGTGTTATTTTAAGACTGGATGCAAATGTGGTGACCAGCAGTTGTAATGAAACTTTTTTAAGTGGGTTTCACAGTTTACATTATAACAACAGAGATAGGTTAGAATAACTCATCTTGTCCATTGGGTTTTAAAATAATTGAAATAGCCTGTGTGTACTTTTAACAAAAAAAGAAAATTATTCTAAGATGTAAACTCAACTGTGATAACCTATAGTGTAAAAAAGTTTGTGCATATGTTTGATTAGTTTCAAACCTATATTATTCTAAAACAAGTGGATTATGGTTTGCTTGGTTATTATTGAAATTTATTGCCAACAAATCACAGACACCAACTTTAAAGGATTAGCCCCTATAAAGACCTGACATTTGGTAAGCCATCCAAGAGTGTACAGTAGTAGATGGCAAAAAAGGAAGACATGAACAACAGCAAAAGTGGGCTTATATATACGCAATTAGTGTTGGCAGAAATATTGTAAATACTGCAATTGTATTATACAGCCATATTGATTTGGGCTAAAAAAAACAAAAAAAGAAGATTTAAAGAGAGAGAGAGAAGAACATAGGCAAAAAGAGAGGTAGAAAGACTAAAAAAAGAAAATAAAATAGAGAAAGTAAGAACGCAAATGGGGAAAGAAGAAAAGGAGAGAGAGGAGAAACTGAAAATAGAGAAAATAAGAATACAAACTAAGAAAAAAAGAAAAGAGAGGAGAGACTGGAAATAGAGAGAGAGAATAAGAGCAAAAATTGAGATTGTTAAGCTTATTTATTAAAGAGACAAAGGACCAAAGGTTACAGTCACATTATACAGCCATATTGACAGATTTTGATAAATGGATAGAGGTGGAAACTTGGGCTAAAAAGTGGCAAACTTTGAGGGTTTGTTAAACAACACAAGAGCTAGTGAAAGAAGAGCATTGGCAAAGAAGGGAGGCTGAAAGACTAAAAGAAGAAAAGGAGAGAGAGGAAAGACTGAAATTACAAATTGAAAAAGAATAGAGACTGGAAATAGAGAGAATAAGAGCACAACTAATAGAAAAATGAAGGACTGAAGAATAACAGTGCAGTTAAGGCTAGTAACCCAAGCTGCCCACATTTTTGAATGGGAAGACAACATATGGATGCTTTCATGGAGGGACATGAAAGATTTGTCAGAAGTCAGAACTTGGATAATGATGACTAGGCACTCTGTCTCAGCCCACTTCTTACACAAAGAGGCCTACAAGTATATGCAGGCATGATGTCAGAAGGTGCCATAAACTATGACAAGTTTAAAGTGGCATTGTTGAAATGGTATGAACTCACCAAGGAAACCTTTTGCAAGAAATTCAGTAAAACCTGACACATTTTGTGACATGTATACAATGGACTGGCATGGCCAAATGAGAAAATAATTTTGAAACACTGGCAGATCTGCTAATATACAAACAGTTAATGTTCATGTGTGCTGCTGATACACTACTGGCCAAAATCTTAAGGTCAATGAACATAAAGAAAAGATATGCATTTTGCATTGTTTGACTTAACCACTTATTTGAGTAGAGCTTTAAAAGATGAAAATAAGAAAAGAGAAAATAAAAATAAAAATAAAAATACTTTGTTTGCATTTAATAGGGAAAATGTGAACATTATGAACTTAACCTAGGTGAATTATTTTTCTCTACCCTGCTACTTGCTGTACAATTTGCAATAGATTCACTGAAATTACTCTGGATGTTACCACAGTTATTTTGAGCTTTAAATAATTGTCTCCTTTTCATCAAAGTACACACAAATGAGTTCAACTACTTTAAAACACCCTTTGACAACAGTGGCAGAGTTGTGTTTTGAGAAAAATTCTGATAGAAAAAATATATAATTATGGTGAGAAACATAGCAATAGCATGGTTAACAAAATTCAAAATCAAAGACTTGATTATCTAATAGAAGTAGCGAAATTATTGTTTTGAGAAACAAGATTATAATTGATGTTTAGTTGAATGAAGGAGTATATAGTACATGTTCATATTGACTTAACTGACACATTAATTGTTTGATTTCCATAGATATTTATTCTTAAGAATCTTGACAGAGATTTATATTAATGATTTTTAAATATATGTATTTGTAAATGCTTGTTGCTCTTGTGTCCCACCTATGATAAATAAAATGAAAAAAATGTGCCTATTGTCAGTTTCATTCAATTAGTCATGAAAGTTTGATCAATATATTTGATGCACTTGAGTATAGAAAATACTGAATGCTGTTATTTTGTTTTTCATTATTTGTCTTTGCATCTAATAAATGTACAAAATAATAATAGCCTACTTTTACTTTTTCTTTCTTCGAACAAATCACCTAAGGAAAATGTCAGTCATATTTGTCTTAATCTATAGCTTTTAAAAGCTTTTGTTTTGTTTGCAAATGATTACAAATGTAAGGCATTTTACTTTTTTCATTTTGTTCGATTTACTACTATTGTCTGACTGTTTTTCCCTCATTTTCAGAATACTTTTTTTTTCATACACTTTCATTTCCAGTAAGCAGAATGTACCTACACATATTTACAGATCTGCAGCAAAGTTAATAACACTGGTTTAAAAAAAAAAATTTTTTGTCTGAGGCAAGAATGTGAATAGGTGTTTTTTACTAATTTGGGTGTGCTGAATTCAAATTTATAAACAGTTTTGCTCTATCACCTCTAGTTTTCTGGCTTTTAAATAGTCTCATTTTAGTATATACAGAGTAGAGTATATACGTGCTTATTTCAACAGTTGCAGCAGCTTATTACAGATAAAACAGGATAGATAAAGAACATTGACGGAATAAATATACTTGGATGACACAATGTACACAATTCATAGTACCGCAGACAGTTAGAAGTGTGTTTTATTAGATGATCTGGTGTATTTTGCCTCCGGGATGTCACGCAAGAGCATCCAGCAGAAGTCTCCCATCATGCTGGGGTACCACTTGCCTTGGTAGTTGCTCTCCATCTTTGTAATGTCTTGGGGGACTCTTTCTCCGTGCTCATCACTCACTGCTCCAAGGTTTGGAGGGAAGAAGTTGAGGTGTGAATAGAGAAAATGAATTTTGAGTGACATTCGGCATCCCATATCCTCATAAGTCTTTAGCAACTTCTCAATACAGGCTTGGTAATTTGGTATGCGTGTGTTACCAAGGAAGCCACTACAAACTGACTTAAATGCTTCCCATGCTCTCAGTTCCTTTAAGGTAAGAAGCTCCTCAAAATCAGTATCCTTTAGCACTTCTCGGATTTGAGGTCCGACAAAGATGCCCTCTTTAAGCTTAGCAGCACTGAGACCTGGGAACACAGTAGACAAGTGTTGGAAGGCAGTATCATTTTTGTCCATGGCCTTCACGAAATTCTTCATCAAACCAAGCTTGATGTGAAGAGGAGGAAGATGCACCTTCTTCATGTCAACCAGAGGATTCTCCTTGACACTGTGTTTGCCAGGAACGAAAGTGCTTCTAGACCCCCAGTATTTCTGCTTGTAATGCTGGGATACAGCTCGACTATCCCAGAGACAGAGAAAGCAACAGTACTTTGTGAAGCCTGCTTGCATACCCATAAGAAGACCAATGACCTTAAGGTCCCCACACAGACTCCACTGGTACTGGTTGTACTTAACAGCTTCTAAGAGAAGCTCCATATTGTCATAGGACTCCTTTAGATGGACAGAGTGTGCAGTGGGAATGCTGGGATATTTACTCCCGTTGTGCAGAAGCACAGTCTTGAGACTTCGCTTGGAAGAGTCTATGAAAAGACACCAGTCTGAAGGATTATGTGGCAAACCAAGGAAAGTCAACAAGCCAGGTACATTTGTGCAGTAGCACAACTTGTTTTCCATGTCGAAAAATGAAGCAAGGTCTTTGTTCCGATTCCTGAAACTGATGATCCTTACATCTTCCTGGACTAGGTTCCACTGTTTAAGCCAAGAAGCCAAAAGCTCTGACTGCTGTTTTCACAGATACAAATCACGAGCAAGGTCATTCAGGTGTTTTTGCGTGATCCAGTGTGGCTCGTTGCCACTTGTTCCTGAATAAGAAGAGTCAATATCTTCGGAAGAGATTGACTTGGCAGAATCTTCCCTTGGAGGCATTTCTTCATCTGATTTATTTGCATTTATTGCATAATAACTAAAAAAGAAGACATAAGTCACACAATATTAGAAATTAACCCTGAATGCATATACTCCTTTATGTACAGTATGTGTACAAAATGTACAGTATACATATCTAAAAAACTAGAGGTGATGAGTAAAAACGGATTTCAAATCTGAATTCAGCACCCCCAAATTAGGTTAAAACAGCTAATTTTGTGCTTGCCTCAATTTCTTTGTTAACCAGTGTAATTGAATATTCAAACACTGACATTATAATTTTTTTATTAGGGTTTTAAATGTTTTATATTTTTAATTAAATTTCAAGAAATTGTTATTACTTAACTATTTTTAAGATGTAATTAGTATATTCAGAATATCTAACAAATATTTTAAATAATGAATTTTAAGTGAATATTTAGAACAATGTGCATGTTTGTATGCTACAACACACATTTAGTTAGACATGAATTTATGAATTTACTGTCCATGAGATGCATACTTCATGGCTCTTGGAGCACAGTTTTAGTTTTGTTTGAATTTAACCATTGATTGTGTTCCTGAAAAATATTTTTTTTCTGAATTAAATTAAAGAAATTAAAAGTTATCAAAGAGTGATTGAAAACATAACAAGTAATCAACAGAACCTTCTAGAACTCGTGTAATTAAAATTCTCTTGTAAATTATCTTGGAGAAAAAATATCAACACATTATTCTTCCTAAAAACCTTATGCTTAATAACAAACAAACATTATTTTATACTCCTAGTAAAGTAACAGAATGTGACATTGTAACAAAACAACTCTTTTGAAATGTTATTTAAATGTCCTTTAACGTCATATAAAAATAATTTTGAATCAGACTCTGTTTTAGACCTATTCAGTTACTGTATGTGACTGGGATTTATATGACAGGAAAGGATACAAGAAAATGTAATTGTAATAAAAAAGAAGCTGTTTGCTGTTTTAAAGTTTTTAAATATTTGGCACATATCCATGAAATTCATTCAAATTCAGCCTTATTTCTCTTTATGTCAAATATATACACGTTTTAATTAAACATATTTTTGTTGGCAGCAGTCAGAACATATTCTTATGTTATATAAATTGATAGAAATAAGTTTCATATGTGCTATTACAGTGTGATTTTATTTTACTGCACTTTTCAAGTATAAACATAGAAAAACTCTATTTTAATAACCTTTAGTGGTTTTCCTACCTTTTAGCATGTGTAAAAATACTGCAGTGATTTAATTTATCTAATTATATTATTTATTAACAAAATTTACATATATTTTACAAATTTTGATGATTTCATAATGAAGAAACTTTTCAAGAATAAAAAGTTCTGTATATTAATAATATTATGAAACATGTTTTGACAAAACGTAATGATTAACTTTGATAAATTGTTTAGGCAGAGTATTCAAAGTGATTAACTCTTTTACTGACATGATACCGAAGAAGAACTGTCCCAGTTTCAAGTTTATTTTTAAATAAACACAGAAAGATGTGATGTCATATAGTTATATATCTCACTTATTATTTATCATTTCAATATGAATTGTGTTTCTGAAGTAATTCCTTGAGATATTTGACAGATAATAATGTTCAAGTCATAAAAATTATTGAGTACAATAATTATTTGTTTATTGAATTTAAAAATTTACAAGTTAATAGTAAATATTTATAGTTTCTCATTTTAATTATGAAAGTATTAATTTTACTGCATACTTATTTATCACCATACTATTCAAAGCTAAAACAAAGGTTATATAGTATGATATATATATATATATATATCAGTGAAAGAGTGAAGAAAAATAAAAAATGATAAACATAATTTTGCAGTTAAATTGATTTTAATTTATTTCTCAGCAATAAAAAGATTCAAAATTTTTTCACTTTAGACTAGCCTAGTGCCTTACACTCCATTCCTAATGAGAGCCTTTGTATTCCTGGCATTTTCAATATACATAGCCACATATACTACATGATCTAAAAAATAACCAAATTCAATTAGATATGAGGAACTGGATACCCTAAATCTGATGAAAGTTACTAGTTGTTTCATCCCTAATTTTGTTAGATATAAACTTTGTTGTTTAGAATTAAGCACAAAGCTGCACAATGATGGGCTATCTGTGCTCTGCCCACCACGGGTATCGAAACCCAGATTTTAGCGTGTAAGTCTGCAGACATACTGCTGAGCCACTGGGGGGCAGATATAAACTTATCAACAATAAATGTTAAATGTTATGCTTCAAACTGTTTATTATAATGTTGGTAATATTTATGTTTACGATACTGTTAGTGTAGTTGAAGATAAGTATTTTTTTTACAGATAATCCATTGGCTTGGAAAGCTTGAAAATGGTAAAGCTTCAGATGCAGAAGCCTTGTTGTTCAGGATGTTAACACCAGTTTTGAAACTGTTTACAGCAAAACAGGTTAGTTTTAGTAAAAACTGAAGATTTGAACTAGATTTTATTTGAAGCTATTGTGAATAAGTTTAAAATGATTGATTATGTGTGTATAAATGAATAATGCAAGAAGTATGTTGCATGTTTAATTTTTATCAAATGTTTATTAAGATGCTGAAAAAAATCATATAAAAACTTTTTCCTTTTTTGTAATTGTAATATTCATGTATTTAAAGATTAATTGGTCAAGAAAAACATCCTAAAAGAAAAAATGTTGAATTATTTTAAATATTCACAAGGCTATACTCTTCAAAAAAAGAAATGCAAAATGTAAAATTTGAGACATATTGTTAACAAGTTTATTCTGGGTAGTTCTGTATGACATCTGTGAAACTTTAAGAGCAATGGAAAACTTCCTCCAGACACTGTTCTTTGTACTGTAGATATTTCTTTTCTTTACACAAACATTTCCATGATGA
The DNA here is from genome assembly GCA_011833715.1 of Carcinoscorpius rotundicauda. Classification (NCBI taxonomy): domain Eukaryota; kingdom Metazoa; phylum Arthropoda; class Merostomata; order Xiphosura; family Limulidae; genus Carcinoscorpius; species Carcinoscorpius rotundicauda. The sequence goes on from CM022392.1 coordinate 142,211,245, forward strand.
AGGCCTAAAATCTCTAGAATCTTCTCTGCTAAAACTAGGCAAACCAAATACTCAAATTATTATAAAATTAACTGAACAAGTACTTGTACTTTTCAGTTTTTAATTTAACAATGATTTCTATATTCAACCAAAAAGCAATGGACATCAAGATGGTACCAAACTATGCTAACATTTTTATTTGAGACTTAAGAGATGAAACTTGTAAAGTTGCACAGACATACCAATGTTTTAGAGATGCTACATTGATGATTCTTTAAAATTTGTGTAAAAGACAAAGATTCATTACTATTCTTTTATAGACATGCTAACACCTTCCAGGGTTCTAGTAAATTTACTCTAAGCTACTCCACTATGCAAATAAGTTTCCTAGATGTAAACCTGTCATTAAAATATTATATTTTTCATGCTGACTTGTACTGAAAACCAGCAGATAAACTACAATACTTACATAATCAAAGCTGTCATCCTCCACACATGAAACGCAATATCAATGAAGCACTTAGATTAAAAAAGATATAAATTCCAGTTCATGTTCCACTGGTTATTAACTATCACCCAAAACTTAAAAAAAAAAAAAAAAAAATCCAGACGCTAAAGAAACTTTTACCTCTTTATACTTAATGATTAACTAAAATCCATTTTTACAGAAGATGCTATCATTTCTTTAAGAAAAAATAAGACTATGCACTAACATTTACTTCACTGTAAAGTTAACTTTACATTGACATCACGAGGAAGTCATTCTTGCAAGAGCAAGTGATGCTAAACCTGTAAGGTTATTCAGGAAGTGGAAAACGTTTTGATAAAGACAACCAAAAGCAGTTTAAAATCACTAAAGTCTTAATCTGCTCTGATAAAAGTTACTTAATTAATCTTATAATGAAAATACAACTTCCAGTATATAGGTTAAACCAAAACAACTAAACAGGAATGTTTGAATAATCACAAATCAACAATAAAACCAGACAATGAACTTCCAGTCACAAAACACTAACGTGCTTGGGCACTCTCTTTAAGATATTAAACTGATGGGTATAGAGACAAATTTTACATCTAACAGAAACAGGGAAACTGAAGAAGCTTACTGGATAGAGCACTGTCAAGTACTGTAATCTTCATCATGGTATTGTTGGCCTTTACAAACTGAATTTATAATTAAACATACTTTACATTGATAGTATTATTTTTGCTTCAGTTTCTCATCATTGATATGATGTTCTATATATTCCACTGCATTATTACTTTCTATATTTCCTGCGACAACTGTTATTTTATTTTTATTGTTTACTTCAGTTTTTATTTTAACAAACAATTCATTGTTTGTTAGCACAACATCTAATGGACATGTTTATATATTACAGCAAAACCACAGTAACACCCTTTTTCAGTCATTTTTGTCACAGTACATAAATTAGCATTAACTTTAACTAAACTTGTATTTCATAAAGAAAGTCAAAAGACAGCTCATCAAAATGATGTATATAAAATATAAACAAAATAACAATTACCAAAAATTGAAATACCACCTCATAAAGTAGAGCATAAAATTTCACAGTTACTAATTTAACATTTTAGGCTATTGCTGTGGTTTCTGAAGGACTGGAGGCTTTTGGTGGACAAGGATATATGGAGGATACTGGACTTCCTGGAATGTTGAGAGATGCTCAGGTGGATTTTTCTCATGTTCTATTTGGTCATGAAATGCAGTATAAAGTTAATTTTGTTAGTATCATTGGTTTAGTGAGTTGGCATTTAATATTATGCCACATCAAACTGTGAAATACTATGTGTTAGGTTAATCTTTTCTTCCTATCTTTGATTTGGAAGCTTTAAAAATAGTATGAATGTATGGTTTCAAAATGTTTAGTTCTTATAGAGAACTATGATATGGTACACTATAGTATTGTGTTCTGTTAAGAGTGAGAGTAAAATTGGCAGTTTATTTTAAAGTGAAGGTGTTACATTTTCCCTTTAATGTTTTTTTTAGGTGTTTTAATTTGTTTAACAGTAGATAGTGAAATTATCCTAAACAAAGTAATATAGATGTTTGGCACAAGTGTAGATCCAGTATTATCATTATTCCCTCACTTCATCACATCTAATACACTATAAATAAAAATTGGAATCATATAAAAGTAGAGAAATCAAGGCTGGAAGTACCATAGACCTTATGTACTCATACGATAAAACTCTATTCTAGCTTCATGCTGTTAACTAGATTTACATTTGAGGAAGTGTTGTTTTCTTACTTTTCTACAATCTGTATTTTCAGGTTTTTAAATTCCTACTTTTTTATTTATTTTGTTTGTTGGTTTTCTTTATGCTTAACTATAGACAAAAGATTTCTAGATATGGTAGTTGACTTTATAGCATGCATTGTAATAATAATAAACATAGCTAGTAGCTAGCTATATGGTCATAATGATTTACTGCAGCTATTGACTATTTAATCACATTAGTTCAAGACGTAACATGCTAAGCTGTAACTTAATACTGTCATGGAGATTTGTTTGAGATTACAGTGAGTATTTATAGTTTCTGTATAATTAAATTTTCTGCATATAATTCAGAATAAGACACAACACCCATTAGCTGCATATAAAATTTCACCATATAATAAAATCAGCCTTTTCAAATCGAAGATATACATCTAAAACATCATTTTAATAAATCTTTGTGTCTTTTAAGGTAATTTTCCTCAAAATGTGTGTAACACGTTTAATATTAGGTGTATTTATTTTTTTTACTTCGTACATAACATAGGGTTAGATGTCTGAAGATAACAATTGTATAGTGAACAAAGCATTGAGGATCTGTTTGTTTTGTTTGTTTTGGAATTTCGCACAAAGCTAACATTGAGGATCTAAACGTTATAGTAATCTAATGTTCATCTAATATTGGCTGGTAATTCGTGTTTCCCCCTGTACTTAAGTTCTTTAAAATGAACATCAGTTGTTTGTAAGAAAGCTAACTTTAAAAGGTAATGATAAAATTGTTTACACTAAAATTATGATGTTTGTTTAGCTTATTTACCTTATGGAAAAACAAATCAACTTTTTAATAAACCATGACCTTCTCAGTATTGTATTTAGTATTATACGAAAGCTTTGGGTGCAATATACCAAGTTGTTTTTGCTGTAGACTGGCAAAAAAATAATGTTAATAAGAATTACCAATGATCCATTTTGAGTGGATATGTATACAGCCTTAGCAGTACATAGTAAAAGTATGAAAGTGTTAATTGAAATGTCACTTTACTGTTGAAAATGTTTTTTGCCCAAACATTCTATTACGATTTTGTGCAATTCCTTATGATTCCTATTATGAATCAGTTGTGCTTCTTGATAAACACAAATAGTGATGCTGAAGTTCTATAAAAAGGAATATATTTATTATCAAAATAATTCACTTTTATCATAATAATTTGTTTTCAAATAGCATGCATTATTATTATCATATACAATAACAGAAAGAAAATCCTAAATGTAGCTGCTAAACATATAAACATTTTTTATGCTATTGCACCTTGTTGAACATAAACAATATTAAAATAATTTTTTTAAAATTTTCTTACTAATAAACTTTTATTTTATTGCAAGTTACAGCTTTTACAGTAAGAAACATTAGTTTGAGAGCAGGTATGATGTTTTGATCACTGGTGTGAGTATTTTCAAATATAAAGAGGTGTATCAGTGTGGGAACACGTAGGAACGGTGTTCTCTTACCTTTTTATTTTAGTCCAAATGCCATTCCCTCACCATCTCAAAAGAATATTATCTTACAAATCTTTGATTCTGTGAAGTTTTTGCCCATCTTTAGGGATGACTTGAGAAGGACATGGTAGCAGCTGCTCCAAGGCTCTGCATTTGTTGAGGGGCCAAACATTGTTCGCTCTTCTATTTGAAGTGTTTTTTGAGCCCAAAAGAGCCGTTTTTTGCATATAAAATTCTCAACAAGTGGGTTTCTCGACATCACTGAATAGTATATTTTACTTATATAAGTAAGATCAAGGCATTAAAAATAATTAGAATAATAGTTCAAACAATAATTCTGCTTCTTTTTGGTTTAAAACTGTTTACTAACTGTAGTAAACTTGTAAAGCATCTTCACGCTCTGTTTTAATTTATTCTTAAAATATATTGTGTTTTGTTTTCGTTCTAAATAAAAACTTGATACACAGGGACGAATAAAACAATACCCTGAGTAATAATTAATAATTTCAAGACTTATTGGCCTACTGTGAGCTAAAATGGCTACTGATTTTTCATGGATTTATGAAGAAATTTGTTACATATTTTTTTCTTAATGAGAAATCAGCAAAAATTAATAAGTGGAATGAATGGGGGGAGTCAATAATTTTACTGACTCTCTTAGCCTCTGCCCACCCCCAGAAGAAAGAAGAGAAAGAATTGTTAACCCTTCCATACAGTCTATAGGCAAGTGATCAAAGTACTATAAAAGAAAATATTGCAAAATAAAATATGTAGTTTTTTTAGTATTCCTCACAAGGTTCCAAGCAACTTGTACTTCTTACCTTTCCATGGTTATTTTATGTAGCTATTATATTGTTATAAAACAATGGTTATTATACCAACTTCATCATATGAACCAACTGGATCACTTCTGATTTCATACCAAACATAAATTCTCAGCTACTGAGTGGCCAGTAGAGATAGATCCTGGTTTTACAAAGATAAATCCTTTTTACAGTTTCAAATTGCCATTTTTAAAAACAGCTATGGTATACAGAGAATTTCTAGACATCTGTGTGTGCCAGATTCTATCAGATTTGGATCCTTTAATAAGGTGTTTGAAAGCCATCTCATGCAGTCCTTCCAAATATAAATGAGGCTTTAGTAACATAAACTTTATCATTGCAGAAACAAGGTGTAGGCTTTAAATCAACTCTGTGAAAATCTAATGTTTATTAAACTTCATGGCCCTTAAATTCAAAACTGGAAACCAGGTAACTATGTATATAAATATCTTAAGTATTATCATTCAGTAACTGATAAATGAATGAGAAAAGCCAAGTCCAAGAAACTCACAATAAACCAAACTCAGAAGTTCTGTTAATAGTTATCCCAGAATTAAAAAGCTCAAGGCAAGGCAAAATTAATGCATTTACTGTAACATTTCAGATATGGATGTTAATTGTAATTACAATTTACAGCTACTATTATTGATGTGTGTTTTTATATATAAGCAGTATAATAAGTAGTAATAATAGTAACACTTTCAAAATGCATTCTCTGACTTCTTTATTTAGCATTATACTACTACTGAAGTACAAGCAACAATAAATACTCATGATGTGCGAAAAACACGTAGGTCCAAAAGTCTTGATAAAACTTAAATAGAGTTGTAAGGGTTTCTGTTTCAGTTTTATAATAAATACTCTTTATCAGGTGCCATAATAATAAGTTAACACACTGTAAAATACAAAATAAAATATCAAAACTTAATACATCACTATATAAATCTTTCAACAATTTATACTCAGGCAATAGTTTCATAAGAAATACCTTTTAATAAAGATCATAATTACAAATCAACAAACTGTAAATGTCAATAAATAATGTCATAAAAATACTTTAACAGTGTATATGTGCAACAAACCTATAACATTATAAGTGCACTGACACATATTCAAATAACCCTTTATTAAACAAAACAAAAACATAAAATGTTTTGTGATAAACCATGTTAAGTGAAAAAAACCTTTACAACATATACACTAAGTTTATTTAATAAAATGAAACATAAAATAAACTAGAAACACCAAATAAACTATCCTACTTTGAATAAAGTACAATATATTTAAATTCACCATACAAAACAAACCATTACCAACTATATGCATATGTGCTCATGGGATCCCAATATACAAAAACAGAACACAACTGGAATATCTTTAATACATATAAAACATGACAACTACCAATATGTTTTTTGTGTTGTTTTTTGCCCAGATCCAATCCTTCCAATAACATCTGATTGTTGTATAAATAACACTCAGTTTCATTAGAAAAGGAAAGATTTTTAGACAGCAAAACTAGTTCCTATTCTCATGAGCTGACTCAAGTTAAGCAGTTCTAACCATTACTTTGACAGTATTTCGACTGTATTTTTTTTTATGGACCTTCTTCTATTTACAAATTTAGTACCAGATGTGATGTTGTTTATGAAGTTTTACCACATGGGTGTTACATTATACATCCTGCTAGCATAGTCAAAATCTTAATTTCAATGCAACTTCTACTGCTCCTTGTACTGTAAAAATATTATACAAATATTTAGAAAACTATATATTGTACTAAGTATTTCAATCTGCATGATTGAAATATTTTAACATAACCATATAAAACACTGGGTATACCAGGCTTATATTTTTAACAATATCTAAGCTATTGTTTGTGAATTTCATATACTAACACTAATTTCTCCTGCTCATAAACATTTTAATTTGGCCCAATCAAAAACCCTTGTATTACTCTCATCTAAAAATATGTAAATCTTTTTTTTCTTTTTTCTCTCATATATAATGAGAGTCTCTCCATTACACTCTTATTCTTTCATGAAAATTCCCCAACTTTTGAGCATTTCATTATCAGACTTGAAACATTTTCTCAAAAGTATTAATGAAACTAACAGATATAATGTATCTTCAAACAATTCCTGACATGCCAGTAGTCACAGTTCACCTCATACCACAAACTTTTAACAAATCTTTTAGTTAAATTCATTTCTAACTTATTGGTTGTGTTATGTGTGTAATTGATTTATTTGTATTATAGAACATGAATGAATGGCTTCATGCAAGGTTCCTACGAGAATGTGAAAATACACACATATTAATTTATACACATGTATTGCCATATACATATATATTACACATTGTGACAATACATGAATAACTTACAATGGGGTGCCTTCAGCTCTCTCTCAAATTACTTTGTAATCATCTTAAGCTACTTTCTGAACCTGTTGTTTGGTGGCTACAGTCTAGTAAGTTATTGCCACCTGAAAGCCATCAAACTTAAAACATATTTCTTTTCACAGAATAAATAATCATCAACAGAATTCAGCTAAGTTAACACTTTTTTAGCTCAAATTGTCATAATTTATTAAATTCAATTCCTTCATTGCATGAGGTAGTAGTACAAGCTATTCAGAAGTACCAGATAAGATATTATTTGGGCTATGCAGTATTCTTTATAATGTTCTCACAACTCAGCTAGATCAATTAAGTAATTATAACAAAATTTATTTGATAGTTTGCTTTAGAAAAATCTCTTGATAGCTTAGCTCAGAGAGGAAGGGTTATTTATAAAAGCTATTTCAGCTGATTTTTAGAACTTCTAATCATCATTCAGTTCTGTAAACAGTTGATGGTCTAAATCAATTAAACTAGCCATCTTATCTTTGTTAAGATCTAAAAGCTATTTTCCGATATGCTGTGGATATCTCTTACAGTGAATCTCTTTTTTACATCTTGCAATGTAACCCTTTAGTCCATATAATTTTACAGTCAACAAAATCTCCTAACTTTAGATAAATGGTTAGTAATCATACAATGTAGAGCATACACTATATCTTTCAATACCATCTGTTAACTTCAAAAGTAAGAACTAAAATGCCCTTTTAGCTGAGTTTTCTAACTCCTAGCTGTCACTTTCAGTTGTGCAAACTGATGACACACTAGACATTACATCTACTGGAACCAACCGTCAAAATTTCTTGGAAATTACACAGTGTAGTGCATACATTAAATAATGAACATCACTTCACAGCTTTAAAAGCAAGGATTACTACTTCCTTTTAATTATTGACTCTACAATCAATGATTGTACTAGCTCTTTATGACCCAGCTTAATCCCAGCTACATCAGCCTGGAGGCCAATGGCAAGAGCTTGACTGACTGTTATTACTGTTTCTCAACTCTAAGTTTGACACTTATTTCTTCATCTGGCTCACCATAAAAATATCTCAGCTCTATCCTCTTTATCTAAATGCTTGAACAAATCAAATACTGAACCATACAGATTAAGCATCAATCATTGTACTGTCTGTAACTGAATATTTCTACTTCAGGCAGTGACTTATGTGAAATTATTAAGGAAATAGCTCAGACTTTCCTTTGTCTTAAATTCCAAGGAAAATAATCTTCTTAGCCTGATTCTTAAAAATATGTGAGGGCATAATTTCCTTTGTTTTCCCATTGACATTCTCAATCAGCACCAGGCTGAGACATCCCAAATGTCAGAGGTACAATGACGTGGACATACACAGGAATCTCAACACTATTCCTGTTCTAGTATGGTAGAGTTATGAAATGTACTCAGCAGTTCATTCATCAGCTCTGTGTAATTTCAAGTTTTATTGTGATTTATGGCTGTTTCAGCAGTATACATCCCAGCTTAGAAAAGTTCACCATTACTTAATGAAGTGCTTACTTCAAATTTTGATGCTGTTGGTGAGGTAACTTTTGTACGAGAACCTTGTTTATTGACAGTACTTCCATTCTCTCAGCTTCAATCAGGTCTGAGGAACACAAACTTTAATTAAAAAAGGTCTGTAAGTCATAAAAAACCCACTCCATTCACTTTCAGATATGTCAGATACCACATAACTTTGATGGCCCTTAGTCATCCATGTTTTCCTTTTATTAATTTGATCAGCCATTCTTCCTGAGTCTGCATCAACAATGAGAAGAAAATCAGTTTGCAACATTGAGAAAACTTGATTGCCCAGGAAAAGACATTTCTTAGACCTGACAGCTCTCTCATGCAATAAGTTTTCTTCAGTGACCAATTCTTACATATAGCTGTAAATCTTTCTATTTGTAGAAGATACCATTTCATTAACTATGAGCCTTTTTAAACTTAAATCTAACAAGAGTAGAAGAAAACACATATTATTTTCATTGTGTTCATAAATTTAAATAAAGATTGTTTGATTTTGTTTTTCTACATTTCCATCTACTGTCTTTTTTGTCAAACTCAGTCATTTGCAGAGAAATTCCAAACTACTTTTCAGTTGATCTTGCCAATCCTCCTATCTATTTAAGAAAGTCAGTCTTAGGTGAAAATATCATAACAGGTTTACTGATGCCATTGTTTTTCATAATGCTATGTATGCATTTTATTTATTTGTGTAGTAATTAAACTTTGATTCATGAGAAATCCAGAGAGATACCCATTGTTCTTTTAAATGTTTTATTAAACATCATTTAACAACAGTTTCATGTGTAAAATTTCAAAAATATTTTATTTAACATATTGCAGTAAATATTTTATTCCATTACTTAAAGCTTGAAAAGTTGTACTTGCTCAATAGTTAAGAATATTTCTCTGTTTCTGATGAACATATTTACAATTAGAAGCACTCGGTATGTAGAGTTGCATTTTACAGATTCATACACATGAAATAGTATTTCTTAATTTTTTAATATTAAAATCTTTTATTTAAGGAGTATATAAATATAGTTTCATGTGCATAGAATTGCATTTTACAAATTCATACACATGAAAGAGTATTTCTATATTTTTTAACATTAAAATATCTCATTTAAAAAGTATAGAAATATAGTTTCATGTGCATGGCATTGCATTTTACAAATTCATGGACATGAAACAGTACTTCTATACTTTTTAACATTGAAATCTTCCATTTAAAAAGAGTGTTGCATAATTTGATAATTATTTACATGTTATTTATTAAAAATTATAAAATAAGGTTGATTTTTTTTTAATTATTATTTTAATTTCATCTTGCACTAAAGCATTGTACATTGTCTTTTTAGTTAGAAAGTAGTATTGTAATTGCTGTAATTTCTAATATTTTAATATCATGCATGCATATTCTTGTTATTCTGTTTGTAATACTGTAAATCACTTGCCTCTTTTGTTGTACAACTTTCAACTACAATGCAATATGTTCCTGAATATCATTGCCCAATATTTTTCTAACAACAATTTTTATTTAATCTTGTTTCATGCAGTAAGCTGACTTTGCCACCTGAAATGAAAAGAACTACAGTTCTTTATCAAATTCTAAACATTATGCTGTTGGTAACCTTTTATATCTTTAAAATATATATACTGTTTATCATGTGAAATATTTCTATTATTTACACAAATTAGTATTTTGTAATACACAGCAGACAATTTACTTTGTATTTTTATGTGTACAAACAGTACTTGTTATTGTGTGAAATTTTTATTGATATTTTAAAGTACTTTTATTGACTGTTAGACAACTTTTATCCATTTATGACTGTCTTCCCCTAGTGTTTTGATATTCGTTCATGCCTATCTATAGCAACTAATCATGATACTACACACACCTTGTTTATAGTTGTTATACTTATCTATGAATTTTGAACACACTTTATCTAAAAAAATCACTTCAATAGTTCAAAATAACTGAACATACAGATACCTTTTGAGACCAAGTGGTTAGTATGCTCATCTTTAAGTATGTTGTTTGCAGGTTCAAAATTCTATCACTAAACATGATTGCCCTTTCAGCCATGGAGACATTATAATATGATGGTCAATCTCACTATTTATTGGTAAGAGAGTAATGCAAGAGTTTGTAGTGGGTAGTAGTTGATTAACTGCTTTCCTTCTAGTCATCTAATGCTAAATTAGGGCTCAGCTAGTACAAATAGCCTTAGAATAGCTTTGCACAAAATAAACCAAAAAAAGACCTTTTGCTATGTATGTTTGATGAAACTTTTGAAGATGTCTAAATACAGCTATTCATTAATTGTTTTCCTTTTTGAGAAGGAAGTACACCCTGTGGAAAAACTCTAAGCCCCTTAAATTAAAAAAGTACAACTAAAGTTTAAATTTCCTAGATTGTTTTCTGTGAAACAAAGTTAAACAACAAAACTGTGCTGGAATTGATATAAATTTGCAAATTTATTAATTATAAATTTCAACAAGACATAACTGAGTTTGACAATAAACTTCATATGAATATTTTCAGGTTCTACCAATATGGGAGGGAACAACCAATATCCTGTCCCTAGATGTTCTTCGTAGTATCTCCAAAAGTAATAAAGAAGTACTGAAAGCATATTATCATGACATATTGGACAGAACAGAAATGGCAAAGTCTGTAGAATATTTGAAAGAATCATATGCTACAGTCATTAAGTCTCTAAGTACTGTTCTTCAGTTTGTACAGATTAACCCAGACAAATTGGAAGTTGCAGCACGTGATTTTGCCTACAGTTTAGCTAGAGTGTTTATAGGTAAGGATATTCATGAATTAATCTAATAATTTACTTTTGTAAATGAATGTATGTGTTCATTGGCTGATGCTTAACAAAATGCAAATGAATTATGTATAAGGTAATCATGAAGAAAATAGCTTATTTAAGATTATAATGTCTTAAAATTATTTGTCACAGGATAACAAAATTTCACAAAAAATGTATGAAGAATAATAAGCTTTATGAAGGAAAGAGTTTCTGGTATAAATTGTTTCAAAACCTTATTTCTTGCCAAAATTACTTTCCTCACAAATTAACACTGGTTTTATTTTTCTGCCTTCTAATAATATGAGAAAATGATTTGAATAAAATGCCTTTGAGGGTGAAAGATCAGTAAGCACTCTTCAAAACAGGTGATGCTACAGTATCTTTATTTAGGGATAAGCTTCATCATATGCTGGTTAAGAAGATGCCAAGGACATTGAACATCTTCTGTGACAATCAGTGATGTTGAGAAAACCCACTTGTAGAGGAAAATATATAAGTAAATATATGTATATCATAGAGGGTCAAAACATTGTTTGCTCCTCTACGGAAAATATTTTCTCAACTCGAACAAGCCATTTTTACATGTATTTCAGAAACTGTCACAGAAGATATATATTTTATATTTTTCCATAAATTTCTACTCTGCAAGTATATATGAGTCTATATATCTTCACATAAGTATGCATATAAAAATATATTTTTGCTGTAAAAGATAACAGGAAATCTCAAGTCAGTCTTCACAGTATAAAAATGAACAAGGCCAAAAGGTTTTCTTTATAATTTTTAAAACATTTGTGTTGCCATTTTTACTTTTAAAGCAAATTTAACTCTAAGCATTAGTACTAAATCTTACTTCTTTGAGAATTATCTTCAAGTAGAAGTTGGTGTTATGGTCAGCAAGAACAGTACAGGAAAATTATCTTTCTTTTAATTTCACACTATATATATATATATATATATATTGCAGTTTTCTAAACAGTATTTTCCATCTCACTATTTTCTTTTATGACTAGCACTTGTCACTATTTTTTAATAATAGTACAAAATTAGCCAATTAGTGCTCAACTAATATACTTTTATAACTGTTTTGCTGAAGAATGCTTAGTAATCATAAACTTGTTAACATTCAGAGATTCACAAGAAAAAGGTTATAAAATACAGTGCCAGAGAAATATTAGGTCTCTATACTTTATTCCTGTGCCATATGCCACAAATATGCCACATATTTTTTTAAGAAAATATAGGTGGATAGATTTTCAAATCAACATTTCATATAAGTCATTTACAGTGTATTTTCAGTATTAGCAGTTTCAGAACAAGGTAAAAACATTTCAAACATGAATAAATGGATACCAGTTTATCCCTAATTACTTGTTAAGGAAAGGCTCCTCACAACTACATATATATATGTGTGTATAGAGAGAGAAATCTAAAGAATAAGTTTTGTTTAATGAGTAAAATTCACCAAAATAAAGGTATGTACTATATAGGCATACCAGATGTACTCTGTCTTCTTATGTAGAAATTATAAAAGATACTTTTGTTGTTCTGTTAAATTTTATACGTATTCTACCTGCAGGACATTGCTGTAACATAGTACATTGTACAAGGTAAATGAATGCAGCATTACAACCTTTACTGTGTTCAGTAAGAATGATCAGTCACATTGCTATGGTTGAATGTCACATTTCTTATTAAGTAAAGAGTGTTGGACTCACACAGTTCTCTATAAGATCTGACAGGGATTGGTTGACATAAAACACAGTTCTCTATAAGATCTGACATGGATTGGTTGATATAAAAACATTTTAAAAGAAAAATATCTGCAAAATGATTCACAAATTCTGTAGGAGGCTACTGTATTGTATCTTACACAAGTATATACACTGTTTTGTCTTTAATATAGATAAACATTGTTTAACTGAACTCAATCTTGCTCTGTATTTATCCTGATCGATCACTGCATTATAAAAGAGGACTACCTAATATATTGAAGAAATCAAATGACTTAAGAATACTATAAGATAAATAGCATGGAGAAATTGTTGGACCATGACCATAGGATTTTAATAAACAGTTTTCTTTCTTTTGCTAGTGTGCATGTTGCTGTATTTGAATTCATGAGTTAATGTAAAAGAATGTTTTTTTCTGAAGAAATGGCTTATTCTCAAAAAAGGGAGAGAGTTTGGATAAGAGACAGATGAGTCTGTGAGAAAAGTGTTGAAGTCAGAAGTTCTCTCCTGGATATATGTTCCATAGAAAAATAAGATATTTAATATTTGCAAACTAAAGCTCTCTTTTCCCTCATCTTGGGTTTGTCATCAGCATGATCAAGTAATATTTACAAAAAATTACAACCCTTTTTCAAACAAGATGTAGATGCTACAAAATAACATTTTTCAGGGTTTTATGTATATGTGGGCTGAATATTCTTCTACAGTAGGTGTATGTGACTTGTGGGTGATAAATTCAAACAATAAAGGACAGCACACAATCCACTCGTTTTAGAGTAATACATATGTATTCAAAATAAGTCAAACATATATACAAACATTCTCTACACCACAGGAAGTGAAACTTTTATCTGAAACTCTAAATAATTCTCCTTCTTGTCAAAAGTTCACATAAGTTGATTCAATTACTTTAAAATTCAATTGACAAGATGAATTATTTTTCTCTTTTCTGTTTTTTTTACTCTATGATTTACAATAACTTCATTTATATTACTCCATGGGTTACCACAGTTGTGTTTGAAACTTTAAATAATTGTCTCATTTTCATCAAAGCCCATGCAGATGTATTCATTTATTTTAGAACACCCTTTGACAAGCCATATTATCATCCTTTTGTCTGTTAAAGTGCAAAAGTTACTTTAAGATATCATCCATTGAGGGTAATTACACATGCACAACCATTTTTTTGAAAAGTTTTTGCTGATTGTGACAGGTACCTGGTGGGTATGCACAAATATAGTTTTGGTTTTGCTTCGTCATGTAGGAACTCTGACAAATAGACAGTTAACTGTTTACTGGCAATAACATATTTAATTGTGTTTATGTTTCTAAAACACTATTAAGTTCAATATAATTAAAAGTGTTTTGCTCATGATTTTCTTTTGTATTTAATGTCTGGTGCATCATGTTGCAGTGTCCAACAGTAGTCAGCAAGCATTGACAGATTCCAGTTGCCCTGATATCATTGTTTCCATTGTAGCAATGTTCTGATGAAACCTTTCACCATGTTTGTCACTGACAGCACTGAGATTTGCAGGGAAGAAATCCAAGTGTGAGTGGAGGAAATGAATCTTGAGTGACATCTTGCACTTCATTGTTTTGTATGCTTTGAGAAATTTGTCTACCAGCTGGATGTAGTGTGGGACTCTGTAACTGCCACATTGTCAACAATCCAGGCAATCTTTTCCGGCCCAACTAACAGATCTTTGAATTACTTGTCACTCATAACACGTCTGATCTGAGGGAAAACAAAAATGACTTCTTTGATCTTGGCCTCGGTTATTCTTGGGAACATCTGCCTTGAATAACAAAAACCATTGCCGTCTTTGTTCATTGTTTCATGAAATTCTTCATAAGTCTTAATTTCATATGAAGAGGAGGCAAAAAAATCTTTGCCGGATCGACAAGAGGTTCATGCGCCACATTTTTCTGTCCTGGAACTAACTTTTTACAGAGTGGCCAGCTCTGTCTAGAATAATGTGACTCTTTGACATGACTCTCCCATTAACAGATGAAGCAACAGTACTTTGTATAGCCGAGTTGCTGTCCCAGTAACAGAGCAATGACTTTCAGATCTCCACAGATATTCCAGTTGTACTCGCTGTACTGGATGTGCTTCAGCATCATTTCCATATTATCGTAGGTTTCTTTCATGTGTACTGCATAGCCAACAGATATTGAAGGGTGAATGTTGTCATTGTGTAACAGGACAGCTTTGAGGCTTAACATTGATGAATCAATAAAGAGACATCACTCTTGGGGATCATGGTCAGAACCCAAAGCAGAGAACAATCCTTTGATGTCAACACAGAAACAGAGACTGTCAACTTGTGCAAAGAATTTGGTTATATTATCTTGGCGACTTTGAAAAACAGAAATTTTTGGACCTAGTGACACCAAACACCATTTATGCAGTCTCGAACCCAGCAATTTGGCTTTTACTTTTGACAAACCCAAATCTCTGACCAGTTCGTTTAACTCTGACTGTGTTATGAGATATGGATTGCCTGAGGAGCACGGTTCAAAATCTGGATCCGTGTCACTGCCAGTTGCCTGCATTGCAGTTTCTTCATCTGGTTCATCTAAGGTCCATTCCTCTGGTGATTTTGGAATTGGAGAACTGTCATCATGTGGCATGAGTCTCAATGCAGGTTAGGGTATTCAATTCACTTCTTGTTTTTGGCAGAGAAACCAGACACATTAGTCAAACAGAAGTAACAGTCCATCACATGGTCTTTCTGTTTTTGCCATATCATTGGGACAGCAAATGGCATTGTCTTTCGAATGCCTCTGAGTCAAGCTCTCAGACAGACAGCACATGTTGCACAACAAATGTGAGGTGCCCCCATTTCTGGTCTTGATCACCAATTTTACAGTCAAAGTACAGGTGATATGCTTTCTTCACAAGAACTGTCATTGAGCATCTCTGATGAACAAGTGTATACTTGCCACAAGTATACCAGTATATCGCAGCTGTTACAACATGTGCAAAACATATTGATTGACACCAGTCGTCCTGCAAAATGTCTATAACATCTAACGTACTTGTTACAGGGCTACTAAGGCAATGCTATATTCTGAATCAATATGTGCACACTATAAAGTCTATACTAATCCAATGAGCAGCATCTGGATATGCAAGCCACTCTTATAGCCTGCTGAGACAGTGTCAAGCTGGCTCCAGCCTACCCAGGCATGCTTGGGCTGCATACTTTCACAGAACAGCTTCCAACCAGGTCTGATTTCATGCCCAGACTGCACAAAACATTGTTCATAGGCCTCTTACAGAAACGAAAATTTTTTGAGACAAATATAAGAAAAAACATGACAAAACTGAAGATCTCGATGAAATGGTACATGATGGGCAAATATGGATGTGATTTTTGTGATCAGCAGCCAAAAATCTATAAGGAACACCCAACAATGTTCAAGAACCAAAAACATTTTTTTACAATGTTACTCGCATTCTAGCTAACTTCATATTTTCTTTCTTTTCTCTGATAAAAATTTTCTTTTACTTTACTTTTTTGCACTTAACTGATCTCCTATATTTATATGTTATTCACTAAGGCCTCAAAATTTCTATAAACAAGTAATGTTTTAACTATACTTGGTTAAGATAATGAGAAAAAACCCAAGATTTCAGTAACATGATATCTACAATATAAGTAAAGCCAAAACAATAATATAATTGCAAACACAATGTAAAACTTCTACAGAGTTATGTGAAAAAAAACAAACTTTGTCACAACTAATACTTACACTAAACAGTATTATTTATCCAACAACACTGAACAAATCATTTACTCATAAAATCACTTGTATGACAAATGATCAAAGTATCGCAAAAAACAGAACCTAGATATTAATACATAACACATCAAAATTACAAATTATGTCCTTAAAATCACATAAATACAAAACTACAAAATAAGATACCCCTAACTCTTATTTTTTCAAGAGAAAACAGTCTGAGAGATTTCAATCTCTCCTTGTATGACCTTTCCATCCAAGTTACCATTCTAATAGTCTTTCACTGAACCTTTCCATCCAACTTACCATTCTAATAGTCTTTCACTGAACCCTTTCCAACAATTCATTGTCCTTTCTAAGGTAAGGAACCCAAGATTGAACACAATACTCTAAATGTAGCCCTACCAGTAACATATACAATAAAATTATTACCTATTTAGACATCTATTCTTGTAGAAACAGTCTAAAATTCTATTTACCCTACCAATAGCAACAGCACATTTCTTGGATGGATAAAAAAATTGATCAGTCAATACACCAAGATCCTTTTCTTTCATAACACTGTTAAGTTATTACCATCCAAATTATACCTGTAATTCAAATTATGATAACTCACGTGCATTAACTTGCATTTATTATAATCAAAACCCATCTGCCATTTATTTGCCAAACTCACTAAATGATCTAAATCCTTTTTTAGAGTAGCAACATCCTCCTTAAAGCCAGCAACACACAAGACCTTAATATCATCTGCAAATTTAAGAAATTTATTAATTATCCCTTCATCTATGTCATCGATGTAAATCAAAAAAGAGCAAATATCCTTAGACTAAGCCCTGAGGTATCTCACTTGTAGCATTAATCCAGTTTCATTAAACTTCATTTGTAACAACCCTCTGCTTTCTTCTATCCAATTAGCAAATTTAGTCGCAACATTTACAAAGATAATGTTTTCTACAAGCCTTTTATGAGACACTTTTCAGATGCTTTCTGAAACTCCAGATAACCAAGTCCTACATCCTCACCTACATGTACATAAGCAATAGCCTTTTCAATGAATATCAAAATATTTGTAAGACAACATTTTCCTCTTGTGAAATCATGTTGGCTGTTCAATAAAATTCTAAACTTTGTCAAATTACTTTGCAAAGCATCTTTTAACAGACTTTCCAAATCTTTTCCCACAAGTAAGACTAATGGATCTGTAATTACTGGGACAATTTTTATCACCTCCTCAGGTAACTTCCAATCATTTGGTATTTTCCCATTATTCAAGGACTAGGACAAAATAGTAGTAAGTGGCTCACATATCCAGTCTTCAACCTCCTTTATAATATTTGGGAAAATATTATCTAGCCTAAGAGACTTATTGTTTTTCAAACTTCCCATTTAACTAGATCAGAATTAATGGAGTCATCTCATTTGATCTTGTTTCCATTTATCAGTTGTCCAAGAGGTGGAATACTACTTATATCTTCACTAATAAAAACCAAAGAAATAGCCAAATGTAATAGCGCAGTCTCCTTATAATCATCAGATAAAGCCTTCCTTTATCATCCTTCAAGAGTTCTACACCCCATTATAACATTTTGTTTACTCTTTATTTAATATTTAATTATTACTTACATTTTGTAACAAGAGCATTAAAATTCAAGTGTTTAAAATGTAGTAGTTATGATAAATCTTGTTACACAACTCTGTACAAGTTATACACCTTGTATGTTGTTTCACTGTTGTACTAGGCTTTTGTAATATTGTTGATGTCATCTTACTTGAACCTTCTGAGTTTTTCTCATTATGTATAATATTGTTTTCACTGGAAAGCTAGATATTTTTAGATTTTTCTGCCATTTATCAAAAATAATTGCAGTTATAAAGAGGAAAAAATAAGTTAGTGAACGTAAAAGTTAGACTTCATGATTATCAGTTTAGCTGTAAGGAATGATTTCTGAATAAAACGTATTACAGCTTGTATTGAAATAACAGAGAGAGGGAAGTAATTTATCTTTTAAATTGGGTTATAAAATAACTGAACTAGCCTGTGTGGACTTTGATGAATAAGAGATTTACATAAAACTCTGAATGCAATTATGTTAACCACTAGCATAACACTTTTTTAGATATATTTGACTTGTTATAAGTATATTATTTTAAAACAAGTAGATTGTGTGCTGTCTGTCTATTGGTGAGATTTATCATAAATAAGTGAAATAGAAAAAATTTTAGCCCTTATAAAAACCTAAAATCATCAGAAAGTCATCAAGAAATCATTCTTGGTCATTATAGATTTATGTTCAACTTCTTCTGAGCCTCTGCAAGCACTGACTTGACATGGAAAAATTTTACTGGCTTGGATTTGACATATGAATGGAAGTCTTGCTTCCCAACTGTAAACACTTAGGAGACTATTCATAGAAAGTTTTGTATAAACAATGATATTACAAGCATATGACAGTTTAGGCATTGTATTCTTCTGGAATAAGTCAAGGCATCATCTGGAGCTCCTGAAACCTAAAATGTCCAGATGGCAATTTGTTTATGGATGTCATATAATGTTACTGTGACTGTAATCATAAGTGGATTCATCAATTTAATTTTTTTCATTAGGATGGACCACTTGGTAGCTTTGAGAATGTTCCCTCACTTGGTTAACTATTTTATGGATTTGGGTATGTTTTGAGGCTTGTTTGGAATTAAGCACAAAGTTACACAATGGGCTATATGTGTTCTGCCCACCACATATATCAAAATCGGATTTCTAGAGGTGGGAGTCAGCAGACATACCACTGCACCACTGGGAGCATGGATTTAGGAAACTATGGTCCTGTTAAAGGTGAATTAACATCTTGCTAGAAGGATGTGTTGCCTCTTGGCATTCACCTTACAGAGAAGCAGCATACTGTTAAATATTGTTTGTCTTTCATCAACTGTTCAGTGATTTGGAAATCAATGATGGATGAGATTGGGTGTTTATAGATTAAGCACCTGAATTGCTGAAGAAAATGGGCTCCATTGAAACAACCTTGCAAACCTCATGCTGCTTGTCTTCTTCAGCATTTTATTTTCACCCTTATCATGTTAGGATAAGATAATCCAGAAGATGGGGACAATCCATGTAAATTACAATGAGAACCCCAAAAGTATCTACATGAATGGCTTTGATAGTAAAAAGAAACTTAAGTGAGCTTTCCAACTCATCAGGTGGGATGACTCTGATTTATAAGGTGTCATTTATGGTGCTTTTTTGAGTTATGTTTTTAACTTAAAGTTTAAACAAGAACAAACTAGATGAAATATCAAAATACTACATCTCTTCTTCTCTCACTTGTTCTTCAACTGAAGCAAAACCAACTATGCTAAAACATTAAATAATGACTCCAGTGTTCGATGTTTATTTTGTGGCTGTGTTTTATTTTTCATTTATTTATTTACTTATTTTTCATTTTCTACAGAATTAATTCTAGTTATGTTAAAGAGCTCAACAATTTTTTTACAAAGAAACACATTTACAACTTGTATATACATAGTTACTTTCACTAAATTTCTAGATGATAATAAATAACTCTTAATACATATTATGGCAGTTCCTCTACCAGATTGAAATCTCAATGTTGCCCTCAATGCCCTTATTCTTCCCCCCTTTGAACTTTGACCTCTTGCTCTTTCTACCACCTCTCCTTCAAGACACATTTCTTACTCCTGTTTATCCATGGATATTGTAAATCTGCTGTTTTTGCAATTGATGTCTCCTGTATCCTTTATCACCATACCTTTGTCTCCACACCAGCTCAGTTGAATTGGCCAGCATTGTAACCACTTTGTATTTGCTGTAGTTCCATACTATAACTTTCAAAACAGTATGTGTATGTTCACAGAATTTGACGGACAGACTTTCAATAAACATTACAAATTTATTTTACATACAAAATCCTATGTTTTAACAACGGATTTTTACTGAAAATTTTTCTATGAGTCTAATGAATCTTTTTTCAGTAAGACTTTATATTTTATCTGCTATTTTCTTTACCTCCATGGTACACTGGATTCTTCAGAAATTATAAAAGTATAAAGAAAAGCAGTAAAATCAGAAATAAAAATGAACAGCTCTGCCCATTATTTTTTCTTATTATTGATCATAATGTTTCAAAGTACTTCTCTTCAGAGTTTGAACTGCTAAACATTTCACATGTATTTTTTGTGTTGATTTTATTGCCAATAACTAAAGTTATGACTGTTTATGTGGAAGAAGGTAAGTACCTATCAGTTACATATTTTCATTGTAGGAAAATAATAGCCTTTGTAAACACATTAGTCGTATGCATTTATTACATTAATTTTTAAAACTTTCCTCTTACTGCATATCAGTTAGTCTGAAGATGGGTGCAAGAGAGGAAGTGGAAGATTATTCATTGTGCAATGACTGAGTAAATGAAAAACTGACTGAGATACTATTCTTTTTTATTGCTAAATCTATGTTATTGTTTTCATTTTTAATGTAATTCTTCACCTTTTTTGTAGATAGTTTAACTTGTTTTTAGGTCCCTTTACAGTCTGGGTCTTGATAAGAGTCCTGCATATTCCTAGCCAATTTTATAAAATATTATATGTTTGTTAGGAATATATATTTTAATCAAGCCTATTCTTGCTATGAAATATTAGTATCTTCTTCTAAGCTTCTTCAAAAATGTAGCATATCTAAAGTTATTATGGCTACTTTCATCTTTTGTTTTGAGAAGAATAGTTTGACAAAATGTACTGATTTACCATTCAGGCTCATATAGTTAAATGGCTATTTGTTTAGTTACTCAGATGATTGTTAGTTTGAAGTTTGTAAATATTTGGCTGGCAACAGAGATTAAATTTGATTTAAAAGATTTGGTGATCAGATACCTTTGATTTTGATAACTCACTTTTAAGCACTAATTTCACAACTAATTATGAAAGTTTTTCAATTATTTATGAAAATAATTTTTAAAATTAGTATTACAGAGTTTCACAAGAAGTAGTTGAAACAAAAAGTTCACAGAAAAGTAATTTACTGAATCTGATAATTTCAAAATTGATTAATGTCAAGAAGTACAACTTTTACAAAAGGTGTTCTACAATTATATAAAACTTACAAGAGGCATTATCATATAATTTTATACTTGCTTTCATTTTGGTTTGTTTTTTTTCTGTTAAAGTTTAAGTTCATCTTGTAGAGTAACTACGTTTCAGCTGCTTCAATTTAACATAGTTTAAGTATTAGTCATGGTTAATGTATATATATCCTTTTTTTCACTCTTAATGTCAATTTTTTTTTAATGTAACAGTGGGGTTAAACATTTTGTGTATGTTTTAATAAACTTAATGGTCTTATTTTAGTTCTATGCTAAAACTTAAAAATATTTTTTATGTTGCTTTATTAAACAACTAAGTGTGATATAAGATCTTTTAACCAATATAGGTGCCTTACTGCTTCAGCAGGCAAGTTTACCCAATGCTACTCAACAAGAAGTTATTGCAGCCATTAGGTATGTATTTTTCTGAGTAAACTAAAGTTTCCATATATATTACACAATATTGTTGCTGTTATCTCTTTCAATGTGACATTTTTAAGAGGGTGTATTACATTTTTTTAAATAAAATATAAATTTGATCCAGAATCATTTTGAAACAGTTTATGTATTTGTTACAAAATAATATTTACTTTTGTAGCCTTAATATTAATAACAACAGTCATATTAAAATATGGATGAGTATTTTTACTACTTTTCTAGTGAGGAACAAATTCAGATGAATATAATGAAACAAACCTCTGTAATTTAACATAATTTTATTATGAATATAAGGCCTATTAGTTTACAGTGCATCAGTTTTCATTCAACATGATAATATGTAAAATGTTTATAATTTTATAATATGATTTATTTTTAAGAAAGGGCACTTTTGTTCATTATTTGATATTCTAGAAAATACATAGATTAATTTGATGGATTATTTTTAATTGATAGTTTACTTCTAGAATGCTTCTTATGTTTAAAGATGTTGGCACAATTGGTTGAATGGTCTTAAGAACTTTCAGTACCTCCATTTTAGGTTATAACTATCAAACACAAAAAATATGGAATAAATTGCAAAGAGAACCTCAAGACATTTTTAATAATATCTGAAATGAGCAATATTATCTTCAGCATCACACCTGCCAGTTTCTTCAAACCTGGGAAATTAATCATAACCACCAATACTTCATAACATTTGTTAAAACATTAAACATACCTCAATGTAGAGTGATATTAACTAGTTCCACTTAGACAGACATCTTGTGTTACTCTTACAGAAAGAAGGAAAATCATTTTTTTATATAAAGATTTTTCTGGGATATATATCTCTGCAGTGGAATTTTAGTTTGTAAAACCTACTATTATAATCTCTCTTTACTTGCAAGTAAGTGTTACAAAGTCTAATATATATAATTGTCTTTCACTTGAGCTTATTTCTTGCTGAAGTGATAAAGTGAAGGTAACTTATTAAAATAATCTGGAATACAATCCACTTCACAAAAGGATGTAGTATACCAACTTCATCTTTCAAATGTTTGATACAAATTATATTGCTATATGATAATATTGATATTATCATATTTTACCCTTTCCTGACTTGTATAAAGTATATTCTTATTTGGATGTCTTCAAGTAATTTTTTTAAATTTTCTTGCAGTTGTTCTGTATGTATCTATGTATTTTTTAGTAACCATAATGTATGAAGGTTGTAAATAGGCACTTTACCTTTTCTTTAAGTAAAGTTACAATGATTGTTCAATGAAAGTTTATGTTTATTATGTCAGGGTCTGTCCTCATAAAGTGGGTGAGGCTATTTCACTAATGACATAGATAGTTGTGCAAGTTAATATGAGTTAGAAAGTACCCTTGAGTATGATTATTTGTAATAGTAATTAAAGAGATAATATAAGAACTGTAGGATACTGCACAAGGGTCATGGTTTAACTTAAAAGTTTAATATCACATTCTTCTAGTTTCTTTAGTTATCATATGCAGATGTTTTACAAAAGTTCTTTCCATGCAAGCAATCAGTTATTATCATTTTATGAAATATAGAAGCTGTTCAGTATGTTGGTAATTTTCAGTTTGCACTAGAGTGAATAAATATACTATTTTTCATTATTTGTTCAGTTGTATAACTTGATGATCATGTGTGAAAATCATTCAGAGCTAACCAGATTTGAGAACTGAACTGCACAAGTGCATGCTGAGGAAGAAATCACATTATCTTTAAATCCACAGTGGTATTCAATGATGTGCCATGAACTAATCCAGTACATTATTATGGTTATAGGATTGACTTACAGAACAAAATATGTTCCTTGTCCAGAAAGCAAATTAGGCTCATCTTAATAGTTACCTGTTATAAGTATGAGTGGCTGGAACTAGCTACACAATTTTTTTTTTCATTTTAACAGTTTCTAAAAGAAAATGTATAGCTGCAAGAGCATCTAAAAGTTATGGTTGATGATTATTTAAGCAGTTTGTATACAACATAATTTAAGTAACTCAGTAAGCTGTCTGTTAAATACACTGATTATTTGTAGTATCAAATGGTTCAGTTGAAAACCAGTAACTTCACAATGATACAGGTAACATGCATCTATTAATTCATCTGCTGTGAAAATTTTCTTGGAGAACAAACGGCATAGCTAATACTAAGATATATTTTACAATGTTGGTTATTAACTTGAAGTTTCCAAATATTTGTCTGACAGTAAAGATTACATTTGATCTGATAGATATGATGATCAGGTACATTAGATTTTGGTAACTCACTTTTAAGCACTGATTTTACAATCAATTATGAAAGTCTAATTATTCATAGCAGTGTCAACAAAATTTAAGTTAGTATCACAATGTCTCACCAGAAGCAACTGAGACAGAAAGTCCACAGAAAAGTAATTCACTGAATCCGATAATTTATCAAAATTAATTAAGGTCAAGAAGTACAACTTTTATAAAAGGTGTTCCCCTATTATATGAAACTCATATAAAATGTTATCAAATAATGTTGGGTTTTTTTTTCAACAAAAACAACAGTTTTTGTCTAAAAAGATTGGTAGGTGCTCAGTTGTTATGCACTTCAGATTAGTTTCTAGATGCTAACAAATCAAACTATATGCACACTTAGAACTTCTTTCAGCACTCAAGGTGATTTTCATGTCATGCCATTTGGCCAATATAATGTATGTACCACTTTCAAAATGCTGAAGTAACTTACATTTAGAGAACTAGAAGAAACAATGTGCTTGCTCTTTTGTCACTGACATTTTGGTGTTTAGTCTGCTGTTAAAAATTCTAGCTATGTATCTTAAGAGATGAAAAAGATAGATTTCACGTTGAAACTAAATAATGCTGAAGCAAATTTTAAGTGGACTGGAGATCATCACTAAGCATTCTGCTGCTTGAGATATGCTTTAATCAAGATTCAAGTATCAGCATATGTTAAATCAGATAGTTCATTCATCTAGGATACTGATGCCAGTGATATTACAATTGGAACAGTGTTGTTGCAATTGCAAGACAGATTAAAATTTATTTATGTATTTGTGTACCCAAGTTGTGCACTGACAGCTCTTAAATGCAAATCTTGCATAACAAGGAAATAATTTATTGCAATTATTATATCTGTTAAACATTACTACCCTACTTGTATGATATTTTAGAGGATAGGGCAGCCTAGTTGAACCAATATGTCCATAGTTGTCCCTGTACATTATGTTAAGATCTTGTGATAACAAATTAATCTTTATTACTGAACATCTAAAATTTTAAAATACTGGGTTCCTCAATCAGAACTCCAAAATATTCAGACCACTAGTTTATTTGCTTTAAGGTTGTGGCTTTGGACTGAGCAAGGCAGGCTGTAAAAGTCACTGGCTCAGAAGTATTTTCAGGAATGTCAAAACATTCACATCTTCCTTAAGAATAACAGTTAAAATAAATCTATAATTGAATACAATTAGAATAAAACACAGTACTGTCTAAAATATTGTCCAGGTTTTCTTCAAACTAAAACTCATCCATTTTAAGTTAATAAATGAGAAATGGGACATTTTGCTCCACATAATAGTTTTTCCAATGTAGATATACTTGGATAAACAAGTTATAAATTTTTTATTACAAGTTAATATTTATTACCAATACATGGTTTTCCACTTTTTAATTTGTATCCACATTGAATTTCTGTTTGTGCAGAGTTAAAATTCTATCAGGACTTACTTGAGCTGTTTTGTTATTTTTATGTTTATACAAAGATTTTCATTTTCAAAATAAAGGTCTACCCAACTGGGTACCTTAATTTTTGGGAATTTTTTATGTTTTAGTAATTTTACATGGTGAGATGTAATGCAATTTGCATTATTAAATGTGAGTGATTAAAATGTGTAAGAAAGTATTTTTTCATGCATGTTACCTGTGCAAAATCCATTCATTGCAATTACTTCACTGAAAATGTGCAGTTATCAGTAAAGAGCACTCCATCAATTCATGAAAATTTCATTTTTAGTTTGTTCAAAAATAAAATGTATATATGTGTACGTGTGTGTATATATACATATTTCAAATGTTTGAATACAAATTATTAAAAATATATAGAAAATATTCTTTCTTCTAGAATATGATTATACAGAAAATCACTCAATTGCATATTTATGCTATAAATAATTTTGGAAACGTATGATAAGGAACAAAAATTATGAATTATCACTTTATTCTGTATAAATCATCTATACTGCATTTGTTGCTTTTCTTAGCATTACATTATTTAATTTTCATATAATTCAAAGATTTGGCTTACATGGGTCAAAGTACCCCTATGTACTCCTATAGGATTAGGGAATGTTTCTTCTTGACTCCTCATAAAAAATTTTTAATATAGTGTTAAGGAGGACTATTTGCCAAAATTGAATTAACTGTAAGCAGTTTCTTTGTAAGTGAAGTAGAACTGAGCCATACTGTTAAAATAAACTGCCTTGTTCTCTTGCATTGTAGTGTTTCTGATGTTTAGTATGTTTCTTCTCTTAGATGGTGCAACCAAGATCTTACTCTTGGTATAGGCAGTCAACAAAATTGCTATTCTGAAAGTGCTATGAAGGCTGACATTGATTTGGTTATGGATGGCTACAAGAAGAAAAACTAAAATTTACTGATATAAATAAGATGAAAACTCTGAAAAATATGACACATCAAATTTTTCAGATAAATATTTTAGTTATATATGATTTGATGGAATTCTGGTTTAATTAATGAGTGTTATAAACTTTTAAAAAATTGCTTTTGTATTTTTTTAATAAAACCATAAACAATTGTATATTTTCTGTTTTTGTATTTCTAATATAGCATTCTTATTAAAACCATAGTTTGGAGCATGAATGCAGTTCAGAACCCAATTTCGAATATACAGTTTATTTTATGATTATGTTGAATAGCTTTTAGTACTGGGCTATATAAAATACAAAAATTACTAACTGAAATAGTTTTAGTTTGATAGATTAAAATATTTTGTCACCAAAATGGTTACATAATACATCTTTTTTACTGTTGTTTATAAAGAAGCTGGATGTTAGTTTCATTACAAGTATTGGTTAAGTGTTTAATATATGTTTATTAATTTCTGTATTAATTATATAATTTTACACATATTTTATTATGAATATTATTTTGCATTGTTAGCTTAGTATATAAATTTAACAGTAAATTTCCTAAGTTCCCCAAACATCATGGCATATTAGTAAAAGTATGATTTATGACTGAAAGTGGTACTACTAGAAAGGTTTATACAAGTGATAAATAAATGCATTCAAATTATTATAAAAAGAATGATAATTTAAACTATCTATATTAATTAATGTGATAAGTTTTAATTCTGATTTGTAAGTAGCTTGCTTTGATCAAAGTCTGTAATAACATGTTACTTGTTTTATTAATAAACCATATAACTACATTAATTTACATAGTTTGGCAACGTAATAGACTTGGCTATTATAAACAGCATTTTTTGTATGAAAGGAGTTTATTATAAAAAAGACTGAGTACAAGTATTACACACACTGGTTTAATAGAGTTGTTAGTCAATATCCATAAACATTTTATTCAAAAGTTTCCTAATATCCACTAACTAGCTAGCCACCTTATTAGAACCAATACCCAATAATGGACTGGGTGACTTTTTACATAAAAGTCATTATAGGATCCTCAAGGTGCTGGAATGTGTCATGAAGGATTTTTTCTCCATTTAGTCATTAATATTACATGCAATTCATGGAGTGAGGCAGACAGATGATTGTGATAGTGAATGCCTCTTATTTCTCTGCAGCCATACACACATAATTTTGGCATGGTGGTTGCAAGTATTGCCATCTTGCAAATAATCATCCCATCAAAATACACAGGAAACATCACTGCGTACAGTTGTAGTGGAACATTTAGGCAGAATGTACATAGTGTGTTGTAGAACATTAATTAGCTGCAACTGTCTGTTGAAGAAACAGATGACATTTCAGCTTCTAATTCTAGGATGAAGCCTTCTTCTAATTCTGAGAAAGATCTCAGTATACATGCTTTAACATTCAGTAGGCAATTACAGTGCATTAAAGTTGTCACAGATAATTTATAATATTCATTTTGTCTTCTGAAGTGACCAATGGGCCCAGGATATGCCAAGAAAATATACTCTAAACCATGACTCATACACCTGAGGCCTAGACAGTTGGCACCACACAAGAGAGACTAAGTGTTTTGTGTTGCTTTCTCCAAACCCTATCTTCTCCCATTTATGCATAAAGAGCAAAGCATGTTTCATCAAATGACACTACTTTTTTGCCAGTTTTCATCAGTTTAATTTCTCTACTCTTTACACCACTCAAAGCATTTATTCATGTTAGTAACTGAGAGTAGCAACTTACTTAATGGTCTCATACTGTCATACTCCATTTTTTACATTATTTCAGTTTTTGTTGTTTTACGTGACTATGTTTATGGCCACAATTCACCATCAAAGGTGACATTTTAATCACCTTTTTATCATTGCTAATAAATCAGAATGACCAATATGTTGGGACTGCCTACCAACAAATCTGTCATGACCACTGTAACACCTGTTAGATGTGCAACCATCATTATGCCTCTTTAGATGCCACAATACATGAATTAAAATGGCAGGAAATGTGTTCTATCTAGCCAATTATAGTACTGATGGAATCACCAAAACATCATGTGATCAGTATAATTTGCATCTGTATCTCATATTAAGCCCAAATCTGAAATTGTATATAGGTTTTAATAATGTAACCAGTATGTAACTTTTTGAAGCACATATGCCCAATACATTTTACTTTGTTCCTTTTAAAATTACAATAATAAAGCAAAATAAACTTTTCAGTTCCAATTATTTTTACCTTCAACCTAAGTAACGTTATCATTATGAGATTTTGAGATAATAATATAATTTATACTATTTCTGTTTAAAAAAAATCCAAAATTATTTTAAAAATAAAAGTAAAAAATATTGCTCTGAAATCAAGAGAGAAATGTTAATTACTATTACACAACAACCTACTCTCAATTAGCCAGTTTTTTTTAAACAAGTACAGGGAAATATTAGAAACTTAACAAAATTGTTGAAAGTTGATACAACTTTTCTGAATATATATCTGCATGCAATATATATTTGAAAACTAAGCAGGTACTA
Source organism: Carcinoscorpius rotundicauda (assembly GCA_011833715.1). Lineage (NCBI taxonomy): Eukaryota > Metazoa > Arthropoda > Merostomata > Xiphosura > Limulidae > Carcinoscorpius > Carcinoscorpius rotundicauda. Next base: position 142,240,738 of record CM022392.1, read on the forward strand.
CCACAAAATATAAAAACACATAAAACAGTTAATGTTATGAAAAAAATACTTATGGTATGCTGCTAAACATGAAACAAACCCTGACAATTGATGGCTACATACTATTTTGTTAAAATTTAGTTATTCTAGTATAAGTGTCTATTAGTGAAAAAAATTTTTTTTTCCAAAATCCAATATTTTGTTTTGAAATGTCAGAAAAGATGTATTAATTAGAATGGAGTAAGCTATAAGATATTCAGATGTGATAATTAGTGTAATAAACGATGGAGGTATGTAATAAGAGATTTTTTTTTCTTTAAAAATTGTGAAACATACAAAATAAAGTTTGAACATCATAATCAAACTGAAAAATAAATAGAGAAGGTTCAAATAAACTCAAAATACAAAATTATGATAACAAAACAAGTGAAAGTAAAATTCAGGATGTTTACAATATATTCATGTACAGTATTATGTTTGTTCTTGCCCAAGGTCCTTCCACTGGATGATGTGGTGATCTTTCAGAATCCTTCAGCCCACTTAGTGAATGAATCTATAAAATGAGTAACACATACTGATCACTTTTTTTCAATTTTGAGTAAAGTACCAATTGTATATAAGATGATTCTCTCAAGAAGCAAACCTTCAGCTCTGATGAAGTTTACCCTACTGTAGCTGGGATTTTCTTCTAACTAGCCTCATGATGCAATGTCTATACTACCACTAAATATTTTACTTACTTAAAAGATGTAGGACATTACACAGAATAGTACAATTTGATTCTCATACATTCCTTTTAAAGCAGTATAGTTTTCTTAGAAAAGTTAAATCAAATGAAATGCAGAAAGCCACAAAATTATTGTTTGTTAGGAGATAGGGGCCAGACTTTAATTGCTGTGATTTTTTTTCAGGATTGGTGAACACACTTGCGTGCATGAACACAAAATTTCCTAGTTTCAGTTAGAAGTCTACATTTGTGGATATAACTCGAATACTGTTCTAAAATCCTCAGCTACAACATGAAATGTGTAGTCAAAGACAAATATACTATCAACCACTTAAAAGACAGCAGAGGAAAACAACTGTTCAAATGGAAAATTATAAAAAATTTTTCACACTGAAAGTGTATGTTTTATCTCTCACACTAATTCCAGTTTAAGCCTTTCCTGTTTGCTGGGGTTGAGAGAAGGTGAAGATTGTAATTCCTACACAGGATGAGGACAAGCTGAATTTGGATTTAATACCTGAACTCAACATTACTTATTTTGCTAGCTATTCTAAAATCACATGTATGTGTCGAAATATCTCGGATTCTTACTAATTTGTATAAAAATCTATCCTCCTTCAGTTTGGCTCACACCTCCTTATGGGAGATAGCAACATGACCAAACTGATACTATAAGTTTCTAACCATTGGTTTACATACCTTTTAAATCAGTAAATGAGCTGATACACATTTACAACCACTTGATATCCAGTTAACTAGAATATTATAACTACATACAAAACACCTGCACAAACAAACATTCAGAAAACTTATTTGAATGAACCCATCAACATATATATATATATATATATTCTGGATTATTTCTTGAAGGATGTTATTTGTTTGTAGTTAAGAACAAAGCTACACTAGACTATCTGTACCATACCCACCATAAGTATATAGAAATTTGGAGAAAAAAGGACTAAATTCATAGATATTCAGCTATCAAAAAAAAATTGCAGAGCTTGCTTAAAATATAAAACTGTTCAAGCAGTTGTTATACACAGCAATAGATCAAGATATGATTGATTCATGATGTCATATAAATAGCATGGATGTATGATTAAAGCTATTCAACTTAAGATTACTGATAAGTAATTCAGTTTATCTATCATAAAAAATAGGGTCATTAAAACAGTCAATGCTGACATACATTCTCACTAAAAAAAACAAAAAAATAAACATAGACAAATAGACGACAAGAACTAACTGAATAAATGTAGCTTTTAATATCTCATCAAAACAATCCAAACTTGAAAATTATTTTACATTTGGAAGCACTAGCCTTGCACTCAAAGACAGCAGTTTTCAGGTCTTTATATCTATTAAAATTTTAAAAATAAGAAAAGTAGTGCCCCCAAATCTGATATATGAGTTTAGGAAATTATCTTGAAAATCATATTGTAATGCAGATGCAGAAGGTACAACAGTGTCAGTGCCTGTAATGGATAAAAAGGAAATGTAAGTCATGATAGAATGGCATGTATCACAACTACATTTTAATAATTTTTGTTTTTGTAGATAGCATGATGTTACTGAAAATTAACTGCTTTTGTTGGAAAAACCTTTTTAGATCAGAGACTTAAAATTTCCAAAAGTGTGTACTTAATGGCACTGACAAACAAAAGAACACAGACCAACTTGGGGTACCATAACTATCTAGACCAAGACCTGCAACAGGTTGTGCTTCGGTCATGGTAAAGTGCAGTATCTTGTAACAAATGGCAATCTAAAGACAAAAGCTATCCAAACGCCCCAAGCAACAATACATAAAATAATCAAGAGGGATCTCTGTGTAAAAAAGCCACGCAGTATGCCTCAATGATGCATACATACAGCTGGAAAATGAAATTATATTCAAGCTGTTCTGTACGAAAATATTATAATTCAAGTCACTAGTATTCAGTGACCATGGATTTCTATATGCTTAGCCTATTAAGCTGGAAAGCCATCATCTTTGTACTCTAGATAGATTATGAAGAGCCTTTGCTTTGAGCTTGTTAGTCTTTCAGTAGACCTTTAGCAATTAAGATCACTTTGCAGGGCTATTATCAAGGCGCATAGCCATAAGATAGAGCATGACTAAAGTTGGCAACATGGACTGTAATGACATGAAAGTGTTTCAATATCATTTTTAATACAATATATACAACCTTTGCAAAATGTGGAGCAATTACAGAATATTGAATACAGGGTAGAAATTTGGCTCAGTTCTATTTGCTGAAGTCTGTAAAAGTCCTAACAGAATTTTGGAATGATTCAAAGTTTGATAAATAATGAACCAACTAACCATGTATCACATATTCAAATTAGAAATTGGAAATATATGATTAAAAATTGTTGAAAAGAGATTAGTTATAAAATGGTAAAATTAAGTGTAAACAGATGTGTGCTGTTATGGATTATAGTAGAAAAACACTAATGATAAGTCTATGGTTACAAACTCATGCTTCTGCTGGTGTGTCCATTTATCATCCTCCAACAGGTCCTGCTGATGACATACTTCTACCTTCTCAAAGATATTGCAACGAAATTGCAGAGTTAATTGTAGTAGTTAGCTGGTTCTGGAAGTATTAAGCCAAACCAGGACTGAAAACTATAAACAATCTAGCTGAAGATTCAAAAGTGTAAATTGTATTTTTCTTGTAAGGTATCTGTTCTGTAAAAGATACATGATGTCAGTATAAAGAGGGAGTTAAAAGTAAGGATACAAAATTGAAATATTTTATATGAAGTGTTTAATGTCACCATTTCATTTCTTAATGGGTAGGAGTGTGAGATAGTGGTCCAGCATAGTAGTTAGGGTGCTCGATACACAATCTTTTGTTTGTGATTTCAAATTCTCATCCCACCTTTTAGCTGTGGATGCATTATAATGTGACAGTTAGTTCCACTAATCATCAGTAAAAGAGTAGCCCAAAAGGTAGCTGTAGATGATGCTCACCAGCTTTTGCTACTAAATTAGGAACAGCTAGTGGAGATATCCCTTGTGTAGCTTTGTGGGAAATTCAGAAACAAACAATCAAACTATGGTTTAGTTTATCTATGAATTTCTAGTTGCACTAAAAGACTAATTCATTTCCTAACTAATAAATTTTATTTTGAATATATATATACACATATATGATGAAACTGACACCAGCTTTCTTAATGGTGATGTACTGATAATACTAATAATGTAGCAGAAAGTATGAATTTTAATATTTAGTATTTTTTTAAATAAAAAATAAGCAAAATGTTAGGATGGGAATATGGTCTTTAAGAGAAGTTTCATATTTGTTTATTTTGAGATGGATGGGTTATTAAATTGTACTTTCTTTTCCAGTTTTTTTAATAAAATTGAAGTAATATTTCTTCCTCCTGAACAGTTGCTTGATGAAAACAAAATTTAAAAAGATATTCATGTTACCTTTAAACTTGTTAAAGAAATATTGGAAACTTAAAGACTAATAAAGCACCTGAGCCAGATGACATTAACCCAAGGGGTTTAATAGAAATTGAAAATAGTATATATGAGACACTTGCTATTGTGCTTCCTAAGCTCTTGAATAGTGAGCAGGTGCCAGTTGATTGGAAATCAGTTAATATTATTAACCTGTTCAAGAAAAGTGTTTGAAATTGTCCCAGTAATTATAGAGCTATTAGTCTTACACAAGTAGTAAGAAAATTTTCTGAAATTATAATAACAGATGTTTTACAAAGTTTAAAATGTTGTAAGAAATCAGCATGGTTTCACTTGGAAAAAGTTTTGTCTTATTAATCCTTTGGCATTTCTTGAAAAAAGCCATTCTTATGTCAATGATGATAGAATTGTAGACATGGTGTGTCTAGATTTCCAGATAACATTTGACAAAGCACGACATGAAAAACTTGTTCTAAAAGTTACCTCCATAGGTGTGGGGGATGGATTGCTTTATTGGATAAGAAGCTATTATAAATGGAGTTCAGTCAAATTGAATTAATTTTGTGAATGTGGTGCACAAAAGCTCATTATTAGAACCTTTGCTTTGCTCTTTTTTTATTTATATCAACGAACTAGGTGAAGGAATGGTCAGTAGATCAGTATATATATACTGATAGCACTAAAGTTTTTGGTATTGTTGATTATGAGAAGAATTTGGATTATTTGATTAATTGAACACATTTATTGTAGACGGCATTTAGTATTTCGCTCCGACGTTGCTCATATGAGTAACTTGTTTTCACAGTAATGTCCTGTGTTATTCATGTGTGAATAATGTACAATATGTTATTAAATCCATGTCATACACATATTATTTGCAGTACTTTCAGTTTGTAAGTTTCTGTTTCGATCTAATTTTTAAGGCTTATTCTTAAGCTTTTGTCATGGTTTTAAAATAATGTTTGGCAGTAAAACACTTACTTGTGTTCACATGTATTATATCATAATGCAATGTTATTTATAACAAAAAATATATACGTTTTGTTAGAATAAAACTGATGTAAATGACGTAGTCCTGTTAGTAAGTGGACTTTCATAGAGGCTTATGTGATTCCTGCATTATCCTTGTGTAACACAACACCTTTACGATTGATCAAAGCAGAGCTCTTTTCTTTCAGAGCAATATTCAAGCGCTCCAACTGTTGACAATAGAAATCTGATGTAATCGACACCAAACGCTTAACAAGACTTTCCTCAGGTGGAGGTCCATTTTGGGTTGTACTAAAGCCAGTTTACCAGCACTGAACTACTGTCTGTGGCGCTTAACAGTTTAAAAAGATATCCATTTTTCATCTCCAGTCACTAACCTGTCAAAAAAGGTAAGTTACATTCATGAAACTACAGAAAAGTGCAAATGCCCACTCTTGCTATAAGGTTGGCTTCTGTCAAATCATGGGGGACCAATTTTCCAAGTTTTTGACACCTTTTCAAGTTGTTGCAGATGACGGTAAACTGTTGATTGGGTTGAATTAAGCTCCTGTGCTAGTTCTTCAACTGTTACAGTACAATCTCCATTAAGTGCATCCAGCACCAAGTCATCATTAAACTCAATAGGTCGGCCTAAACGTGGTGCATCTCTTAAGCTATAATCACCTGATTTGAACTTCTGAAACCACCTTTGACATTTTCTTTCATTGAGAGACTCAGCACCATAAACACCATGAATTTTTTATGTAGTTTCTGCTGTACGATTGCATTTTTTAAACTCATAAAGCATTATATATGCCTAATGTGCTCCTCAGACACATCCGATTCATAAGGATTTATTTGATTAATGATTTGAAAAAGGTGAGTTGGGTAAGTTTCTTTTATTTGTCTGAACATTTTTATGCACGTCCTACTACATATTTTAGCCATTAAAACCTTTCACAGAGACAGAAATGATGATCCACTTTCTGTATTAAATTTTCGGACATTATTTATGGGATGACCTGACATATTGGCTGAGCTCCTTTTTGCATCACAATTAATAAAAAGTAACTAAAGTTTCCAAGTTTTATAATTAATTACCGGATACAAACTGAGAGTCCAATGGATTAAAATATCAATTTAATGTTCATGGTGAGCAAATATATTAAAGAATTTAAATTCTAATTTTAAAGCTATGTTTGAGTTAAGGATTAAAGAAATTTCGGATCAGCAAGGATTATAGAGGAATTATACTGGAGTATCAGTAATCGTACAAGTTGGTGCTAGCAATGTTAGTTTTAGTGGGGGTGGCTTGCGATCGCGTTATTATGGCATGTGTGGCTGTGATGCGGGCAGTGAGTTTAGCGGAGTGTTAGTGACACTGGGCACTGTAGAGTTTGGTAGCGTTACTCGTGTTATAGCTTATTGTTTCTTTTCACTTTAATTCTTTAGAAGTGTCTGTAAAAATTTTGTGAAGGAAGATGGTGTCATCAAATTGTAAGAAACGAAAGTATGAAGATGAAAACAGAATTTTTAAGTCAGAGTTGGAGGAAGATTTTACATTCACTGTTAAAGGAGGTAAACCTTTGTGTCTTATCTGCAGTGTGTTACTCATTCATTAAAAAGCCAATAACTTGAAACGCCACTATGAAACAAATCACAAAAACGTTTCGTTTGATTATCCACCTAAATCAGAATTACAGAAAAAAAGTTAACTATGTTAAAATCATCACTAAATAGCCAGCAGACACTGTTGACAACACTCAGTAAGAAAGTTGATACAATGACTTAAACTAGTTTTGTTATATCATAGAATATTGTTCGTGCTAAACGCCGATATTCTTATGGTAAATTTGTTAAGAAGAATAAGCTGATTTGTTACAGTGTTAGATTCAAATAACACAAAACTTCAGAAACTAATAGCACAAACACCAGCTTTATGTCATACTATAGAGAGACGTATCTTCCAGATCAGTGCTAATGTTGCAAAAAAATGCAAAATGATTTAAAGAATGTCTTTGTTTTTAGCTTAGACCTTGACAAATCTACAGACATACAAGACAACACACAACTAGCAGTATTTTTGTTATGTTTCCTCTGATGTAACTGTGAAAGGAAAAATGTGGACTTAGTGACACTAAAAGAAACAACTCGTGGTGTTGACACTAAAAATGCGCTTGACACAGCCTTAACAAATGCTGATATACCACTAGATAAAGTCGTGAATGTTGCAACAGATGGGACACCTGAGATGGTGGGGAAAAATGCAGGATTAATTTCATATATGAAAAGTGATCCCAACTTTCCAGAGTTTCTCCCTGTAATGCAATAAGCATTATTCATCTTGAACACCTGGAAGTCAGATACTTTAAGTATGAAGGTGTTATGGAATTTATTCTTGAAATTTTCAGTTTCATACACTTAAATGGGAAGACCCACCAACAGTTTAAAAATTGTATTGTAGAACTGGAGCTTGAAGATAAACCCAGTGACGTCTCTTTCTACTACATTGTGAGATGACTGTCAACCAGCAATGTCTTAAATAGGTTTGTGGATATGTTGGAGCCTATAATTACATTTCTTGAAGAAAAGAAAATATTCTATCATCAACTGAAAAAATGATGAATATATGCAAGATTTAATGTTCCCTAATGATACAGTGAATCAGCTATAAACTCTCAACTTGGCAATTCATGCGAAGGATAAGATTGTTTCTGATCTTCCTCAGAAAAGTTTCAACTTTCAGAATAAAATAAGACTTTTTCAAAGAGACATATTGTCAAGAAACTTCAATTACTTTCCCAATACCAAAAGGAGAGTAAATGCATTCCCTAATATTGAAATAAAAAGACCACAAACTGGAAAAATACAAAGATAAATTACAAGGACTACTTGATAATTTCCTAGACAGGTTTGAGGACTTGCAAAAGTTGAAGCACTACTTCGTCTTTCTTTTAAATCCATTCATGGTTGATATGATCAATGATGGTTGTCCAATTCTGGAATCTCTGATTACAGAATCATCTGCTGTGGAAATAAAACTTATAGAACTTCAAGAGGACCTGGGTCTAAAGGTGATCCATAAGTCTCATTTTACAATTGAGTTCTGGAAACAAGCTCCAGAAATAAAATATCCTGAACTGAAGAAGACTAGTGAGCGATTCATCTCAATTTTCAGCACAGCATACTGCTGTGAATCATTGTACTCTGTAATAAAGTTTGTGAAGTCCAAGCTTCCTGTAATCCTTACAAATCAACACCTTACGGAGCTAATTCGTACAGCCTTGACAACATATCAGCCGGAATTACAACACACAACCAAGATGGAAACTCACAAAATCTCCAGTAGCAGTAAATAGCTTGATAATTGTATCAATGTCTGTTTGTGTCAGAAAAATATTATGATAAGACTAAAATTTTGTAAGGTGGTATCTGATTAAAATATTATTGTTTTACATATTTTCCTCCATGTTTTAACCAGATCTTCACTAAGACAAATAAATATCTGTTTCTACCCCTTTTATTTTTATTTTTGGCATTTTCATTTAATGTTAATGAAATGCAAATTTGCATATTTTTCTTAGATGTTTCCGTAGTTCATTACCGTATTAAATATGCTCAATATAATTAAAACAATAAATGTCAGGATTTTGAAAATATTTAGTATATATGTATGTGTACTTTGTGATTGTTGAAACCAATACAAATAACAGCTTAAAAACTGCATACCTGAATAAATATTATTACGTACATGTATTTCTTAATATTTATATAAAATTTATGTGACAAAAAGTGCATGTAACAATAAAAACGTACGTGTAATATTTGTTCATGTCTTACAGCTCTCAAACATCTGAAGTTTATCGTATGTGGCTCTTACGTCAAGCAAGTTTGGTCACCTTTGGTCTAGATGGACTAGTAAGTCCTTTTATCCTTAACTTATACATACCATAAGTGTATGGTCACTATCTATCTAACTACTAGAGACTTTTGTTATGCATTCAAATTGCCTCTCAGGTTCAACAGGGGTAGCATGTCTACATTTAGTTGGTCAGTCAGAAGCCTGGGTTTCAGGAAGTTCACAGATACCCTGAAAACATATTTCATAGGAGATATAGTACGTGAGTACGGATAAAATCTGTATAAATTTCACTACACAATAATACTTCAAACTCTCGCAGAGCGTTATGACACACTTGGGGTGGGAGTTGCATTTGAATCAGAACTTGATATGTGAGATCACATTCTAAATAATTTCCAGCTATTGTGTTCTTTAACACACCAGTAGTTTACCATTTTTCGTTACTAAATATATTCCTGAGGCATTTTTTCATGTATGAATGATCTTGAGCACGTTTGAAAACTACAATGGGATGTCAACCTGAGAAGACAAGGTGGCAGCTAATCCCTCCATCTCTCATTTAATGAAGCAAAGACTAGCTGTTGTTGTATTTAATTAAGAACAAAGTTACACAATAAGGTTATCTGTGCTCTACACACGAGAGGTATCGAAACCAAGTTTTTAGCGTTGTAAGCTCGCTGGCATACCACCGAGGCGTGCAAATACTAGACATCAGAAGGGTCACAACAAATGTACATGCTGAAACTTCTTCATCAGTGACACTTCTTGGTAAACTTTTTGTTCGTTTGTTTGTTTGATTTATACAGATGCTGTCTTATGGAAGTATTTTTAGTGAGATGTTCTCTTGTATACAACAATGTGGAGTTATTTTGATCATAGTTTACCTTTTTCTTTTTTTGTTGTTTGTTTGCTTTAAAGGTGTATATTTGTTTTTGTTTGAATTTCGCGTAAAGCTACACGAGCCGTTCCTAATTTTGCAATGTAAGACCAAAAGGATAATTGTTGTTTTTGAAATTTAGCACAAAACTACTCGAGAACTATCTAAGCTAGCCGTCCCTAATTTTGTAGTGTAAGACTAGAGGGAAGGCAGCTAGTCATCACCACCCACCGTCAACTCTTGGGCTACTCTTTTACCAACGAATAGTGGGATTGACCGAACATTATACACCCCCACGGCTGGGAGGGCGAGCATGTTTAGCGGGATGCGGGTGCGAACCCGCGACCCTCGGATTACGAGTCGCACGCCTTACGCGCTTGGCCATGCCAGGCCTTAGACCAAAAGGAAGGCAGCTAGTCACCACCACCCACTGCCAACTCTTGGGCTACTCTTTTACCAACGAATAGTGGGATTGATCGAACTTGATAACACCCCACGGCTGAAAAGGCTAGCATGTTTTGTGTTACAGGGATTCAACGGCCTTAACCCACTTGACCACGCCGGGTCTCACATATATATCTGTATATGTATTAATTGTATTAGATATATTTCTTTTTATGAAACTAATTTTTAGCTATATTTGGATTTTGGTATGTCGTTATTTTCTGTTCAAACCATGGTTTTGTAATATAATTTGTTGGTTGAATGAAGGATTTTAGTTTTTGAATTTTTGTTTCATTTTTAAAAGAATTTTTGCCCCCCAGTGGCTCAGCGGTATGTCTGCGGACTTACACGCTAAAATCCGGGTTTCGATACCCGTGGTGGGCAGAGCACAGATAGCCCATTGTGTAGCTTTGTGCTTAATTCAAAAAACAAAACAAAAACAAACAAAAGAATTTCTTGAGTGTGAAAGCTTTTTCTACTTGTCATTTTTTGTGAACGTTTCATTTGTGTAAAGTATTTTTATTTTGTTTTATTTTATATTATTTTTATATATAATATACTAAACTAATTTGCAAGATCAAAACTTACTAATTCGACTGCTAAGTTTAAATGTCGGCTTAACAACATTTCTGAAGCAAAGGAGAAAGGAAAAACGTAATATGCAGGTATATTGTATGTTTTGCTGCTTTTTATTAATATCGGATTTTTAAGAATTTTTTTGTCTGTTTCAGTACAATTTCAACATAAACACAGTACAGAAAACATTTTTTTGTTGTTCTGGTTGCATTTCTGTTTTTGCTTTTACCCAGCCAATGTTATCTACTTTACTCATGAGGACACTGCTGCAGTTTCTCACGTGGTAAAAAGAGTTGATGACAGTGTCCTTCAGTGGCTAGGTGGATGATATCAAGAGGTTACAACTTTTGTCTTTTGTACAAGAATGATCAATCTTTCGTCAGAACTGAGATTAACTTTTGGCATGAAGCAGAAATTTTCGTCGTAATAGATCTACGGCTATTCCTTCTTGGAACAGGAAGTGAATCAATTTGTGAATAGACATTTCACTAGTTAATAATAGTTTATTGAATGATCTGTTTCGTTGCTTTGCGTATAATAAAATTTTGTTTTCTTTTAATCAAGTGTCTAATATGCTTATTTCTAAGCTTAAACCTCAGTCATTTAGCTAAATTTAAATTAACTTTACGTTTTTCCTGCTCAATCCCTCAAATATAACGTAGACTTATTTGATACTTGCATTGAAAAAGTTAACCTGAGAATACATCAAGTGAAGCCCCTAAAAATGTAACTTGACCAATGTAGTTTTATAGCTCTATATTTAAAGGTAGTTTTGAAGAAGAGTACTATTGTAACTGGGAAGTTTCTACCCTTTTTATAACCAACACAACTACCTGACTTTCAATTGTTTTTGTTTTGTTTTTTACCTTACATTCACAGTCGAGGCCTTTGCTATTTAAATTTGAATTATTTACTATCCTGACGTTCTTGTTCTTCAACTAACCATTGCTACGAGGACTGTTCAAAAAATACGTGGACTGACGTCATAAAACAAAATGTACTTTATTTAGAAGCTACAGGTCTGGAACCCCTTCAAAGTACTCTCCTCCCCCAACGCACACACTTATCCCAACGGTGTTTCCACTTGTTGAAACAGTTCTGGTACGCTTATTTTGTAATGTCCTCCAGCTCCTTCGTCGCATTTGCCTTAATTTCAAGAATCGTCTCAAATCTTCTTCCTTTCAAGGGTCTTTTGAGTTTGGGGAACAAGAAAAAATCACAAGGAACAAGGTCAGGTGAGTAGGGGGGTGGGGAAGAACAGTGATCGAGTGTTTGGCCAAAATCTCACGAGTCCTGAGGCTCAAATTTCGCAGCAACGCGATGCATCTTCAATTTTTCGGTCAAAATCTCGTAACAAGATCCAACTGATATCCCACACTCTTCAGCAAGCTCCCTGACAGTTAGACATCGATTTTCCCGCACCAGGGTGTTGATTTTGTCGACGTGTGGGTCGTCAGTTGACGTGGAAGGACGTCCAGGATGCTCATCATCTTCAATGAACTGTCGACCATCCTTAAAACGTTCATGCCACTTGAAACATGCGGTACGCTTTATAGCAACATCATCGTAAGCCGTGTTAAGCATAGCAAAAGTTTCAGTCGCAAATTATCCAAGTTTAACACAAAATTTCACAGCAAGTCGTTGCTCCTTCAGGTCATTCATTCTGAATTCCGCCAAACGAAAAAATCGCACTTCACTTAAAACCGCGTAGCTAATATACAAATGAAGATACAGTAAACTCTCGTTGTAACGAAGTCGTAGGGACCAAAGAGAATTGTTCGTTACATAAGAAGTTCGTTAAAAAGGTTTTTTTTTTCATTCACTAGCAAATTCTGGTAATGGTAGGCCCTACAACTGATGGCTGTTGCAGTACCGGTAATTGGATTAAAGACTCAGAAGTCACACGTGTGTAAACACTTAAAACACATTTAATGAAATTCAAAAGGACAATTAACAGCACTTACAGAAAAAAACATGTCATAAAAATAACATTCATAATATAGACATACATGTATGTAATTATAATGTACAGGATACAAACACCAGCAAGAACGTCTAACTGGAGTAACTTGAAATAACGCTCAATGCTTTTTTGCGAACTGCTGTCCCTCTGGCACTTGGTCACAAAACGCTCCATCATGTTTAATTGTTTAATTTGACTGTGATTAGCCTTTTATAGGCCACAGCATGCAGGCTGCCTAGGCATAATCCACTCAAGCTATAATCTGAAAATTTTATATCTAAACTAATTTTTAATGGGAGGGCAGGTGAGTTGGGGCGGGCAGGGGTTTAAAGTGTTATTGACCATAATTGTTGTAAAAACATTGCTAGGCTAATCTAATACCCCATCTGCAGTCCGCTATTTCTCAAGTGTAAGATTTTGATGGTGGCACTACACATTGTTGCACGGAGACTGACTAAGTGCACTTGCTAGCGGCGTAGCGGGTGGTCAGCACCCAGCAGCGGTGACAATTAATTTAGGGAAGAAGAGAAAAATAAATATCTTCGCACCTGGTTCGATACAAAGGATGTAATATTGATGCTTTTCACACCCTAGGGACTATAATTATACATCGTTACAAGCCGACACTTCGATACATGCAGTTCGGTTCAAGGGGCTTTTCTTACTATGTATTTATATGGACAGTTGGCCGGACCAGTCAACAACTTCGATACAAGTGATATATTCGGTTCTACCGACTTCGAAACAATGAGAGTTGACTGTATCTGCAATCGGGAAATGGCGTCCTAATCAGCTGATCTGTGCAAACCTAGCGACACGGAGCGAATTCCCCTGGAGCCGCGCAATTCAAACAGTCCGAGTATTTTTTTAACAGACCTCGTATTTCTCATTCTCATGTACTGAGGCCTCAAAGTATTGATTGAATTGACATGGAAGAAAATAACTACAAGATATTTCAATGCATAGATGGTTTCATGTTTGATGTAGAGTTGTAATCTACTAATGACTTGGATCTAGCCTATCTTTCAATCCGGTTAAGTCTACGGATGGAATAAATATATAGCCGCGATTTGAATCAATAACTATTTAAAATAAAATAAAAATATTTGTGCAATAATATGCAATCATGTAACCTAGTTGTCTATTTATAATATATTAAAAAAGCATGGCTTTAGTATTACCTTTGGCAAAAACCAGTAACAAAATATAACATTCCAGTTAACACTAAATTTATTCAAAAACCAGGCACAAAACTAAGGTCTATACTATGTAAGAACTACACTGACAAACACCACACCAACATTATTTATAAAATACAATGTGATAACTGCCACGACTTCTATATAGGAGAAACAAGTAGAAAAATGGAAACCAGATTCAAAGAACATAAAAAGTCACCTTCACACGTTTTCGAACACTGCAAGTCAAATGGACACAACATAACCATAGAAAACACTAAAATACTAAATAAAGAAACAAACATGAACAAACGAAAAATTAAAGAAGCCTTACTTATACAACAACTTAAACCCAAAATAAACCAATATAAAGGAACGCCATTATACCTATATTAATATTATAGATTATTATATATTCAAACATCTAACCGCGCCCTCTACATTGCGACACTCAGTTATACAACCCCTTCCAAACATGTGGTCAGCTTCCGGTCAGTTACCTCTTTCTTTGTGAACCTGACGATGACCGAAGAAGGTCGAAACGTTGTTCGCTCTTCTATTTAAAATATTTTCTGAACCCAAAACGAGCCGTTTTTGCATATAAAATTCTCAACAAGTGGGTTTCTCGACATCACTGAAAAAACTAGTTGGAATCAAGGTCATGTCCCACGATAACTGATCGAGGAGCAAATCGAATTATACAGAATCAACATCCAAACGATGAAAAAAAAATCATTCAGAGCTCAGAATGAGAAAATTCACTGTACTCTTCCAACCAATACAAACAAGCATTTCAACTTACATTAAAACTGTAAATAAAGTTCTTTGCAAGATATATAACTGTGTTTAGAAGTCTATCTGCGCTAGCTCTCAATAACTTAGTTGTGTTAGACTAGAAGGAAGGCAGCTAGCCTTCGTGTACCTTTGCGCGAAATTCAAAACAAACAAAGCGATTTTATTGCTTTTATCATCACTAGCTGATCTCCCAAGAGCTTGAAGAAAGTGCTGAAAGATGTTATTTCTATGCAAAATAACTCTGTGTGACTTCTTTAACCTCCTAGAAGTCACTGTAAAA
The DNA here is from genome assembly GCA_011833715.1 of Carcinoscorpius rotundicauda. Lineage (NCBI taxonomy): Eukaryota > Metazoa > Arthropoda > Merostomata > Xiphosura > Limulidae > Carcinoscorpius > Carcinoscorpius rotundicauda. Next base: position 142,255,830 of record CM022392.1, read on the forward strand.
AACATTTAAGTTATTATTAAAATGATATCTTGATCCGATAGCAAATAGACTAAGACAGTTGGTGGTCTCGCTCTCTGCAGCCTTTATCTACCTTCACATTTATTTAGATTCTATCATCTCTTTATGTTGTTGAGGATACGTGGCTACTATTTTACTAACGAACAGTGGGATTGGCCATCACAGTACAACGATATCACAGCAGAAGGGACAAGCATGTTTGGCGTGATGGGGATTCGAACCCGTGACTCTCAGATTACAAGTCGATCACCCTAACCAGTTGGCCATGCCATGCGCCTAGCACTTGGATGAGACAAAAGTTTTTCAGCAGTTATAACTGGGACTAAAGTCCTATTTACTCTCCACTTTGCTCACCACACATGGAGAATTACTAGAAAAGGAGAATAACCACCAAAAATAGTGACGCAATAAACATGATAAAGAGGAAAATAAAGAGATACATTTCTCAAAATAATACAGAAACAAAAAAATGATTTAAAACTAGAATACAGTAGCATGACTAGTAAGTAGATAAATCCAACGGCAGCTCTTCAGCCAAATTATTCTCAACAGAAGATGTGGTAGAAGTTGACATCTTAGGTTCCGAAGCACATTTCTTTAACAGGGAATGGTAGCCACGTCTGAATGCAGAATCGAAGTTAAAATAATCTAAAGGTTTGGACTCCATTGATAAGTTCAGTAACATTTCTGTCTCAGCCACAGACATACTGCTCCTGGCATCTGTTTTGATGCTGTTGTACCTGCTAATTCCCCGCTCACAGTCATCAGATGTAACTGGAATTATTAATCCAATTTCTGCAAGCTGAGACTGATTTAGAAAAGTTTGACGGGTCGGTGGATACATTCCTTGTAGAAGCTCTTCGTGTTTCTGCTTTTGTTAGCAACCTGTTCCATTATGTTCCTTAATAGCAGCCATTCAGTCAGTGCCTCATCCTCATTGACGAAAGGAGGGAAGTGCTTGATGAGTTTCTTCAGATCATACTAATCAGCTACTACTCTGCTGTGGCATGGGCTAAATATTGAAAAAATGACATGATGTTAGTATCTGGGAATGCTACTTGTAGTCTTGTGACCACCTCTTCAACAAATGACTCAGCAGCTGATCTGTACTTTTCACGTTGTTTATCAATATATTTGATGTCGTGGCCTCTGTAAACAGTGTAACCACTGGCATCGGGAGTTTTTCGGAGTTACTTCAGTGCAGTCAGTGTGTAAGGGCCATGAATGTGTACCAGCGACTGAATTGACAGAATTGATCCATCAATAATTGCTTTAGCCTGATCATAAGATAAATTAGCTCTCTCTAGAGATCTTGACGAAAGTCCAAGAATGCCAACAGCGTTAGCCAAAAAGTGTCATTATGACAAAGCTGTAACAATGCATTTGCTGGACTAGACCATGTAGCCTGGAGTACCACGTTTTATTGCTATGACCTGCAGACAGCTTATCACAGATGCAATCCAGTTCACTAGTGCTTGGATGGGATCATTAAAAGAAAGCCATTGTATGAAGAACACTTGCTTGATTTTGTTACTTTGCTCTTTTCCATAACCCGACACAACTTGAGAGAATATTTCAGGCTTTTTTGCAAACTGATTCAAACCTGAAATGTATTTCACAAGGTATAACCCCTGGTTTGCTGCCTTTTCAGCTGCCAACTGTAATCTGTGTGCCAAACAATGACTTGTTATTATCCAGGGGCATTCCTCCTTAAATTTTGTAGAAACACCTGTTTTTATTCCAACTATGACATTTGCACCATCAGTTGCAAGTCCAACCAAGTCAACATCAAACAATCCTCAATCTGCCATGACTGAGCGCATTATGTTTTAGATAGAATCAGCCCTAGTGTTGATCAGCTCACACAGCAAGGAATCGATTTGTAGCCTCACCTAATGATGAAAAATACCTGATATAAATTATCAATATAGAGATGTTTCCTGCATAAGTTGCTTCATCTACTTCAAGAACAAAAAGTGGAAAAGGCAATGCTCATAAGCCTGCCTGCATTTCATTCTGAACTATTTGATTTAGGGCACTGTACGTATCATCCAGACTGGCTGTGGGTGAATATGAAGCTCTCTGTTTCACTTTGTGACTGAGTCTGTAGTTTCTTTAGAGAGGTACTCCCTGTTAAAAATATATAATTGTTGTTGTTTTGAATTAAGCACAAATCTACACAATGGGCTATCTGTGCTTTGCCCACCACGGGTATCGAAACTCGGATTTTAGCGTGTAAGTCCGCAGACATACCGCTGAGTTACTGGGGAGCAAAAATATATAAGAACTTGTGTTTTTAAATTAGATTTTGTTTGTTTGTTTTGGAATTTCGCACAAAGCTATAGGAGTGCTATCTGTGCTAGCCGTCCCTAATTTAGCAGTGTAAGACTAGAGGGAAGACAGTTAGTCATCACCACCAACCGCCAACTCTTGGGCTACTCTTTTACCAACGAATAGTGGGATTGACTGTCACATTATAACGCCCCCACGACTAGGAGGGCGATCATGTTTGGCGCGAACCCGCGACCCTCAGATTACGAAGCGCACCCCTTAACGCGCTAGGCCATGCCGGGTCCTGTTTGAAATAAGACCATCAATTAAAGTAATAAACAAAGATGTTTGAAAGAGTTGGCTAGCTACTTAATTTTTGATAGATATTTTCAAAATGTTTCACTTTCGGAAAATTATCAAATTGCCTTTTATTTTAAGAAAATGCTGTAGAAAACAGAAAGTATCTTATTAATACTAGAATGAAGAATATTCTTACACTGAATACTTGTAGTGAAAGGAGAAAATGAAACTTCATAGGTGGGATGGCTTCCTTTGCTTGTACAAGTAATGTGGCTATCTGTGCCTGAATACCACCTTTACACCCCACATACACATTCACTGCAGCAGTTGAAATATCCTTCTTCAAAACTTGTGATGCTTCTGCACTGCAATGATCTTCTGACTGTGCATGCTTCACCAAGTTGTCTTTTTAAGGCTTAGTAGCAGTTTTCCCAGTGGTAGCATAAATATTTATCTTCTTCTTGTCCCTGCATAAGTCAAAATGAAATGTATTTTGTTGGGAAACATGTTCTATTCAAGGAAGCTGTGAAAACCAAGTTTCTTTAAGAACTCTATGAAATTCGCGGGTATATATTTTTTTCGCAACGACAGTCTGATCACTGTTGCAAGCTCCAGTTTTTTCGGAGTTATATTTTCTTTTGGAAGTGGATTTTCCACCATCAGTTGATGTTGTTGCTTCGACCTTCTTTTGGAAAAATCTAATGTATCTAACTATTTAGACGTCTTTTTATCTGATCTAGGAGTTGTCATGATTTCAATTCAATCACATGTCAAACGAAACTTGGGATTTCCACTTTGATACAGACTCATATCTTGGTTTGACGAAAGTCGGGTTTTCTCTGATTACTGTTTGTGTACCACGGGCAGAATCAAACATGTAGCATAAGAAATGAAAATAAAAGAAATTAGCACAGCTGAGTAATAATTCTTTTTTTTTTAATTTAATTTGTTAGTTGTCATATCCCTGAAATCATAAAAATACATATATAAAGAAAATATAGATTACAGTCAGTGGTACACCCTTGTGCAAATTAATTGAAACAAGACGGAAAATTACGATTTTTTTTCATTTTTTTGCGTTTTATTTCTGAGAATCCAAAAATTACTCAACAATTAATACATGATATGACCGCCTTTATTTTTCAGATGATCATTAATCCGCTTTGGCATCGAGTCCACGAGTTGACTGTAATCTTTACTAATTCTTGGATCACGGTACCACACCTCAATTAGCTTATCTTTCGTAGTACAGTATTTTCCGAAAAGTCTTTCTTTAGAAATCGCCGAAAGATTTTCAATAGGATTTAAGGCTGGAGAGTTTCCAGGCCAGTCCAGTACCTTTATTCGTGTTGTAGTAATAAAATTCTTCACAAGTTTCGATGTGTGGTACGAAGCCAGATCTTGCTGAAAAATGCCAAATCCATCTGAAAGTCTTTTTCAATTCTGGAACGACTCTTCTCTGCAAAACTTCGATGTACTGTGGTCCTCGCATCATACTTTCTACAATATGCAAGTCTTCGACGCCATAGTAGCTGAAAAAGCCCCAAAACATCTTTTACAAACTGATTGATGATATTCTTGACGTTTCTCACCTGGAGATCTGCAAACATGCAGACTTCTTTGACCCTGTACAAAGAAATGAGTCTTATCACTGAATAAAACCTTCCTCCATTGTTCTTGTGTTTCAGACACCATCGATAGCGTTTTTTCTTTACCGAGATGGTAAGAAGTTTTTTTTTTTGTTTTTTTTTTACTGGTCTCCTTGCCCTTCTAACTCAATTTCGAATGACGTAATATTCCTCAAAATTTCGTCATATATCCCATAAATAGATCGACCCTACTGCAAAACACACCTAATGATGTTGTCTGTATGAAAAATAATATTATTAAAGGAAATCAGCAAGTCCAGTGAGCCTACACCGGCCGCCATGCTAAAAGTATTGTAAAATGACCATTTGTTTCAATTTATTTGCACAGGAGTGTAGTTTTTAAACACGTTTCTCGTTTTTTCAACTCGCTGGGAGGCGCCTCTAGTCCTTTGTCATCATTAATGGCGTGGATGGCGATAAAAACCACGAAAACATGAGCAGAATAAATAGAGTAAAACCATCAGAGACCTAAAATTGTCTTTCGTCACTGTGGGGAAACTAACACTAGATTGTTTAGCCACAGGCTGTTTCTTTTCACCAATAGCGATGTGGCTAATGGCTAGCATCCCTTCAGAAAGTCGTATTTTGAGAAACACAAAAATCTGGCGCTCGATTCTCCACGCTAGAAATAATCGCAAGACCAGCGATTTTACTTTTACGCGTTATTTATTATGACCATCTACGCATTTTCCACTTGGCGATTGAATCTCAAACATGGACAAAATGTAGTTACTCCACGCATTCATCTTCAAGTTTTTTATAAATTCTTTAAACTACAAAATGAGAACGTTTTACTGTTACAATAGTAATAATGTTTATATTTAAAACATCTTGATTGCAATAAGCAACCAGTTATAAATTTAACTTGGTACGTTGTTTGAATAAGATGAACATTAATACTCAATAATCTGAAACATAAGAATTTTTAAAGTCGCCTATATAGGCGACTTTTGATAATCAATGATTGAAGATACTGTGTACACTCGACGTGGATAAAATAATTGAAATTTGACATTTACACAGGAGAGTTATAAATATTAAAATCTTTCTGTAAAAGTTACCCAATTTAGTCACGATACTTTATATAGAACAAGTATGTGCAGCTGTATGCTCAATATAATTCTTTTCGCATAGTTTTCTTCCTCTTGTATAGCAGGTACCAGTTTGTAATAAAAACCCAAGTTTTGTAATCCTTTAAGCTTTAAAACTGTTCTATGTTTCCACGATTCAAGCTTCAGAATAGTATGAGGTTTTTATAAAAGATGTTAAATCAAAACTATTGTAAAGAGTTCTATTTAGGCAAGGCCATCTCCGTACAATCTATATTAATAGGATTTTCCCTCACAACACTATGCCAGTTTCATACAAAGCCGTGTTAATTACTGTGCAAGTGGTGTTCTGCATTTTTACAGTACTAGATATGTTAGACTCGGCCTGACCAGGTGGGTTAAGGCGTTCGACTCGTAATTTGAGGGTCGCACCAAACATGCTTGCCCTTTCAGGCGTTATAATGTGACGGTCAATCCCACTATTCGTTGGTTAAAGTAGTCATAACTAGCTGCCTCCCCTTTAGTCTTACACTGCTAAATTAGGGATGGCTAGCACACACAGCCTTTAAGTAGCTTTGTGCAGAATTTAAAAATAAGCTATACATGTTTACATTAGAACTTTTTTTAAAAAAAACGGGGGGGAGGTGGATTTTCCCTAAAAACTATTTAAGAAATATGCAAATAACAGATACAAGAAACACTTAAATCCAAAGTAAAACAATGAATGAAATATTTGTATCTGCATCACTTTTTCTTCAGGTACACATTTAGATTTAGAAAAAAAAACAATATATTCATAAGTCTGCTTTATTAGTGCTTAAATATTACAAACACAAATTACTGAAAATGTATAGTGGTTGTTAATTGTAGTCAAAAATAACTACATACATAGTTATACAACTAAGAGAAATAGAAGCAAGTCTTATACAAGTTAACAAAATGAGGTTCTAATCTCCTTATTACATTCTACTGGTTTCAAGAACAACACAAAAAACCTCATAACATGAAGTTGTTCTTCAGTGTCCAAAAAATTTCAGCATATATGTAGTGAATAGCAACAAACTGATGTAACAAATGTAAATTCAGCACTAATTGCCCTTCAGACATTCAATTACACAACTTTACAAATTATTAATCATTAAAATAGCTTAAATTACAGAGAAAAATAACAGATTTTACAAGTAAATACATGGCACACCTTGGCCCAGTAACTGCAAAAATTGAATACTTTCACTGCTACTTAAGTATACATTTACATCTAAATAAAGGAATGCTTTAAGAAAACCTCTCAGCCAGACTTAAATAGTAAAATAGCAACCTGGCCTAAATAGAAGTAAATAAAATGCTTTGTTTCATGAGTGACATAGCTTCCAAAATTGCGTCCAACTATACAATGCCATGTTGGATTATACTTCTTGTCAAACTCCTTCTTTATAAAAGCAGCTATGTCCTTCTCAATGTTGTACTTTTCCAGTGCCTGGGTTGCTATGTCAACAGCATCTTGTTGCATTTCTTCTGACATGTCTGCATTTTTGATAACAGCTTTTTTGTCAGACCCAGACATTGTAACTTAATATGGTCGTTGCTCTAAAAAAAACACACACAAAATAAACAGTAATTAAAATTTAAGTTACTATATGGTCAAACATGTAGTGATGATCTTAATTTACCATATTGCATCTGTACACTTATCAAAAAGATACTTCATTCATTGATACAATTAATCAATTTTGAAGCATTTGTAATCTAATATATATCTACTTTGCTGAGCATGTAGATTTGTCTAGTGTTGCTAATATCTTATTAATCATTGGTAGCTATATCTTGTATGAGGTTTCTATAAATGTTTTTATTTTTACTTTTAATGCAATGAAAAAATTGTACTTTACAAAATACACAGAAAAAAAGATTTCAGAACATTCAACTCACAAGTCACTTTACTCAAAAAGTATAAAATATAAATCATTTGTTACTCAGTAAGTTAAGAATGAACTTCAAGACAAGTATTGACTTACAAAATGTACAATGCTGTAGTGTAAAAGCAAAGTTGCAGCAAAGTAAAATTAGTTACTCCACTCAAAAAATATAAAAGTAAACTAATTTGAGTATTCCTTTACATCATCATACTGATTAAACAAAATAATTCAAACTACACAATACATCATTTAGCTTAAAAAAATCATTGATGAAAACATCTAAAGTTAACACTTTAAACTTATTACTGTTAATATTTATATTTTGTATTCATAATATAATCACTCAAACTCTAGGCCATTTGTAACTGTTAAAAGGCTCTTAAAAATTCTCCTTGGAAAAACTAAGTAAGCAAAGCATCAAAGGCCAGTACATTAACTAGATTTGAAATATTCTTTAGAAAATTGAGTTGAACAAAACTAACTAATCAAATTTCAGAAGAGAGTCTTTCCTCCCAACAACATTGTCATCATTCATTAAATACTTTTAATATCTCCAATGACTCGCACTGCACCTAATGGACTTGACATAAAACCTGTAATAGTGGAAGTTGTCTCAGCACAAATTCAAGGCATGAGAAGCCTTAGTCAAGAATTTTCTACTATTCACTGATTGAAGAATTAGCTATCCGTAAATAAGGTACATTCAGTTACCTTAAATTCTTCTAAAAACATTTCTTAAATATGTATATGGATGTGAGAGGCATAATTCTGTTTGAACTGAACTTTGTTTTGCTAATATTTCGAGTAAATAATATCATTGAGTATAACTGTATAACAAATCATTGTTATGAAATAACCCACAGCTGAGACCTCAAATGGTTCATACCAATGTCCTTTGACCATTGTTGCCACTTTAATTGTAGTTGCATGATAAATGCTGCAAAATTTTAGCAGCTATAGCACCTTATGCATGCACATCACTTATACAATTCTTGTTGAAATATAAATATGTAATGTTGAATTACTAATAAAAATAATTAAACAATAACCCAAGTATTTTCAATAATAGTTGACACGATGCTTCTAATTAACAACCAAAATTTTTAACTGCTCTGACCTTAACTACTACTTTAATAAAGCTCACCTACTGCAGCGATGAACAATATGCAATTTGCGATATTTATATTTTAAGGCTAATAACTAGTATTAGTTGGTGGTTGATATACATGTATAATAAATAAAAGTCACTACAACAGATTAAATCCTATATTACTAACTTAAAAATTAACTACAAGCATTTGTTACTACCTCATTAAAAATCAAATGTCATTTTTACTCACAGTAGTGTAAACTTGCAATTCATTGCTTTCTTAACCAACACTATATAATTATACTTGCATAACATACATGCTCAATTTAAGTTCATTAAATGTAACAGTGTTAAGTTGCCACTTAAACTGTAAGTAATTTTAGAGTTCATATAATTAATTAAAATTTAAAGAATTTCGGGAACTCTATCAGTACTATTATAAATTGTATAATCACTATCTGTATTGTTGCCTATAACATAATGTTTCAAATTTAAAGTGTGAGTTATGAGCCAACTATATTCTAACATTTGTATTACTATTCAGCACTAAGATATAATATACTACTATGTTATTACCAACTTCTGCAACCCTTGACGTATCGGATACAACAATCTTCAACTGGTACAGAATCCTACCAGTATTACCACTACCCTCTGTTGCTATCACTAGTTTGCCCCACGTGAAAATAACTTTAACGATTCTGCATACGACGGTAGAAATGTCTTTCGATTGATCTACCGCTCGTTTGCAGTCAAAAATGACACTTGTGATTGGCTGATTAACTAAATCCTTGTTGTTCGTTTGCTCAAAATGTTTCTTCTATCGTTCTTCTATCAACCCATAATTCCTGATATTCGTGTATTCGGTCTTATTCGTACTTATTCGGATGTATCCGAAGGCATTCGGTAATCTCAGTAGTTTTGAACAGTTCTGTTATTTTTATGCAATGATTTTGCTTCTGGTAATAATACTGCTTGTAGTCAATAATCGTACTTTAGATCTTTTGTATTTCCGTAAAAAGAATTGGAACTGCAAATATTTATTCTGTTATAGTGGTACTGCAGTAAAGTAATAACTAATACCGATCTACTTTAATTATATAGCAACATTTCAAATTTTCATTCAAACACTGACATGCGACCTTGAACTTGCCAGTTCTTTTGAATGATAGTCAATGTCAATTAAATTAAAGTAATAGTAATACACAACTATTGTTTATATTTAGAATGTAATAAAGTTTGGAATTTGTTTTGGAATTTCGCACAAAGTAACTCGAGGGCTATCTGTGCTAGCCGTCCCTAATTTAGCAGTGTAAGACTAGAGGGAAGGTAGCTAGTCATCACCACCCACCACCAACTATTGGGCTACTCTTTTACCAACGAATAGTGGAATTGACCATAACATTATACGTCCCCACGGCTAGGAGGGTGAGCATGTTTAGCGCGACCCTCGGATTACGAGTCGCACGCCTTACGCGCTTGGCCTTGCCAGGCCTCAGAATATAATAAAGAATGTTGTGTTATTAATTCTCACCTAAAAAAAATCGTTAGCAAATAATTCACACATAACTGGTGATAGTGACGAATAGGTGGAATATGCTTTTGATTCTTCTAAGTACGTTACGTAGAATACTTTTATTCCGGACGAGTCTCCGATTTATTATGTTATATATGTCACGATTACTATTTCAATAACTGGAAATCTGAATTTGAGGATAGTAGATAATTAAATTAAATTTATTTTATTTGCCAACTAGACTGATAAACACAATTTCCTTTTTTAACATAAATATATTTTAATATACAAACATGAAAACAATCCATTTTGAAATCGTCCCGACATGGCCAGGTGGATAAGGCACTCGAATCGTAATCCACGTGTTTGAATCCCCGTCGCATCAAACTGCTCGCCCTTTCAGCCCTGGGGGCGTTATAACGTTACAGTCCATCCCAGTATTCGATGGTAAAAGAGTAGTCCAAAAGTTAGCGGTGGGTGGTGATGACTAACTGCATTCCCTCAAGTCTTACACTGCTAAATTAGGAACGGTTAGCGCAGATAGCCCTCGAACAACTTTGCGCGAAATTCAAAACAAACCAATTAAGAGTTTTCATGTTCAAGCGAAAGTTTCAGAAACATTGTATGAAAATATGTTTAAAATCTAGAAAATTCTGGTCTCTAAATCCCCAACACTATTTTAACCATGGCAATAAGCACTCGAGTTCTTACATAACAAAAGAGTGATTGGTGCTTGATATAATACTGTGCAAAAGTGATAAAAGAAGATAATATTTTGTCGCTCTTTCCATTTTATTGGACTAACTATTCCGTATCATCACAGAATGTAAAATTCGACACAAGAATACTGATCCTTGTTGACAACTAAATGAGGCAAGGTAAGAATACTTATCATTCTTTAGAATTTCCATATTATTTGTACTAAGAGCATGTCATAAGGGTTCTGCTTGAATAAACTTACTGATCAAATTTAGAATCTGAAATAACTGTCAAAAATTTGCATAAAAAAACGTTATGTAATGCTGGTTAGACTCTGACAAATTGCTGCTGACTTTAAATGCTCCCCAAACACTGTCATTAGGCAGACAGGCAAATCTGAAAATGGGAGGGGAAGAGGAATAGCACCTGAACTGTGCGATACTGATGTTAAGTGTCTTCATTTATGTCGCCTTTAGGACAGAAGGAAGACTGTCACTGATCTTAAGCATAAGATAAACGGAAAGTACAAAATAATAAAAAAAGGTCCAGATATGCAATAACAAGAAGACTCGACGAGAATGGAGTATTTGGTCGTGTAACGATTAAAAAACACAAATTTTGTTAAGAGACTAGAATTTGCCAAAAAGTGCAAAACTGGACTGTTGCTGATTGAAAAAGGGTAAACAGGGAATTAAGCAACCTATAACGATATATAGAATTAGTTGGAATCATACAGTCCCTGTATTATAATACAGCATACTTTTCTAAATCTGCCAGTAGGTTGTTGATTGGTTTTGGTTGTTGTTAAGTGTAAAGCTGTATAATAAACATCATGGATATCAAAATCCGAAATAGATGGCCAGGTTGTTAACATAGTGTCATTTTTATATTGTTATTAACCAATAAAATGTACGTAATTACCTTATACATTTTACTTGCCTAGCTCCATTATTCATTGTAGAATCAACTTCGTACTTGATTCCTAGAAGTCATTTTATTTAAGGAGTTATTTAGTACCCCTCATAAAAATTATGACAGCGAGCTAAATGGCTTCTGAATGTAGGCTTGTGGGTTATCACCCATGAATGCAAACAAAATTACAAATGTTTTTCATTCTCCTCTCAACAACAGTAGAAAAACGTAATAATTGTCAATAATAATTAACATTATAAACCTCACCCGTCGTGCTACACTCAGTATGTTTTGTCTTAATTATTTGTATCGATGATGCCAACAGTTAAGCTAAAGGGACGTCAGGGTTCCTTCACACAAAAGTGGACTAGGTTCCATGACCTTCTTTTACCTATTCAATCATTTTTCACAAATTATCTATCCATTTATTAATGAATTTCCAAGATTTTTATATATAATTCAAACGTACATATACAGTAAAAATAAATCAAAATTCTCAAATAGAAATTAACACTAATATCAAAGAATTAGAACCTCAAAATAAGTCAATACTTACTAAGTTAAAGTACATCAACTCATAACATGATGTATTTTTAACATTCTTAGAGTAACTGTTTAAGTGTTATTCAAAACATCAAAACATGAAATCAATAACAATCAAACTGTTTGTTTGTTTTGGAATTTCGCACAAAGCCATAGGAGTGCTATCTGTGCTAGCCGTCCCTAATTTAGCAGTGTAAGAGTAGAGGGAAGGCAACTAGTCATCACCACCCACCGCCAACTCTTGGGCTACTCTTTTACCAACGAATAGTGGGATTGACCGTCATATTATACACCCCCACGGCTGGGAGGGCGAGCATGTTTAGCGCGACGCGGGCGCGAACCCGCGACCCACGAATTACGAGTCGCATGCCTTACGCGCTTGGCCATGCCAGGCCCCACAATCAAACTAATCATCTCAAATGACTAAATTCAGTATTTTTAATTCTTATTCAATTTTTTAGTTTTCACCTACTCCTTCAAATCGCTGATTCCATTTATATTAAAAATTTCGAAAACTAACTTTAACAAGTCAAACAGTAACGTAATAATCATGATGTTGCACTCAAAGACTGTCTCAGTCATTGTTATGGACTGGATTTAACGTAAATTTCCCTAACTGTTAGACTCTGACATGAGCTTCTCTTTCTTACATAATTATGCAGAAATGAATCCAGTGACTCATTTTCCAGTGGGTCACAGTCTCTAAAATTATGATGGTCAGAACTAGGTACGGTTTTTACATTGTCTTTAAAGTCACAGTATTCTGCCTTGGCAGTTTAGCTTGTCCCATCATCCAGTTCAATCTCCTTCTTTAACAGAATTTTGAAAATGTTTGCAACCATTTGACTTATCTGCAATTTTGTTAGGGTTAAGACAGTCTAAACATTGAACAAATATAAAGATGATTGTTTTCTCAATTAAATGTTTCACAACAATGTATAAAAATTCCTTACATTTCATACGGAACTGCATGACTGATAAGTTTGAAACATCCTCCATGTTTTGTAATATAGTTTGGGTTTTAAGCCCAAGAGTAATCTTCTTGTAGTTGGCATGCTTACAAGAGTCTTGCACATCTATTTTCAGAAATTTTGTAATACTTTAGCTGGCGTTATGTAAAATGTCATCTTTAATAAATCGTTTTATCAACTTCTTGATACACTGTTCAAGGTGACCACAAAAAAATTGTGCTAGGGAACGTGAGCTCTGAAATATCTCTAGAAATGGTGTCATACTATTCGCCATGGTTTTAAAGAATGCCATGCAATCAAACCATATTAAACTTATCTCATACTGCTTCTTTGACAGTAAGATATGACCGGTTAGAATGTTCATTCTCTTTTCCTTGCACATCTTTAATATATTTAATTACATTTGGCCATATCTTAATAGATCCTGTAGCAACAGGTTTATTCTCGAGCCAATGATGGCTCCAAAACTGAAGTGGGAAGACTGACGATCCAGTAATAGTTATGTAATCATCCCTTCATGACGGAACATATTTGAATAACTAGTTTAGCTACCAACCAAAAATGTGACTTTTCATATGCATTTTTAAAGAAGTTGTAAACCATATGAAGATCAAAGCTTCCAATGTTTACTAGTCCATGTGATACAGTCTCAGACTCCTTTATTTTATCACATAATAAGGAGTGCAGCTTCAAGTTTGCTGTTGGTTCATCCATGGAAAGTTGGATAATTTTCTTTATTTCAATGTTTGAAATGGAGTTCAATAACACAGGCAGCAGATCCTCAGCCATGTTATGTGAAATGAAAGCAGAGATAATACAATATAACGCAATCTTCAACAAGATCCCAGCATCTAACAAGAATGTTCAAGCAGTTGTTGTGAGTGTCATCAGGCTTGAGTACAGTTTAAATCACGTGTTTCTAACTTGTAGCCAAATGATTATCAAACTAGGGACCGAGTCCAAAGCCTACAAGATAAGCACACTTGTTTACACCACACGTGAATTTTTTATATAGATTTCTGTTATGAAACATTTTTTTGAATGTTTTTACAACTATTCTAGGATGTCATACATTTCACAGCCCAAACAATTTCAGCTCTAAAAATATCTGTAAATAAAATATTCTCAGTTATGTTAGCATGTGCATGCTGACTTGTACTGGTACACAGTTTGTGTTCATTTGAGAATGAGTTAATGTGTAGATTCCTGTTCATATGTTTCATATTGTTTTTATGCTTTTCCCCATCTGATTTAACGGCAGGTTCACCAATGTTCCAGAGGTTGAAAGTCTTTTTACATACGCTGCAGTGTGTTATAGGTAAATGTGTAGGCACTGGCGAAAGCCACGTTCTAGAGAGTTCGTTCTCTTTCCAGTTCTCATAATATTTACACTTCCCTGGCATGATATGCAAATAATTCAAATGCAGGATCAACATGATTATCATACCGTACCAAAAGCTCCAGAACTGAAAGCGGTTCTTTCTACGTAATTTTGCCATTTTTATACATTTCATACAGTGCGTGGCAAAACCAGTGTGACAAAATGGTGAATGTTACTAAGAAACCAAACTGTTCTATACAAGTTTATCGCTGATTGGTCATCTTGAGAGAATCCCACGCTTTGCAAATAATTGCCTAGTTTTCATTCACGAACTAAACAAAAAGTATGATAAACTCTGATTGGCCAAACGCGAAAGAAAAACAGTACGTTATCATGTTCAGGTTTCAGCTTTGTCTGGAAAGATTATCGCTAAAAGTTATCAATATTTTAAATGAGATTTACTGATTTTTTTTTATTAAAACATAGAATTTAATGACCTTCTATAACTTAAAACACTCTTTTCAAATCTCAGATTTTCGAGGACGTGCGGAAACCCCTGGTCAAGGCAGCGGATGATATTACTGCCTGTGCTAACTAATTAGGCTAGAGCTGTGACGATGGCAGAGCTCAGGTCTAACTTTATTATATTGACTAAAATCCATAAAAAAAAGTCCAAATCACCTTAATGATTTTGAATGAAAGAAAAAACATGTAGGTTTGCAGTTTTTTTGCTAGTTCTTTTATATATCTATTTTTCGACTGGTAAAACGATACTTGGGACATGATAAGATAATAAAAAACACTGTTAATAATTATTAATCATAATTTATTATCGCCATTTTTTAAATGCCGATTATTGTGCTGCATTATTAATATATAAATCATTTCTCTGTATTATTCATCACGCCCCCAGTGGCTCAGCGGTATGTCTGCGGACTCGCACGCTAAATCCGGGTTTCGATACCCGTGGTGGGCAGAGCACAGATAGCCCATTGTGTAACTTTGTGCTTAATTAAAAAACAATAACATTATTCATCATACAGTAAAAGTGCTATTGTACAATATCATAATAGGACAGGGGCTTATGGAATTAAAAACAAATTTTCTAACACACTTTAACCGATTTTTTTTTTTTTATGAAACCCAAATAAAATATCCGGAAATCAGTAAGGATCGTTACACGGCATTTAAAAACTGGGAAAGGCCACAATGTATTGACGATTGAAATTCGTTTTAAAAGTAGTCTATTTATTAATTTCGAAAACCATCAAGTACTTTATTGTAAGTAAGTGTTATGTCTGCCTTTTGAAAATAAAATTAAAAGTTTTAATCAGTGTTTGTTTTAGTTCCTTATTTATTTTATGACTTAATTAATTTTACATTTAGATTGAAACGATCCACAGGCACAGTTAAAATTCTGTTCAAATATAAGCTTGTGCGATCACTTTCGCAGTAAACTTGAGAAAATATTCACAGCTTTCAAACACATTCACATATACATAGAGGTGCGAATGTTCTGCCTTCCATGTAGGTTTGTTCCTTATGCATAGCCACGTCTTTAAGGGTACAAACTTCCGACCTGAGATACAGATTGTAAATTTGTGCAGGAAGTAAACTATGCTATATGGTCACGTACTCAGAAGCCGTAAATTGAGGTCAAAATAACCAATACAGCAATTTTTGGCAAACACAACAAACAGTTAGTCTCAACATCAAAAGGTTGGATTTTTTTTTGGTGATGTGTGATTGAGAGGAAAATTATTTATGTTTCTTCTCTGCGTGAGAATTTCTTATAATTATTATATCCATGATTATTATGTGTTGAAAAGATTTAAAAACTTTGTGGGGCCTTCATTTGCTCCTATGCTCATAATGTCTTCTTCTTTGCTCCTTACAGCAAGACAAAAATATTTTTACAAAGATGTTTTACAGTAGATCAACAAACTAGCATGCAAATAAATTATGACATCAATTGAACCCATTTTAATTCCAACACAACTGAGTCGTTTTTTTGTTGTTTTTTTTAATTAAGCACAAAGCTGCACAATGGGCTATCTGTGCTCTGCCCACCACGGGTATCGAAACCCGGATTTTAGCGTGTAAGTCCGCAGACATACCGCTGAGCCAATGGGGGGCCGCAATTGAGTACTCTACTAGTTTAAGAATAAATATTTAATCAATGTTTAGTGTCTGAACCGAGGATGGCGTTTTTATAATAATTTTTTCAACAAACTTTTTATTGTGATAAAGTATACTAGTGTACAAGAAAGTTAACTACATGTGGAACTAAACTAGACATTGTGATTCAATTGTTAGAGGTTGTCATTATGTGGCGGCACGGTTTATATTTCCAGGATAAATTATCTAGTTTAATTGACATATTTAAATCCAAAATCTACATATTCTGGCATAAATAATTGAGTTATTAGTACACAATTTGAATCCCGTAAAACTGTATTCACAACTATATTTTGATGTCAATATAACGTCGACACTTTTTTATATGCAAAAACGGCTCGTTTGGGTTGAGAAAATATCTATCAACAAGTGGATTTCTCGACATCACTGAACGTTGACACTTGTTATAATATAACGGTCAATCCCACTATTCGCTGGTAAAAGAGTAGCCCAAGAGTTGGCGGTGGGTGGTAATGACTAGTTGCCTTCCCTCTAGTCTTACACTGCAAAATTAGGGACGGCTGGCGCAGATAGCCTTCGTGTAGATTTGCGTGAAATTCAAAAACAAACAAAGAACAAACATGTGACACATGTTTCAGTACTTTTGACCACTATTATTCCCTTTTTTTTTCAAATTAACGATTTTTATGTTTTTAATTTCGAGCAAAGCTATTCGAGGGCTATCTGCGCTAGCGGTTCCTAATTTAGCAGTGTGAGATTAGAGGGAAGGCAGTTAGTCATCACCTCCAACCGCCAACTTTTGGGCTACTCTTTTACTATCGAATAGTAGGATTGACTGTCACGTAATAACGCCCCCACGGCTGAAATGGCAAGCATGTTTGGTGCAACAGAGATTCGAACTCGCGACCCTCGGATTACAACTTGACGCGTTAATGCGTGCGCTCGTAATCCGAGGGTCGCGGGTTCGCGCCCACGTCGCGCTAAACATGCTCGCCCTCCCAGCCGTGGGGGTATATAATGTGACGGTCAATCCCACTATTCGTTGGTAAGAGAGTAGCCCAAGAGTTGGCGGTGGGTGGTGATGACTAGCTGCCTTCCCTCTAGTCTTACACTGCTAAATTAGGGACGGCTAGCACAGATAGCCCTCAAGTAGCTTTGTGCGAAATTCCAAAACAAACAAACAAACAAACTTTTCCAAACAGCTTTTTATTTCATTTCATTGAAATATACATTTTGTGAGATAAGACATGGGTTTGGTTTGTTTTGAAATTTCGCGTAAAGCTACACCAGTTGTTGTTGTTGTTTTGAATTAAGCACAAAGCTACACAATGGGCTATCTGTGCTTTGCCCACCAAGGGTATCAAAACCCGGATTTTAGCGTATAAGTCCGCAGACATACCGCTGAGCCACTGGGGGGGGGGCAGCTACACAAGTGCTATTTTTGCTAGCCGTCCCTAATTTAGCAGTGTAAGACTAGAGGGAAGCCAGCTAGTCATCACCACCTACCGCCAACTCTTGGGCTACTTTTTTACCAACGAATAGTAGGATTAATCGTTACTTATAACGCCCCCACGGCTGAAAGGGCGAACATGTTTGGTACGATGGGGATTCGAACCTGCAACCCTCGGATTACGAGTCGAGTGCAAAACAAATAAAACTTTTGTTTGTTTGTTTGTTTGTTTTGGAATTTCGCACAAAGCTACTCGAGGGCTATCTGTGCTAGCCGTCCCTAATTTTGCAGTGTAAGACTAGAGGGAAGGCAGCTAATCATCACCACTCACCGCCAACTCTTGGGCTACTCTTTTACCAACGAATTGTGGGATTGACCGTCACTTATATACATCCACGGCTGGGAGGGCGAGCATGTTTAGCACAACGCGGGCGCGAACCCACGACCCTCGAATTACGAGTGCACGCCTTAACGCGCTCGGCCATGCGAGGCCACAAATAAAACTATAAGTGTAGTTTTAACAATAAAAATGTTGAGTAACGATCAGCAATAATTCTTTATAATTGTATTTTGTAAATTAACTCATTTGAAATCAAGGCAGGGTTTTTATTTAGTTGTTAAACCACAATTTTACATCTCGTGGTAAAATAAAAATAGAATTTGTTATTAATCAGTGATGATGAGAAGACCCACTTGTAGAGAAAAATATATATGTAAACACATAAACAAACGCAAAATTAAAAAAAAACCTTACTTATACAACAACTCAAGCCCAAAATAAACCAATACAAAGGAACAACTTCATATTAATATTAACAAACATAATAAAACATCTAAGCCCGCCCTCTACATTCCTACACTCAGTTACACAACTCTCTTCAAACATAGGGTTAGTTATCAGTCAGTGACTTCTTTCTTCCTTTCTTTGTACGCTTGCTCATGACGATAGAGGTTTAAGGTGTTGTTTTCTCCTCGACATAAAATTTTTCACAACCCAATATATCGAGTTTTGGGCTGGACTCGTCTTCAGCTTGTGAGCGAGCGAGAAATGCATTTTGCATATGTTAGTAAGATTTCAAGATGTCAGAAATGTGAAGGTTGGGTTTTAAGTGGTATAATATTTGATACTGAAGTTCAAGTATTTCATTTTCTTGCCCCGTTGCGAAAACGTAGCAAACTTGGATGTGTAAGTTTATATTTGTCTCTTATTGAATGTTTCAAATTTTAGTATTCCAAAATATGGAATTTCTTCAGAAATAGGCCGTTGGTCAAATACAAGAAGTTAGCACTGTGTGAAAATGAAATAACGAATTGGGTACGTGTAGAATTGTTTTAAGTGGTATACTTTATATTATAAGTTATTAGTATTATTAATAGTAATGCCATTTCTTGTATTAGTTGTCGAGCATTATATAAAATGTCGATTTTAATTGCTTTGTTATACCAGTTTAGTATTTTTCTTATCATTTTTAGCACAATGAAAAACTGAAAACACGTGCTTCCACGTTTCCATTTTGTGCAAAAATTGGCATTCAGTCCTGATAAATTTGGTCCCTACACATGCTACATTATATCATCTCATTTTAACTGTGTACTGAAAACAGTGAAATTCTATTAAGAGGCATTCACTTTCTCTTTGATGATCAAATATTATAGTATCATAATTAAACTTCACCTCAGCAAATTGTTTCTGTTTAGTTATTAGAGTAAAAGAAGCTGCATGAATTTATAGTGAGGTTGGATATGAAAAGGAGGCTGCAGATCAAGTGAATGGTATTGTTTAGATGTCTGATGCAAGCTATAGCTCAAGCTGTAAAAATTGTGAATGCTGGCATAATGATAAATGTACTAAAAACTAAATATTAAAGTATTGTTTTTTAAACATACAAGAGATCATGAAAATGGTTCTAGAGAATTTGAAAAATTGTTTGATACATAGTAGTCAGATAGCAGTTGGTTTTGCAAAACTTGTTTAAGCGGCCTGTAAGTCCCTACCCATCCATATGTAATGTTATATTCAAATACGCATGTATTATACATTTTTTTTTCAGAGAAATATGGCAGATGGAACCCATTTACACTTATAGAGCATATTTTGCATAATATGCAGCGAGAATGAAGGACAGCATGCAAGTACACTGGATACAGAAGATGTATGGATGGGTAGGGACTTAGGGCCACCCTGTACATTAGAGTTATAAGCACTGTCTTGCATATTTATTTTAATGGTCTATGTAAGCACTGCAGTGTGAAACTAGTGTTGTGGACTTTCTTAAACACTGACTCCACTGGATAGCTTTATCCTTTTAAAAAAAATACTGTTTGAACATTTGGTATCAATATTCACAACTGTACGTTGTTGTTTTTTCTGTTTGCATAATTTCCATAAAATTGTTTATGATAAAGTAATAATAAAATTTAAACTGTGATGTATATTTTTATATTGGTCCATTTAAAGTGATTACAAACAATCCAAGTATTAACTTGAATGATTTGTGTAGTGGTCACTTGTACAATATATTTCATTTTCCCAAACAATCAGACTGGAAAGAATGTGTTGTTTTTTGAACACATTAATAAACTGAAGAAAACAGTTTTTAGTTTCAAATTTAATCAGGATAATATCTGTGCTCATTTATTATGTCATAATTTCATCTTTTAAGTAAGTTAGATTTATTGTGAATAGGATTCAAAAAGCAATTTTAAGTCAGTTTTGAGTTCCTTATTATTTGTGTACCTTTTCCTACTAATAATAAATATTATATGTTATGAGACTTAAGCTACTTAGATTAAACACTGGTATCAGAAACATCATCTTAAAAAAGGCATCCATTAACCTTCTACATCATTTTCTTAATATAATGAACCTATTGCGATTAACAGGATATTTCCCCGATGCCTGGAAAAAGGTGAAAATAACTAATCCCGAAAACAAATACTGGAAACTCTTACCTCAACAACTTCAGACCAATAAGTCTATTAAGCTGCATTGGCAAACTTCTGGCAAGAATAATTTCAAGAAGACTGCTTCCATTTGGCAAGAACAATAACTTCATTCCTGAAATTCAAAACTCATCACGCAAAGGAAGACAGACTACTGATCACTTGACCAGACTCACAGAATCGATATACAAGTCTTTCAACAATAACCAAACTGTTTTTCTTGATGTTAAGAAAACCCTTGATTCAGTGTGCCACAATGCCATTAGATATCAAATATATTCTTTAAACACCAACCAGAAATCATCATATGGATTTCAAACTTACTAACCACACTGCAGTGATTAAGATAACATTTCATCCAAGACATTTCATATCACTGTTTGTGTACCCCAAGGTTCTGTTCTATCTCCCATATAATACATAATTTTTGTGAACAACATACCTTTCCCAGACCTGACTTGTACATATTTTTCACAATACACTGATGACATGGCTGTCTGGAGTGCATTGCAAAATCCAATAATTGCAAGCAACAGAATACAAGAAACACTTGATGCCATAATCAACTGGTGTAATGACTGGAGAGTCCTAAATCCACACAAAACCACTGCATTTGCATTTAGGCACAACCGTAATAAACATCATAAAAATGTGAAAAAATAAATATAAAATTAGAAAACAATAAAATTAAATTAAGCTCATATATCAGATTTTTAGGAATAACATTTGACACACAATTCTCATGGACACAACACTTCAAAACAGTCAACAAATCTAAGTAATAGAATATATCATTTAAATAAATGACAGGGTATTTTATTGGAACCTTATATGGCTGTTTAATGTTTACTTAAATCATCATAAGTATAGATTGTTTTATAATTGCAATATACACTGGTCTCTAACTGAATAGCATCCAAAATGTTGACTTTGAGTTTTCTTTATTTGAGTTTTACGTTTTCTTACTCTTATTAAAACTGGGGTAATGTTTTGAAATGTAACATATAAAGGGAATTTGTTTTTAGATTCTGTAAATATCAGTATGTCTTCTGCCACACTTGTGACATGTGGTGTTGTAAGTGCCAGAAAGAAGACAAGAATAATATTTTATTCTCCCAAGGAAGCAGCCATAAGTAGCTTGTACTATGCTGTGCCAAAATGGAGATACATATTTCAAAAAGAGTTGAAATCTTTTGCATTCTATGTAAATTTAAAATTCTAATCAATGCAGTTAATATAAAGTGCAGCACATTTTCAAGTGTGCAGTACAATTTTATTACTATACTGTTATGTTCTTTCAGCTTGTTAATTTCTAATATTAATAGATATAGCATAATAAGTATGGCACTGTTTTGTTTTTAAAATTGTTGAATTTTTAAATTAGACAGATCTCTGTTTTCTCTGGCAATTCATTTGATTTGGAAACATAAATTATGAACCAGTATGAAAATAAAATGAAATAATACAAAAGACTATTTGGTGACCACTTTGCTAGATTAATTTGTCTTTAAAACTAATCACCTGTGTTTATCAGGCAGGAAAGTTTGAACGAATTATTTATGATTTCAAATTGTCATTTTTTTGTGATCTTAATTTGTATCTTGTTACAGGTTTTATGGATTGGATTCTTTGGTGCTATATACATTTGTAACAATATATTTTTTAATTTTCTTTAGAGAGAGAGAGAGAGAGAGATTGGATTCTTTGGTGTTATATATGTTTGTAACAATATATTTTTAAATTTTCTTTAGAGAGAAACTGAATTCAGAATTTGAACAGTGGGAGAAGATGCATAGGAGTGATGTCAAACTGTGTAGTTGCTAACACTTATAGAGGTATAATGTGGATTGTCTCTTATTTGTTTGTTCATCCTCGAATTTGTCATTGTATGTTTTTGGGAATTTCTTTCACATCAAACCACAAATAAATGACAGGGTATTTTATTGGAACTTTATATGACTGTTTAGTGTTCACTTAAATCATCATGAATACAGATTGTTTTATAATTGCAATATACACTGGTCTCTAACTGATTAGCATCCAAAATGTTGACTTTGAGTTTTTTTTATTTGAGAGTTTTACGTTTTCTTACTGTTATTAAAACTGGGGTAATGTTTTGAAATGTAACATATAAAGGGAATTTGTTTTTAGATTCTGTAAATATCAGTATGTCTTCTGCCACACTTGTGACATGTGGTGTTGTAAGTGCCAGAAAGAAGACAAGAATAATATTTTATTCTCCCAAGGAAGCAGCCATAAGTAGCTTGTACTATGCTGTGCCAAAATGGAGATACATATTTCAAAAAGAGTTGAAATCTTTTGCATTCTATGTAAATTTAAAATTCTAATCAATGCAGTTAATATAAAGTGCAGCACATTTTCAAGTGTGCAGTACAATTTTATTACTATACTGTTATGTTCTTTCAGCTTGTTAATTTCTAATATTAATAGATATAGCATAATAAGTATGGCACTGTTTTGTTTTTAAAATTGTTGAATTTTTAAATTAGACAGATCTCTGTTTTCTCTGGCAATTCATTTGATTTGGAAACATAAATTATGAACCAGTATGAAAATAAAATGTAATAATACAAAAGACTGTTTGGTGACCACTTTGCTAGATTAATTTGTCTTTAAAACTAATCACCTGTATTTATCAGGCAGGAAAGATTGAACAAATTATTTATGATTTCAAATTGTCATTCTTTTGTGATCTTAATTTGTATCTTGTTAAAGGTTTTATGGATTGGATTCTTTGGTGTTATATACGTTTGTAACAATATATTTTTTAATTTTCTTTAGAGAGAGAGAGAGAAACTTAATTCAGAATTTGAATAGTGGGAGAAGATGCATAGGAGTGATGTCAAACTGTATAGTTGCTAACACTTGTTGAGGTATAACGTGGATTGTCTTTTAGATTTGTTTGTTTATTCTTGAATTTGTCATTGTATGTTTTTGGGGATTTCTTTCACATCAAACCACAAATAAATGACGGTATTATATTGGAAATTTATATGACTGTTTAGTGTTCACTTAAATCATCATGAATACAGATTGTTTTATAATTGCAATATACACTGGTCTCTAACTGATTAGCATCCAAAATGTTGACTTTGAGTTTTTTTTATTTGAGAGATTTACGTTTTCTTACTGTTATTAAAACTGGGGTAATGTTTTGAAATGTAACATATAAAGGGAATTTGTTTTTAGATTCTGTAAATATCAGTATGTCTTCTGCCACACTTGTGACATGTGGTGTTGTAAGTGCCAGAAAGAAGACAAGAATAATATTTTATTCTCCCAAGGAAGCAGCCACAAGTAGCTTGTACTATGCTGTGCCAAAATGGAGATACATATTTCAAAAAGAGTTGAAATCTTTTGCATTCTATGTAAATTTAAAATTCTAATCAATGCAGTTAATATAAAGTGCAGCACATTTTCAAGTGTGCAGTACAATTTTATTACTATACTGTTATGTTCTTTCAGCTTGTTAATTTCTAATATTAATAGATATAGCATAATAAGTATGGCACTGTTTTGTTTTTAAAATTGTTGAATTTTTAAATTAGACAGATCTCTGTTTTCTCTGGCAATTCATTTGATTTGGAAACATAAATTATGAACCAGTATGAAAATAAAATGTAATAATACAAAAGACTGTTTGGTGACCACTTTGCTAGATTAATTTGTCTTTAAAACTAATCACCTGTGTTTATCAGGCAGGAAAGTTTGAACAAATTATTTATGATTTCAAATTGTCATTCTTTTGTGATCTTAATTTGTATCTTGTTGAAGGTTTTATGGATTGGATTCTTTGGTGTTATATACGTTTGTAACAATATATTTTTTAATTTTCTTTAGAGAGAGAGAGAGAAACTTAATTCAGAATTTGAATAGTGGGAGAAGATGCATAGGAGTGATGTCAAACTGTATAGTTGCTAACACTTGTTGAGGTATAACGTGGATTGTCTTTTAGATTTGTTTGTTTATTCTTGAATTTGTCATTGTATGTTTTTGGGAATTTCTTTCACATCAAACCACAAATAAATGACGGTATTATATTGGAAATTTATATGACTGTTTAGTGTTCACTTAAATCATCATGAATACAGATTGTTTTATAATTGCAATATACACTGGTCTCTAACTGAATAGAATCCAAAATGTTGACTTTGAGTTTTTTTTATTTGAGAGTTTTCTTACTGTTATTAAAACTGGGGTAATGTTTTGAAATGTAACATATAAAGGGAATTTGTTTTTAGATTCTGTAAATATCAGTATGTCTTCTGCCACACTTGTGACATGTGGTGTTGTAAGTGCCAGAAAGAAGACAAGAATAATATTTTATTCTCCCAAGGAAGCAGCCACAAGTAGCTTGTACTATGCTGTGCCAAAATGGAGATACATATTTCAAAAAGAGTTGAAATCTTTTGCATTCTATGTAAATTTAAAATTCTAATCAATGCAGTTAATATAAAGTGCAGCACATTTTCAAGTGTGCAGTACAATTTTATTACTATACTGTTATGTTCTTTCAGCTTGTTAATTTCTAATATTAATAGATATAGCATAATAAGTATGGCACTGTTTTGTTTTTAAAATTGTTGAATTTTTAAATTAGACAGATCTCTGTTTTCTCTGGCAATTCATTTGATTTGGAAACATAAATTATGAACCAGTATGAAAATAAAATGTAATAATACAAAAGACTGTTTGGTGACCACTTTGCTAGATTAATTTGTCTTTAAAACTAATCACCTGTGTTTATCAGGCAGGAAAGTTTGAACAAATTATTTATGATTTCAAATTGTCATTCTTTTGTGATCTTAATTTGTATCTTGTTGAAGGTTTTATGGATTGGATTCTTTGGTGTTATATACGTTTGTAACAATATATTTTTTAATTTTCTTTAGAGAGAGAGAGAGAAACTTAATTCAGAATTTGAATAGTGGGAGAAGATGCATAGGAGTGATGTCAAACTGTATAGTTGCTAACACTTGTTGAGGTATAACGTGGATTGTCTTTTAGATTTGTTTGTTTATTCTTGAATTTGTCATTGTATGTTTTTGGGAATTTCTTTCACATCAAACCACAAATAAATGACGGTATTATATTGGAAATTTATATGACTGTTTAGTGTTCACTTAAATCATCATGAATACAGATTGTTTTATAATTGCAATATACACTGGTCTCTAACTGAATAGAATCCAAAATGTTGACTTTGAGTTTTTTTTATTTGAGAGTTTTCTTACTGATATTAAAACTGGGGTAATGTTTTGAAATGTAACATATAAAGGGAATTTGTTTTTAGATTCTGTAAATATCAGTATGTCTTCTGCCACACTTGTGACATGTGGTGTTGTAAGTGCCAGAAAGAAGACAAGAATAATATTTTATTCTCCCAAGGAAGCAGCCATAAGTAGCTTGTACTATGCTGTGCCAAAATGGAGATACATATTTCAAAAAGAGTTGAAATCTTTTGCATTCTATGTAAATTTAAAATTCTAATCAATGCAGTTAATATAAAGTGCAGCACATTTTCAAGTGTGCAGTACAATTTTATTACTATACTGTTATGTTCTTTCAGCTTGTTAATTTCTAATATTAATAGATATAGCATAATAAGTATGGCACTGTTTTGTTTTTAAAATTGTTGAATTTTTAAATTAGACAGATCTCTGTTTTCTCTGGCAATTCATTTGATTTGGAAACATAAATTATGAACCAGTATGAAAATAAAATGAAATAATACAAAAGACTGTTTGGTGACCACTTTGCTAGATTAATTTGTCTTTAAAACTAATCACCTGTGTTTATCAGGCAGGAAAGTTTGAACGAATTATTTATGAATTCAAATTGTCATTTTTTTGTGATCTTAATTTGTATCTTGTTAAAGGTTTTATGGATTGGATTCTTTGGTGTTATATACGTTTGTAACAATATATTTTTTAATTTTCTTTAGAGAGAGAGAGAGAGAGAGATTGGATTCTTTGGTGTTATATATGTTTGTAACAATATATTTTTAAATTTTCTTTAGAGAGAAACTGAATTCAGAATTTGAACAGTGGGAGAAGATGCATAGGAGTGATGTCAAACTGTGTAGTTTCTAACACTTATAGAGGTATAATGTGGATTGTCTCTTATTTGTTTGTTCATCCTCAAATTTGTCATTGTATGTTTTTGGGAATTTATTTCACATCAAACCACAAATGAATGACAGGGTATTTTATTGGAACTTTATTTGACTGTTTAGTGTTCACTTAAATCATCATGAATACAGATTGTTTTATAATTGCAATATACACTGGTCTCTAACTGAATAGAATCCAAAATGTTGACTTTGAGTTTTTTTTATTTGAGAGTTTTCTTACTGATATTAAAACTGGGGTAATGTTTTGAAATGTAACATATAAAGGGAATTTGTTTTTAGATTCTGTAAATATCAGTATGTCTTCTGCCACACTTGTGACATGTGGTGTTGTAAGTGCCAGAAAGAAGACAAGAATATTTTATTCTCCCAAGGAAGCAGCCATAAGTAGCTTGTACTATGCTGTGCCAAAATGGAGATACATATTTCAAAAAGAGTTGAAATCTTTTGCATTCTATGTAAATTTAAAATTCTAATCAATGCAGTTAATATAAAGTGCAGCACATTTTCAAGTGTGCAGTACAATTTTATTACTATACTGTTATGTTCTTTCAGCTTGTTAATTTCTAATATTAATAGATATAGCATAATAAGTATGGCACTGTTTTGTTTTTAAAATTGTTGAATTTTTAAATTAGACAGATCTCTGTTTTCTCTGGCAATTCATTTGATTTGGAAACATAAATTATGAACCAGTATGAAAATAAAATGTAATAATACAAAAGACTGTTTGGTGACCACTTTGCTAGATTAATTTGTCTTTAAAACTAATCACCTGTATTTATCAGGCAGGAAAGATTGAACAAATTATTTATGATTTCAAATTGTCATTCTTTTGTGATCTTAATTTGTATCTTGTTGAAGGTTTTATGGATTGGATTCTTTGGTGTTATATACGTTTGTAACAATATATTTTTTAATTTTCTTTAGAGAGAGAGAGAGAGAAACTTAATTCAGAATTTGAATAGTGGGAGAAGATGCATAGGAGTGATGTCAAACTGTATAGTTGCTAACACTTGTTGAGGTATAACGTGGATTGTCTTTTAGATTTGTTTGTTTATTCTTGAATTTGTCATTGTATGTTTTTGGGGATTTCTTTCACATCAAACCACAAATAAATGACGGTATTATATTGGAAATTTATATGACTGTTTAGTGTTCACTTAAATCATCATGAATACAGATTGTTTTATAATTGCAATATACACTGGTTTCTAACTGATTAGCATCCAAAATGTTGACTTTGAGTTTTTTTTATTTGAGAGTTTTACGTTTTCTTACTGTTATTAAAACTGGGGTAATGTTTTGAAATGTAACATATAAAGGGAATTTGTTTTTAGATTCTGTAAATATCAGTATGTCTTCTGCCACACTTGTGACATGTGGTGTTGTAAGTGCCAGAAAGAAGACAAGAATAATATTTTATTCTCCCAAGGAAGCAGCCACAAGTAGCTTGTACTATGCTGTGCCAAAATGGAGATACATATTTCAAAAAGAGTTAATCTTTTGCATTCTATGTAAATTTAAAATTCTAATCAATGCAGTTAATATAAAGTGCAGCACATTTTCAAGTGTGCAGTACAATTTTATTACTATACTGTTATGTTCTTTCAGCTTGTTAATTTCTAATATTAATAGATATAGCATAATAAGTATGGCACTGTTTTGTTTTTAAAATTGTTGAATTTTTAAATTAGACAGATCTCTGTTTTCTCTGGCAATTCATTTGATTTGGAAACATAAATTATGAACCAGTATGAAAATAAAATGTAATAATACAAAAGACTGTTTGGTGACCACTTTGCTAGATTAATTTGTCTTTAAAACTAATCACCTGTGTTTATCAGGCAGGAAAGTTTGAACAAATTATTTATGATTTCAAATTGTCATTCTTTTGTGATCTTAATTTGTATCTTGTTAAAGGTTTTATGGATTGGATTCTTTGGTGTTATATACGTTTGTAACAATATATTTTTTAATTTTCTTTAGAGAGAGAGAGAGAGAGAGATTGGATTCTTTGGTGTTATATATGTTTGTAACAATATATTTTTAAATTTTCTTTAGAGAGAAACTGAATTCAGAATTTGAACAGTGGGAGAAGATGCATAGGAGTGATGTCAAACTGTGTAGTTTCTAACACTTATAGAGGTATAATGTGGATTGTCTCTTATTTGTTTGTTCATCCTCAAATTTGTCATTGTATGTTTTTGGGAATTTCTTTCACATCAAACCACAAATGAATGACAGGGTATTTTATTGGAACTTTATTTGACTGTTTAGTGTTCACTTAAATCATCATGAATACAGATTGTTTTATAATTGCAATATACACTGGTCTCTAACTGATTAGCATCCAAAATGTTGACTTTGAGTTTTTTTTATTTGAGAGTTTTACGTTTTCTTACTGTTATTAAAACTGGGGTAATGTTTTGAAATGTAACATATAAAGGGAATTTGTTTTTAGATTCTGTAAATATCAGTATGTCTTCTGCCACACTTGTGACATGTGGTGTTGTAAGTGCCAGAAAGAAGACAAGAATAATATTTTATTCTCCCAAGGAAGCAGCCATAAGTAGCTTGTACTATGCTGTGCCAAAATGGAGATACATATTTCAAAAAGAGTTGAAATCTTTTGCATTCTATGTAAATTTAAAATTCTAATCAATGCAGTTAATATAAAGTGCAGCACATTTTCAAGTGTGCAGTACAATTTTATTACTATACTGTTATGTTCTTTCAGCTTGTTAATTTCTAATATTAATAGATATAGCATAATAAGTATGGCACTGTTTTGTTTTTAAAATTGTTGAATTTTTAAATTAGACAGATCTCTGTTTTCTCTGGCAATTCATTTGATTTGGAAACATAAATTATGAACCAGTATGAAAATAAAATGAAATAATACAAAAGACTGTTTGGTGACCACTTTGCTAGATTAATTTGTCTTTAAAACTAATCACCTGTGTTTATCAGGCAGGAAAGTTTGAACGAATTATTTATGAATTCAAATTGTCATTTTTTTGTGATCTTAATTTGTATCTTGTTAAAGGTTTTATGGATTGGATTCTTTGGTGTTATATACGTTTGTAACAATATATTTTTTAATTTTCTTTAGAGAGAGAGAGAGAGAGAGAGATTGGATTCTTTGGTGTTATATATGTTTGTAACAATATATTTTTAAATTTTCTTTAGAGAGAAACTGAATTCAGAATTTGAACAGTGGGAGAAGATGCATAGGAGTGATGTCAAACTGTGTAGTTTCTAACACTTATAGAGGTATAATGTGGATTGTCTCTTATTTGTTTGTTCATCCTCAAATTTGTCATTGTATGTTTTTGGGAATTTCTTTCACATCAAACCACAAATGAATGACAGGGTATTTTATTGGAACTTTATTTGACTGTTTAGTGTTCACTTAAATCATCATGAATACAGATTGTTTTATAATTGCAATATACACTGGTCTCTAACTGATTAGCATCCAAAATGTTGACTTTGAGTTTTTTTTATTTGAGAGTTTTCTTACTGATATTAAAACTGGGGTAATGTTTTGAAATGTAACATATAAAGGGAATTTGTTTTTAGATTCTGTAAATATCAGTATGTCTTCTGCCACACTTGTGACATGTGGTGTTGTAAGTGCCAGAAAGAAGACAAGAATAATATTTTATTCTCCCAAGGAAGCAGCGATAAGTAGCTTGTACTATGCTGTGCCAAAATGGAGATACATATTTCAAAAAGAGTTGAAATCTTTTGCATTCTATGTAAATTTAAAATTCTAATCAATGCAGTTAATATAAAGTGCAGCACATTTTCAAGTGTGCAGTACAATTTTATTACTATACTGTTATGTTCTTTCAGCTTGTTAATTTCTAATATTAATAGATATAGCATAATAAGTATGGCACTGTTTTGTTTTTAAAATTGTTGAATTTTTAAATTAGACAGATCTCTGTTTTCTCTGGCAATTCATTTGATTTGGAAACATAAATTATGAACCAGTATGAAAATAAAATGAAATAATACAAAAGACTGTTTGGTGACCACTTTGCTAGATTAATTTGTCTTTAAAACTAATCACCTGTGTTTATCAGGCAGGAAAGTTTGAACGAATTATTTATGAATTCAAATTATCATTTTTTTGTGATCTTAATTTGTATCTTGTTAAAGGTTTTATGGATTGGATTCTTTGGTGTTATATACGTTTGTAACAATATATTTTTTAATTTTCTTTAGAGAGAAACTGAATTCAGAATTTGAACAGTGGGAGAAGATGCATAGGAGTGATGTCAAACTGTGTAGTTTCTAACACTTATAGAGGTATAATGTGGATTGTCTCTTATTTGTTTGTTCATCCTCAAATTTGTCATTGTATGTTTTTGGGAATTTCTTTCACATCAAACCACAAATGAATGACAGGGTATTTTATTGGAACTTTATTTGACTGTTTAGTGTTCACTTAAATCATCATGAATACAGATTGTTTTATAATTGCAATATACACTGGTCTCTAACTGATTAGCATTCAAAATGTTGACTTTGAGTTTTTTTTATTTGAGAGTTTTCTTACTGATATTAAAACTGGGGTAATGTTTTGAAATGTAACATATAAAGGGAATTTGTTTTTAGATTCTGTAAATATCAGTATGTCTTCTGCCACACTTGTGACATGTGGTGTTGTAAGTACCAGAAAGAAGACAAGAATATTTTATTCTCCCAAGGAAGCAGCCATAAGTAGCTTGTACTATGCTGTGCCAAAATGGAGATACATATTTCAAAAAGAGTTGAAATCTTTTGCATTCTATGTAAATTTAAAATTCTAATCAATGCAGTTAATATAAAGTGCAGCACATTTTCAAGTGTGCAGTACAATTTTATTACTATACTGTTATGTTCTTTCAGCTTGTTAATTTCTAATATTAATAGATATAGCATAATAAGTATGGCACTGTTTTGTTTTTAAAATTGTTGAATTTTTAAATTAGACAGATCTCTGTTTTCTCTGGCAATTCATTTGATTTGGAAACATAAATTATGAACCAGTATGAAAATAAAATGAAATAATACAAAAGACTGTTTGGTGACCACTTTGCTAGATTAATTTGTCTTTAAAACTAATCACCTGTATTTATCAGGCAGGAAAGTTTGAACAAATTATTTATGATTTCAAATTGTCATTCTTTTGTGATCTTAATTTGTATCTTGTTAAAGGTTTTATGGATTGGATTCTTTGGTGTTATATACGTTTGTAACAATATATTTTTTAATTTTCTTTAGAGAGAGAGAGAGAAACTTAATTCAGAATTTGAATTGTGGGAGAAGATGCATAAGAGTGATGTCAAACTGTATAGTTGCTAACACTTGTTGAGGTATAACGTGGATTGTCTTTTAGATTTGTTTGTTTATTCTTGAATTTGTCATTGTATGTTTTTGGGAATTTCTTTCACATCGAACCACAAATAAATGACGGTATTTTATTGGAACCTTATAGGGCTGTTTAGTGTTTATTACTTAAATCATCATGAATACAGATTTTTTTATAATTGCAATATACACTGGTCTCTAACTGAATAACATCCAAAATGTTGACGTTGAGTATTTTTATCTGAGTTTTATGTTTTATTAGAACTTGTAAAACTGAAGTAATGTTATTGTAGGAAGACATTATCTGGGAAATACTCAATTTTCACCAACGTTTTGTAAAGTGTTTGAGTAGCTGTCGAGATAGGAAGACAGAATCTTTGAATATTTGTTGTTGAGACAGACAACAGTTTGATTAAATGGTATTAGATAAATGTAAAGTTGTTATTGCATCTTGGGCATTGGAAAGATAGAAACCTGCAGTGGCAATTGTAATGTCAATTCTTCAGAGGTTTCCTCCTCAGGTGCATGCTTTATAAAAATGACTTATGAACCATTTACACAGGCTAGAAATATGATATAACTGTACTGTCTCTTACTTTATGGATAGCAGAGCTATTCAGATCAACTCGATATATGTGCCACAGTTACTAATTGAACCGTTTACCCTACCTATGGATTATCCAGGATAAGAAGAATGAAGCCTCCATTTTGCTTTTAGATTATTCGACCATTGACAGGAGTCCAATAGTCCAGTTTGAGTTTGATCATTGGCTAGAACATTGTTCAAAACTTGGAGTTTAATGATAGGTTGTCCAGTTCTCAAGGCTGGGTGGACCTTGATATGTGCCTATGGGCAAATAAGGTTGGGTACCTTGTTGACACAGGAGTAGATTGAATCTTAAAGGACTTCCTGATTTGTTAAACCCTGTGAACAATGTCATTGTTATGGCCATTATATAACAATTTCATTCTGGCAAATAGCAAAAGATAAGGTGTTAGAGGAGTGGTGTATATCTAGCTTTGTCTAGAAGGTGTCCACCACAGCACAAAAGTTCTAATTTCTTAACTGAATAGATGGACCTTGTAGCTTATCAGTCAGTTTTATATGCACAACGAGTATGGTGATATTCCATAGAAAGGTCATTTAAAGTCAACTTGATTGAGCCCAGGAACCGTGGACTGAATGATGGCACATAGTGAAAGAAGTAATAGTAGTTCTAATTACACAAATACACTTTTAATTAATCTGGACACTATTGTGTAGCATGATCATTGAAGTAATGCATGAAATGAAGTGTTTACTTCCAGTGAGCAAACAACCTTGAACCAATACAACAAAAACAACTCAACTTGAATAAATGCACTTAGTATTTGTTGGATAAGATGATCAGACAGTGGTGACAAGGTGTTGCATTGGCACATGCATTGCACATCTGATAAAGCAACTGTGCCAACTTCTCTGGAGCACTTGAAGTATCAGTTGCTAAAATGCAACAGAAATACAACTTTTTATATTGTTTATATTCATTTTAGACAGTTGAATGAAATAACTTAATTTAACATATTTTCTTTACTACAAACATACAAGTGTCTGGATGCATTATAAAGTTACTGTTGGTTTAGTACATTTGACTTTTATCCATATACTGAGAAGTTGAGTTGAATGATAGAGCAGACCTAAGATTCTTGTTAGAACAAGAGTTGGTTAGTGTGAATGCTGTTCATGCAGTATAACACACTGGCAACTCTTAGTGACTTATGGAGTTTGTGTCCAAGGAGTTGCAAAGGGAGAGATGCTTTGTCTATGTTAGCAGTGTTTCACTATTTCATTACTTTTTTGGGCAGTATCTGAGGACCTGAAAATAGTATTCCAGTACATACATAAAACAGGTTTAGAACTGAAACCATATGGAAAGAGGCACAGCTTCTCTATCATTCTGTGTTGAAAGATGGAGTTTTGAAACATGTGGCTATAATAGCAGCAGTGAGAGATTGTTCTTGACTCATCACAAATGAAAAGTTTAGTTTCTTCAGCTTTTAATCATAATACCATTATTCATGACCAATGTTTTTGAAATAGCAAAAGCATTGTAGTCTTCATGAAAGTGTAGGAACACTTGGAACTTTACTGTAGTGGATGCTCCAAAATATGTGTATATATGCTGAGACTGGTGCCCAGAGCAGTGTTATTGCACTTGCAGCTCAAAATATGTTTAATTGTGCATACTTGTTGCACACTTATGGCTCCTGAACACAGGTAATGCATGACAAAGAGAATGCTGCTTGCCACAGTCATCTTTGTAAAGCTTAATTGCCACTGATTGTATCGTAAAAACAACTATCCAGGTGGACCATGCTTTTTTTAAAAAACGTTTTAGTAAATAGGTGGGATAATAGTAAGTTAGATGACAAAATTACAAGAATGTGACTTTGCCTTAGAGTGTTTTCCAGACCCAAAACACTTAATACAAATGGACTGTCTCATTGCATAATTAGACTCTGTTTTTGAAATGCCTTGCCTCTTGGCAATGTATGGGAAATGAAGCAGTATTAGTTTCCACAACAACTACTGCAGACCATAAAACCTAGCCTCTAATGACAGATAAATCTGACCTTTATTTCAAGAGTAGAAAATGAATAACTCGTGTAAGCATTAGAAAAGAACATCAATGCATGTTGTCTGTGGCATTTTTATAATCAGTTGCAAGTGCAAAATGTGTTGTACTTGTGCAATCAACTGAGAACCTATAGCTCTCTGACAGTGTTGCAACTAGTCCTTAGAGCTCTGCAGAAAAAGTAAATTATCAGAATTTTACACAGCACAAAGACTGGAAGGCAACAATGTGCAACTCAAATTTATGCTAACATTAGATAGCATTTCTGATTGTGCGCAAGTCAATGTTCAGTACTTATGTTAACAATGTATAATATGTGCCTCCCAGAGAAAATGGTGATAAGAACAAAATAAACCCCTCCAAAAATTTATTGGTTCTTCTTTACCTAGAACAACGTGTTGTACCCATGCAATCAACTGAGAAACTAAAGCTCTCTGACAGTGTTGCAACTAGTCCCTAGAGCTCTGCAGAAAAAGTAAATTATCAAAACTTTACACAACACAAAGACTGAAAGATAACAATGTGCAACTCAACACTTTCAGTGTTGTCTGAGTCAACAGTTTAGATCCCAACACAGACTTGTATCTAATCTGCAGAGGATAGCCCTAGATATTACTGGTTTATTCCCAGAGATTTTGAGAGATCGTTTTTGTTGAATACTTCAGAAAATAGATTAGAGATTATCTGTTAGATGAGAGTATTTGATGTATCAGTTGAAAACTGATGGCATGGATCACCTTATTATTCCATAGTCTGCTGCCTATGCAGAATGGACAATACAGGCCATCATGCAGATGCTTGCAAAGTTTGTAAATTTTAACATAGTTGACTAGGATGATTTTTTCACACATGATGGTTTACAAAGAAATGGGACAGGGATCAACAGGCTCTTGGAAGCTGTACTTCCAGAAGGGTTGGTACGTGGTCTTCCCTAATGTAAAGTCCCCAGTATCCAAAATGGTATGTGGAGTGGGTGAAATGTTTGTTCTGAAGTTATATTAATTGCCAACTTGAAGACAGGTAAAAGAGGAAGGAAATGTACATTCGCATGTCATGCATTTTCTACTTTTTAATTTTAATATAGTAGTATTTGAAAATTCTTAATTATTGTAGTGTGTGGAGTATTCAAGAAAGTCATTAAATTGATTTTGTTCTAATTGTTTCTACAGTACAATGCTATACACTATGCAAAGATGTTGACAACAGTGTGCTACAATAGTAGCTCAGTGTTGAAGCTGCAACTTCTAAATTTGAATGATAATGGCCAGTAATGTATGTAGTGGTAGTTGTCATTTCAGGTAAGTCTTGACTTTAACTTAAGTACACAATTTTGGGTTTAAAAGAGTTATGATCAACAGTGTTGGCTAGTAATAACATCTGATCCAGCAAAAGCAACTATATATTGTCAAACAAGTGCACACACACACACACACACACACACACCTGTGTTTCATGTTGTGTCCAGTTTCCTTGCTTCTCATAAACTTGGTTGTTCAGATTAATTCTGAGCCACTCTGTAATAGATACCTTATTAAATCTCCATTTATTTGCAAAACCTGTCTCATACCACAAGGTTTTGCCTTAATATAATACTGCTTTAACCAATGATATGTATACAATGTTAAGTTAAGGCAGGATTTAGTTTTGGTTACTTTCTGGAATAGTCTGGGATGTATTATGTGTTTATGACATTGAAACATCTAGTGAAGCAGAATGTCATGTATAGAAATTTAGAAGAAACTATTACATAAATGTACTTAAGATACATTTTAAAGCAGTTATTGAAGGGTGAAATTCATTACTGTTGAGGCTCAACATGGCCAAGTGGGTTAAGCAGTTGACTCGTAATCCGAGGGTTGTGGGTTCTCATCCCTGTCACACCAAACTTGCTTCCCTTTTCAGCTGTGGTGTGTTGTGTTACTATCAATCCCACTGCTCAATAATAAAATAGTACAAAAGTTGGCAGAGATGGTGATGGACTAGCTGCCTTTCCTCTTATCTTATACTCATAAATTAGGAACAGCTAGTGCAGATAGCCTTCGTGTAGCTTTGCACAAAATTAAGAAAAAAACCAAACCAAAATCATTACTGTTACATTTCACTTATTACATGTACGCATACCGATGAACAACTTAGTGGCAGGTTTGTTTTTAGACACAGGAACGTATGTGGTGTTATATAATTACTTGCATCTTGATTTGTCACATTAAAATTAAATGTTTTACTAGTGAAATATTTCACAGCTAAATGGTGATGGTGTTCTGAGATTGTATGATGTATTTAGTAAAATAAATAATTATACATTTATTTTAAGTTTAGAAGTTAATATGCAGAATTTATTTTTCTTCAGTTAGTCATCTATACAGAATTTGTAGAAGGTCATGTAAAAGCAACAGTATATTTCTGACTTAATCTGGGACTGATGCAGGAGCATTTCTCTGGAAGTTCGTTGGTTCAATCAGTAGTCAATGTTAAAAAGTACAGCAGTAAATCTGTTAGACATTATCTATGAATTGTTGTTAAAAAAACAACTAATAGATACATAATTCACTGTATAAAAACATTTTAAGTGTGGGTAAATCTTAAGGAAGAAATATTGCAAGAAACAATAAAAGATATTTTGCCCATTAAGGTGGAAAGTTCCCAGGTCAAAAATTTTATTTTCTTGTAATTTATAATTGTGTTTATTTGTAGGAACCTTCGTCAAAATATTTATTTGGATGTATTGGAAGGGAGTCCTATGGTTCATAATATTATAATTGGTTTCAGACACTGGCAAGTTAAGGTTAATGAGTGCAGACATAAAACTGCTTACAACACAAAAGATAACTTGTTTGAATTTTGCATCATGTTGTTTGGCTTTTGTAATGTATCTGCCACTTTTTAAAAGCTGATAAAACTTGTATTAGGGCCTGATCTATGCCAACAATATCTTAATATTCAATTCTGTGGCTAAAAACCTGAAAACGTTATTTAAACAATGTAGGCTTGAAAGTAAGACAAGGAAAATGTGTAGAATATACTAAAATAGCAGCAGTGTAAAAATTACTCCAACTTGTGACCAAAAGAAGTTAACTTTGAATAAGAAAACCTTTATTTCATATTACATAATATACTTGAAGCCTAATATATACAGGAACTTGTTTATTTCATATTACTTTTCTTATGTTAGGTGTAACATGTACCAGAATTTCGTCATTGCATCTTTTTTGAGTTTACATCATATTACTATTATCAGCTTTCAATAAAGTATGGATGCAAGTCAAACAGATCAAGTGTTTTAATTCTTGATGTATAATATAGTAGAAACTCTACTACTGGTGTACCAATGAAAATATCCTGAGTTCTTGCTACACAGTTGTACTAGTGACAGTGAAATCAGTTGCAGGGTGGAAAATATCACATAGCATATGCTATTAATATATTTATAACTCTTGAATGCAAATATCGTATAACAAAGAAAAAATTGCTTATAGTTGCAGTAATAAAACATTCAGAAATATTTCTGTGGTAGACAGTTCAATTTTCTAGTGTATCACAAGTAGGTGAAGCAATTGATGAGTTTTAAAAACCTGAAAGGAACTATAGCATCCTGTTTGTTCCTTGAACATTCTGATCAGATATTGTATGGGAGATTACATCATTTTTGTTATTGTGATGACAAGCCATAAAATATGGGATATCGACAGTAGATAGATGCCACAATTAACACTAGAATATTTGTGAAGAGCAGCTGAAATACCTTAATCTAGCAAGGATGCTTCTTGCCCTACAGCAGGATAAAATAAAGCTGTCTCAGACTAAGGATTGTAGCACTTTTACAGGCAATTATGGTTGCAGAAGTGTGTGCTATAATATTAATTTTAACCATTAAACAGTTTCTCACTTTGTGCTACAGCTAGTGACCCTGAAAACTTTTTAGGCCCAAGATGCCCCTTCCTTTATAAGACACTAAAATTTGCAGACATAAAAGTATGCTAACAGCTGGTGATCATTCTTCTTTTTAGCATTTGAGTGGAGATATTCAAAGTTGATGTCAAAACTCTATAGGAGGTGTCATCCAGAGAAAAAAGCTAAATTAAACAAGGTAAATACCAGCACAAACTGTTGGTTCTCCTCTACAAAGGATAGCCCTGTGTGTTGCAAGTGCACTACTGGAGATGGAATGTTCTGTGTGTTCATAGTCACTGATAACTTCAGAAAGTGAGCTAAACTTATCTATCAGTCAATACATTCACACAGTTCATGTCTGATGCACTAAACTACCCATATTAGAATACCTAGAGATTCACACAGATCAGAGAGCTAACTTTAAAAAACAACCGTTCTCTGGATCATGTGAAGTTTGGATGTTGTGAATATGCTCACTTCACCTTGTCACCTCAAATCTGATGGTTTAGTTGAATGGGTGATGCTGTGAAGCATATGCTTAGTGCATTGGTTAACCAAGAGCAAACTGACTGGAATGAATACTTTCACTACATCATGGTGGTGTAACACAACTGAACAGAAACCAGTGAGTTGTTCATCAAATTTTCTTGTGTTCAGTTGAGAAATTAAGTTCCTTTTAAACACGAGTGATTCTCCAACTAAAGCAAGTGTCCTACAAAGTATTACGTTGAGTGGTAAAAGCCTGTTATTAATATGCATGAATTTCTATATCAACAGGTAAGAGAGATGGCCATATGACATAAGATGTGTTATTAATAGTAGAAACTGAATGTGGCATTCTAGTTGAAAAGTCTTAACTTAGCTGAATTTTATTGATGATTATTTATTTCATGATGTTTGAAAAGAAAAACATTGAGTTAGACAACTCATAAAAGGAAGTAATTTCTGTAAATTACCATTTGAAAATATAAACTGCTTCTTAGATTTGTTAATACTTTTGAGAAACTGATATATTTGGACAAGAGTAAATATCACTTTATGTCTAGTCTTTTTATTTCATTCATTTTGCCTCTTAGTTACTCAAGGATTTAGCATTACTTCATAAATATATCCTGATAAAATTTATTGTTATTAAGCAGATCTATCCAATTGCTCTAAATATAATTCAGGTTTATCTGAGTGTATCACAATTACCACTAAAAGTTTAACATCATTCT
This sequence comes from Carcinoscorpius rotundicauda, assembly GCA_011833715.1. Lineage (NCBI taxonomy): Eukaryota > Metazoa > Arthropoda > Merostomata > Xiphosura > Limulidae > Carcinoscorpius > Carcinoscorpius rotundicauda. The sequence continues at coordinate 142,295,855 of CM022392.1, forward strand.
CATTTTCTTCCTCCAGTGTATCAAAGTATAATGATTTTTGTCTCCATCATCATCTTCTGCAAATTTCATTCATTCACTGTGTGTTTTCCAGTTAATTCATTATTTTAGTACTTCTTTGTAGCGTACACTTTTAGTTTAACATTATCATGTGATTAGTGAATTTCTTCATAGTTTAACAGTTTCAGTCATTGCAACACAAGGTTGAGCCAAATGTTCCTGAATCTGAGCAGCATAAAAACTGCAGGTGCACACCACACACACACACACACACACACACAGTATCCATGCTTAAGCTCTTTCACCATCTTTTTCTATTCATAGTCACTTTCTTCATATGTAGGTGTGTAAAGTTATTCATATAACCTATGCAAATTGTAACCACTTCACATATATTTGCAGACATTAGATCCACTTGTAGCATAACTTCTAATCCAAACATTCTATAAATAACCAAAATTGTGGTATTTTGTTGCATTTAACACCATCATTACATATGGCAGATAATCATCTGTCATTTTGATTCTGAGCTCACAAACTTCGAAGAGATAGAGTATGAGCTGTTCAACCAAACTATGAGAATGATAGTGAGATAAAGTAGGAGGCTCATACACCAGCAATTTAGTAAACACCTAATTATGCAACATAATTTTTTCTTTGAGTGTAAATATTCTGTGTTAGTCTAAAGTAAGATATTCAATGTCCATCTACTTCATCAGTGACAATTTGACATGTCAACCAATGTATATTTCAGGATTTTTAGTAAAGTAATCGGTAACTGCAAGAGTAGAAAATTTACCACAGGTACTCATAAAAAGAGTATGGTTATTTCCAAGTTTGTTTTCTGTAATGGACAACCTACAATGAAATATTTTGTTGCAGACAACTCCTTTGAGGTACAGTACTGTGAAAATATTTAGGGAAAGAATATTTTTCATTTATTCAATTTTATGGGTCTAGTTCTTTTATGCCATTACAGGATGTGAATTTCAATAGTATGATATTGTGTCACTGGCTTCCATAGACTATTGAATGAGTCAGAATGAGAATACTTCTCATTCTTAAAATTACCATATACTCTACTGAATCTAGTTTTGCTTGAATGAACAGGTAGCAATTTAAAAAAAGGCATCCTCATTTTTAACTACTGTGTATGTCAAGCCATCTAAAATATTTATTGTACCTAAACTACCTTTATATGTCAGCTTACCATATTTGAAGGACATAGCCCCTTTATCATTAAACAGTTGAAAAATATTATGTAACTCGTATTATCTTCAAAATGAGCTGAATGTGCTTTTTAAACTGGTATGGTTCAGTTGTATATATAATGAATCTAAAGTGACCAGAATATTTTTTTTTCATATAGCTGTGACTATATGATAGTATGCTTTATAGTGTAAGAATCACATCTCTTGTTTTTAGGGACAATAAACATCCAAGTCTTAAGTTTATTCTTTCTGGGAAATTATTCTGTTCTCTACTGGATCAAAGAGCCATTACAACTCTACTATAATGGATACCCAGCTATAGCACTGGATTATACATGCTAAGTTGCAAATGCTGTATTGTTTTTTAGTTACTTTTGAAATTCCAAATGGCAATATAGTAAAATTACTTCAGAAAAAGACCAAAATCTTTTTTTCACCAAATAATTAAAAACTGGGAAGAGATATTTCCATCTTTGTGTAGTATTCTGTAGGTGTTCTTAACATAATTGTGTGTTTGTTCATCCCATACATGGTAGCCTTTATTACTTTCCTCACTCTTGGCTATTATACATGAGAATGATTGATATTATTAGCAGTCATGGATATTCCATGATGTGGATCCATAATTTTGGTGGGCAAGAAAAACATGAAACTAATGTTTGAGAACACATTGTATTCAACAGCAGATTCACTTTGGTCACTTGGGGGTTTTCAAGCTACTTTGATACCACTTCTCTTGCCATGCATTCTGCCAGCTTACAGAGACACGTCTCAAATAGTATCTTCAAAGAACACACGATAGAAATAGGTTGGAAGAGCATATATTTGTGTTTTCTTACAGCAAAGCCACATTAGGGTATCCACTGAGGAGAGTCCAACAGACTGGAAGAAAAAAAATTGAATACCACCACTTTAATAATTACATTTTCATGATAAAATCAAATGTATGAATTGAGGTAAACTGTGATCTTTAAATAAGTACACAGTCACTTTATTTTTAATCAGGGGTATCTGGGTCTAATATTTGGAAGGAACAAGTATTGTAGTTTACTATGAGAAGAGTGAAATGAACAATACTTAGGGTTATTTTTCATTTTTACACTGACTTCTGAGAGATAGGATATATGTAATTATCTTGTGGTAGGAAGGAATTTTAGTGTTATATTTCGTTAAACCTTAATGTACACAGATTTGGATCAAAGTGTGTACTTCATGACCTTTTGAGAATACGTATCACTTTGGTATATGTTTTTTTTTTAACATTATGAGTGTATGTTTGACGTCAGAAAAATCAAGAATTATTTGTACCCTCCATTGCTGATTTAACAAAGTCGATGTCAAAGGAATGTAAATACCAAATAAAGAATACAACGGTACGGAGAAAGAAAAAAACAAATGTAAATGTCCATTTTTGGAGGCTCTAAACATTATTCAAAAGCAAAATGAAACTGTAGAATGAACAAAAGTATTTTTATTTTTCGCATACACCACTGTTTGAATCAGTGTTATAATCAGTTCACAGACGCATCTTTTACAATACGTTGATAATGGGTTATGTTGATTAGCTGCCTTTGGTCTAGTCTATCCCTGTTGAAATAAGTACAGCTAATGCAGATAGTCTCTTAAGCGAAAATCAAAACAAATAAAAATATGGTGAAAACATGTGCTCGTACATATGCCAAAATTGTTTTGGATTAAACTGAAATATTTTTATTTAATCATAATTGGACTCTTTTTTTTTTTTTTTTTTTTGATCGGTAACTCAAAATTTTGAATGGCTACGTAATATTCAGATACATTAACATCCAACTGATAATTATAATTAACGATATTTACAAATTGCAGATCCCGGAAATTATATGTATAAAGTGATGATAAACATGGACAGAAAAGGAATACGAATGAAACAATTGAACGAGTAATTGGAACAAACTTGAATTTTTGACGTTACGGAAATAACCATGCCTCCAATTGCTTCTTCACCAATTTTGGGTCTGATAATGACGTTTGCCTGGCTGGCCAAAAAAAAAAAAAAAGTAATACTGCACTTTCAGCGGAAAGCAGAGTCCCTTTTTAGTGTTCTCATCTTAGATTATCTGTATCAATGACCATTCCTTATTATTTGGTCCAGCAAGTAAGGTGCGTTAAGGCGTAATGCGAGGGGTTCGGGTTTGAATCCCCGTCACATTAAACATGCTCGCCCTTTCCGTCACGGGGGCGTTGTAAAGTTCAGTCAATCCCACTTCGTTGGTAAAAGAGCAGTCCAAGAGTTGGCGGTGGGTGGTGATGACTAGCTGCCTTCCCTCTCGTCTTACACTGCTAAATTAGGAACGGCTAGCGCAGATAGCAGAGTAGCTTTGCGCGAAAGTAACAAAAACAAACACTTAAACACCTTAAATCATACTAATCTGTAAAAGTATGTTGAAATGTGTTTATTCTAGGCAGAAGATGAACACAAACAAGGGTGCCATGCTTCCACAAAGCAGAATAGCTATCTTGTGAAAGTGGTTACAATTTCCTCCTTTTTGTTGAGAAAATAACTGAAAAGTAAAGTTATTGGTATTTACAGGATTAACGAAAAATATCTTATTTCTTTATACTATATTCTGGAGACATCAAGAACAGGAAATACAAATTTAAAATTAAGATATACTGCTTCTAGGTTTAATAGCCTGATTGGCTGAAATAATTAAATACTGTTATTTTTAATGTAAGAAGGTACAACATTTTGAAAGAGGAAATGATAATCTAAAGGAAATAGAGTGAGTTTAAAGTTATACTTTTTCCGAGCAGTGGATGAGCAAGGACAACAGTAAATGGCCAAACGGTTCATTTTTGTCTGCAAGTTGTTATAAAATTTTAGAAATTTATCGAATTATACACATACACCAGCTAAACTACAATGAAGTATATTTAAATAATATGTAATTTATTTTTGTGACATAACTCTTGATCTTCTACATTGATCAATGTAGTTTATTCTAATCTTTAAAAATTAAAGTTAAAATATATTATCATTAATATACTGTGAAAATTTACTTTAAATCTGAAGTTCAGGAATCGTTTTCAGCGCAAGCGCATTTCGATTTGAACATGCCATCTTTCGGAGGTTAAGTGTGCTTTTGTTGCAAAATTTCCGATTAGAGTGAGGGAATGGCTGAACAGCAGTCAGCGTTGTTGTTAAGGAAGCAATTAACCGGTAGGGTTTTATCTTAGAAGTAATTTTTTCTATTTTTGAAGTTCTAATTGGAATAATTATGGCATAAGATTTTTAAGTAGAAAACTTCTATTTGTGAGAAATGAACATGAACCTATGCATGCTTAGTGAACTGTGGTACTAAAAGTAAGTTGTATTAATTACAGCCGTAGTTGTAGTACTAGTATCTTGTGGTTCCTTTAACATTACTGTCTGACGTCACATGGTATCGCAATTTTCAAGTCTGCAGTGGGTTTAATGTTACTGTTAGGCCTAAATAGTTGCAACAATTTAATGTTTTTTTTTCTCGCGATTGATCAACAATAAAACTTGAAGGCTTAAGGTTAATCGTGATATTTTGAGACGGTTCTGTGAAAATCATCTTCCTTTGGAAAGCAAAACTTTGGTACCAGAGATTCTCTTAACTTCTGTTTTAATAAATATGCAAATTTATTTCTGTTAAATTTTACTAAGCTTTTCATTTATGACTCATTATTCAGAGATTCAGTTTATCACTACTGGTGAACGAACATTAGTGACAGTAATTGTTAGTACACAGCAACTACATTACATTGTAAATTTTTAGTGTAGCATTAACAGTATAAAAAGTGATTATTACTTTAGTGTTTCATCCCCCTGTTGCAACTTAAATGAGTGTGTAAATAAAGTTCCATAAGTGTTGGAAAAATTCAATAAATTAAAAGTCACACATGAGAAAATTTAATTTTTTTTGTTAAAGTAACCTAAATGTAATTGATGTTTATAATCAGAGAAAGTGGAAAAATCATAAGACAAAAGAATAATTATGATGTAAAATGCCACTTTCCTCTTTTAATTTTCATTTAACATGTTGTACGTTTCTTACTCTAAGTGGAATGGTTATTTTGAAAGAGATGAGTACAAGCAAGTTTGTCTTTCATTAGATGATATTTTAAATATAGTAGCTTATGCATAGAGTTGAGCATATGAACTATTTTGGAGTCTCATCATGTATATGTAGAGCCTTTCTTTACTTACCATATATCTTGATAAAAGCAGTATAGTTGTTATTACAAAAGGCTATGTCATATTTTAATTAACTCTTTTAGTAAGAGCTTTGTACTTATAGTTTTCATGCTACAACTTAAATTTGAAAGTGTAACTTCACGATTTTGCACATTATTAGTGAACATTACAAGGGTTTTGCATGTGAAATATTTTTTTTGTAAATAAAGTTTTAAGAATTAAGTAATGTTTTCCTCATGCCCTTTTTATTTTCAGTTATTGACTATCCAACATGCAAAGTAATTTTAAGATTAAAAATATTTTAATGCATCAAAAAATTACCTTTATACCTTCCTGACTAATTATCAAACATTTTTAAGAACTATATTTTGTGTGTTGTTTTCACTGGAAGATCTCTATGGTTTAGTTGATTTAACCGACTTCACAACCACTGTATAAAATTTGGAAATTATGCATTTTGTTGTTGTAGAGTGACTGTAGATTATAATATAAAAACATGAATGTTCAGTCTAAATAGTTTAAATCTAATAACTATGTATATAATTTTTATTGTGCAGAGCTTTTAGTTATGCTAGCTAAGCCTACAGAAGTTGCAATGAGACATTACCCATGTATTCATATCAGTATCCAAGAATAAAAAAACTGGCCTTAACAAAGTGACTTGTTTTGGCTGTGTTTTAATGGAGTAGTATTTTATAAAGCACAGTCTTATTTCATTTATAATGCATTATATATGTATATACATTATTACTATTTACAAATGACTTCTTAAAAGTACCTTTCTGTAAACATAAACAGTAAATTAAAGAAATTTAGTAAACAATTATCTTTTCTAGTTACAAACTTTTGTTGCTTGTCATAGGTTGCTAAACATTATAAAATTTTGCCTGTGAAGAATGTAAAACATAATTTTTGTATGTTTTATATGTCCATTTTAAAACAGAATAAATTACTTCATCAATACCATTGAATTATATTATAATTTATGAAGCTTAGTGATTATACTGTATTTGAGTCTTACAAAATATGAAGTTTCAACCTCACCAATGTATTACCTTATTGCTTATAATTTAACATGAAAAGGATGAATTTGCTGTCTGAATACTTCTAATAGGCTGAGAAAGCCACTAAGGGGACATTTTGAGCTTTTGGTTGGTTATTCATATATTGTAGAAGTAGATTTATGTAAGCATTTAAAAAATTTGAAAGAGGTAGACAGGATCACTTTGTTTGATTTGGTGAATGTAGTGATATTTCAGCAAGTAGAAAAGATAGGAGATTCTTATTTTGTCATCTAGTTCCTCTGTTTTGGTATTTTAAGCTCTTAATTCATAAGAAACTATAGGCGTAATATTTGGACATAACAAATATGAATTATTTGCATTCAGTATACCAGGTGATATGCGAAAATCTATGTTTAAGTGTTGTTATTTTTTAAATATTTTCTTCTGTATAATACTTAAATTTGAATTATCTACAATTTGATACCAAACTCATTAACATAAATTTGTGAAATAGTAGTTCAGTGAAACTGAATGCAAGTCAACAAATATGATGACATCTCATTTGTATTGGCTGGGTTAAGCATACTACTCTATGCATCCTTTCTATTACCCAGTTAGTATGAGAATGGTTTCTTGTTATGATGAATAATATAAATACCTGTTTTATTCTTCTGCTACTAGAGGTATATTTTGGTTGAATGCAATAGGTGAGTGAAAATCTTATTTTAGTGAAATCAAATCATTTTGGCTTTGTTTCCATACAAATCCTGTGCTTCTGTGTAGTATAAAGAGTCTGTAATATTGGTGTGACAGTAAGTAGTGATCCTCTTTATATCCATTCTTCTTATCTTTGACTTGTCTTGGCACAATTTAGTGATGACCATGAATCCCTTTGAAAAGTTTTCGAGATGTTTTATACTGTATTTGGAAATTTTTTAGAAAGTGGCACAAGACTCGTGACAGCTATCAAGTTACGTTTTATATCATTTGTCAGCATGTATGGTTATTTTCTCTCCAGCTATGTATCATTTGAACAGTTGTTTTACATTTCCTAGTTAAATATGGAAGTGTTAATTATTGTTGCACAGGGCACATGGATGACTTTTGCAACCATATTTTGTGTTAATGGATTTTAATCTGTTACAGAAGGCTTTATTCACTTTTTATATCTGGGATATAACTTGGCAAAAATTTTTTAGAATGGTTCTTGTGTCCCAGATTGATCCATATTCATTTGGTTTTCAATTTTATTAAGTACAAAGGATGTTGTGCTCTTGGAAATTCTGAATTTTAGAATATCTTTCCTGGGAAAGGGCTACATATTCTTCTCAAAATGAACAGTTTTATGTGTTAATGCACTACCTATGAAATGCCAAACAGTGTTGAAATATAGTTCTGATGCATGCAATTTCATTGTGACTTCAGCTGTGGTTACCATGTGATTTCCATATCAGAAATCATTCTAATAAAATGTACTTAACCTTCTGTATTGAACTGAAATAATTTGAAACCATGGAAATTTTGCTCCTGTTGATTAAACTTTCACATTTTTTTTTTTATCATGGAAATTCATTTTATTGTTAGTTAGGTAGAAAAAAAAATTCATTTCAATTTATAAAATATTTTTAATCCTATTGCTGTAAGTCATGGGTCAAAGGCCACATCGTATTCACAGTTTTATTGATCTGCTATATATGAATGTGTCAGTAAGTTTGGTATCAGATTGTAGGTTATAATTCAACTTCAAGTTCCATCATGTTGGTGTTACTGACTGAACTCTGGTCTTCCCATCAAGAATATTGGTTGCTTGCATTGATTTTGAAGTACAGGACACAATAGCTGATACTTTGGAAATTACTTTTAGCATAGGTCCATTTTTTATTCCATCCCTGATCACAAGCTATAGTATGTGGGAAAAGCAGGGATCATGCTCAGATATAAGTTTTGCTAAATTGTCTGTTGATTTAAATTCTTTCAACAGTTCTTCTCTGAATCATTATATGCAGATGAGCTATCACCATCTCTTACATTAGTTAGTGTTTGTAGTTCAAAATCAGGCATGCAGAAAGCTTGATCATGTTGGATACATTATTGGATGTGACACGACACCTTGTTTTTATTAAAAGACTTATTATTTCATCATATGGAGTTGCACTGTTATCAGGTGTGGGATGATTATTAAAACACTGACATTTCAGAACAACTGAACATTTGTAATTTCCAGTTAAGAGTAAAATGACCAGTGATTCCAAGAAAACTACATTTGTCTGCTACATTTTATATCTGCAGTGACATTAATGCTGAGTGGAAGGTTGGTTTCAATTAACATTGTCTTGCAACAGGGAAGAATATTGCTGAGAATCCATGGCTGCTGTTAGATCTTGAAATCCTTGACTCCACCATTGAAAAGGGTTATGGTATATCAAGAATACAAATTTACAAGCTTGTTAGTGATGTGTTTGTGGAAAGGGTGTGTAGACTTTTCATTAGTTTATTCTGTACAGTATGCTGTTATTTTAGGCTGCTACATCTAAACAAAAGTTCCAGTGCCAGATATAGACTTTTTTTTTTTACTGGTCCTTTGAATTTGAAGTGTGCAATCAAACGTGTGCTTGGCAATGGATGCAAATTTTGTGTTAGGTATATTGTTAATTTCTCATGTAAATTTGTCATTATTGCTCACATAAAATATCTTATTAAAATCAGCTGCACAACTTATTTAGTAAAGGTGATGAGTGCTATTTTCTTATTGCAACTTGTACAACTGTATACTGCTGTGATTCTCTGAAAATTTTCTAGACATGTTGCTCCAATCAGGAAATAAATAAATACTTTATACATGTTAAACTTTCATTGAAGACGAAAACATTTAGACGAGCGGTACTGTGACTAATAAATTAATAACTTTTGACATATCTAATTTGTTCTCATTGTTCTTCAAGATACAGAGACAAACAAGATGATTCATGTGAGTTTTGACAAGGGGAGATGCTACTAACTTTTCAGCTTTTTTAGGACACTAGAACCACCATATAGATTTTTGAGCAGTGTGAAAACTGATGGACAAACATCCTTAAATGAAGGATTTTTGCATACTGCTTCACAACAAAAACAGAAGTGTTTGGATTTGGAAAATTCTCTGACACTGTGCACTTGTTTATTTCATATCTTAGTCATTTGTTTTTATTGCCACCAGGCAACCTTAATAAATGGTGTACATTCATCAATATTAGTTGTGGATTGCTTACATATATATTTCTCAATCACTGCTAGTTTGTGAAAATAATGTGTAGGATATCTCATAGAAACTGATTCAACAGCTAAAAACACTGATTGGTATAACTTTCAACTTCAGTTTCTACAGTTTGTGTACTGTTTATATCTTAGTGAAATGCAGGCTCTTCAATACCTGTAGAATTAGAAGTGGTTAAAAAAAATTATGAAACTTTAGATGACCATGTTAGAATATATACTGGAAGAGTTATTATGAACTGCTTTTCTAACAGCTTCAGACCAAAAAGCACTGAACTTTTGCATGCTGTGAATAAACCCACAAGCTTTTACGCATACATTTAATGGCAATGCAGTATCATTACAGGTTTCCTCTAACCAATTCAGCAAACTGCCATATTGAACTACAAGGCATGCAAAAGCAAGTGTGTTGCTGGAGACATAGATCATCATAGCAGAAGGGACATCCTCAATTTTAAAAGATTGATGTAATGCCTTTCTTTGAGGGAAATATTTGTTAAATATGATCACCTGTCTTAGAATTTCTTGTGATTCTACCAAATTCAAAGGAAAACTTTCAGTATCTTGAACTATTAAGCTTACTTCATGGGCAGAACAGTAGCTAAAGATACATTTTCTGTGTTCATTTAAAATTAATTTTACTGCTTCACTTTTCGACATTTTGTTGTAGTGGCTTATTAATAACTCTGCACCAGTTTGATTAATACTTTTTGAAATGGGTCACATTTGCTGACTTGTATTCAGAATTTTATTGAACTACTATTTTATGAATTTATCTCCTTAGGTTTGATATCAAACTGTATATTATAATTCAGATTTTTGTATTATAAATTATTAATTTCTCAATTTAAAAGTAAATATTAAACAGATGCACCTAAACATCTATTTTTGTATGCAAATGGTATGTTGAATGAAGTACTGGTTTTAATTAGATGTTTGTTAAAATACAAAGGAAAAAAATTTTTCTTTGTATTTACTGAGCTATCACTGTATTTAGTGAAGCTCATATGGTGGCTTCCATTCACCACTTTCCATATTTTTAGAAAATCTCTTACAAAGTTTCCATACAAGACGTTGATAACCAATCAGAAGCTCAAAATGTCCCATTAGTGATTTTCTCGGTCATTTTCAAATATAACATTTTCTTTCTTTCAAGATAAATCTTTAAGCTGCTGAGTTATCTTTAGCCTGTTCAAGATTTCATATGTTTTTAGATACAAATACAACTTATTGAACTAATTATAATGGTATTGTATAATGTTGCTTTTTTTTTTTTTTTGGTTACACACACACCTTAAATTATGTCACATCCTTAAAGCTTAGCAAGCTACAACTAGAAGCAGTCAAGTACAAAGGTCATAACTGAGATATTTGCTTTTTTTCTTATTTACTGTTTTGTGTTCTAAGGAAAATAAGTTTATTAACTCATTTGTAAATAGTAATAATCTGTGTGCATATGCAGTTTATATTAATTGAAATGTGACTGCATTTTACCAAATACTAGTCTATTAAAATAGAACCAATATAGGTGACTTTGTAAAAATTGAAGGTCAGTTTTGTTTTATTAGATATTGTAACATGAGTAGAAGTGTGCCATGTTATTATATGTATTGTATGAGATTTAAGCTGTGTAGCTTATTTATTCTAGAACAAAGATGGCATAATTTATATTTGTTTCCTAATTTTTATACTCTGTAACAAGATTGGTCAAATTGACTGAACCTTCACTTGTTAGTGAAGATAAAATGTTTCTTAAGGAAGAACAATTGATTAAACTGTCTAGATATTATAAGGATTTTGCATGTGAAATTTTAAAATTTTCTGATGCATAAATGTTTTTAATCTTAAAATGAAAATTACTTTGTATGTTGGATATGCAACTTGGTACAATAAAAGAATAAAAAAAAACATTACTTAACAAACCTTAAGACTTGATAAAAAATATTTTGTGTATGAAAGCCTTGGAATGTTTACTGATAATCTGTCAAATGTCTTGAAAGTATAGTTCCAAGTTTAATAGTTATAGCATGAAAACTATAACAAGCACAAAATGGTTATGAGGTTAGTCTCAGAGACTGAGCACATGCCTAAAGGGTTATTAATGTGTAATCCATGTTTTCAGCTGTTGCATTACTGGAACAGAGAATGCTATATATTTCTCTTAAACATTTCAATTATCATCAGTATATCTCATTCAGGCTTAATTGCTCTTGATGTACAGTCATCCTTCATCATATATTGTGCTAAAAATAATAGTTGTTAACAGCTTCCACAATATTACAGAATACATTATGAGCTATGAGTTCTGTTATTTCATTTTGTGACACACAATTGCAGTATTTATTATGGACGTATGAATAAAAATACTTATTAGTCTGTAGGTTGTGCTTTATCAGTTTCAACAGTTGCATAAAATGACCTTGAGCTTCAGTGTCCTTGTTTGCTAAACCTTGCTTTCCCAAATATAATGGCATCAAATATCACGTCAAGTGCTTTCCTACTTGTTTTCCATCTTTTGACAATTGTCACATGATCAGATCAACCAAGCTTATGTTGAGAGATATTGTAGTTAATAGTTATATTCACATGTATGGAATCATGCACAAATGAGGATGTGTAGTCATTGTTGTAGATGTACAATTATATTATACATAAAACACTTGTCTCCAAAAATACTGGAGATTGGAGACTCATCCATATATATATGGAGGCACTTCATTTCACCATGGAGTGATAGTTGTCACATCAATGTTTTTTTTTTTATCTGGATTTTGGATGATCAAATTCATTGGGTCACATGCTTATTTTATTTTGGTTTCCCCAGTGTTGCATTATGTTCATTAGTTTGTCCATGAAGGTTTTGTCTTTCAGTCCTGGGTGCTGATGTTTGGTTTTTTTTCAGCTCTGTTTTGTTAAGTAATTTTGTCTTTTGCATGTCATCTTCATTCACTCAATCTACAGACTCATCATTACAGGGATGACTAGCTATTGCACGCATCTTCTCTTCCCTAAGCAGTTGTGAGTGATTTATTTTATGAAAAAGATTCTTTTACTTCCCCATTCTTATCTTATTCATTTGGGGTTCTTCTCAATTCTAGCATTCTCTGTTTTGGCTCCAGGAAGTTATGTGTGAGAGGTTATGTTTTCTTCTGGGGACTTGGCTTCCTTAAAAGGTCTCATTCCCTTTGGCCAGGTGCACATGCATTTCCTTGATTTGATGCTTCTCGAGTCATTTGTCAGACAAGGAGGCTACTCTTCATTTTAACACCCTGGCACCTTTGACAGCTCATCAGGCTTTGTGTCATTTCCTTCCTCTCTTGCAAGGGTGGGTGGTTATGGCTCATTCTGATAATTTCTCTATTATTAGGTATATCACTAAAAGAGAGAGAACCAAGACCTGATATTTGTTTACAGGCTTTGGATCTCCTGTACACAAGGCAAATGATAATGACATTGACAGTTTTAGTGTGTCATCTTTACAGAATTTTGTAAAGTGTGACTGATTGTTTATCCTGTCCAAACCAGGTTCTCCCCATGGAATGATCTTTTCATCCTCAGGTGTTTTTGTATGTGTTCTCTAGTGAGAATGCAGTATATAAGTGCATTTTCCACTCACTGGAAAACCAAACTTCCTTCCTTTTGATCTTCAGTACTTAATCTCTTGGCATGGAAGATGAATACTTTCATTTAAGATTGGAGGAGTCTTCACCTGTATGCCTACTTTCCAGTCAAACTCCTTTCCAGAGTCATTTTCCCTTATCCACATCACTCGTTTTAATAGTTGCTCTGTATTGGCTGGCTCAAATGTGGTTGCCTCTGCTCTGGTTTTTGTTGAAATAACAGTCATTGCTCTGTTCTCTGTCATGATTGCTAATTTATCCAAATTCCATCTTTATGTGCAACTTTTGTCCAGTACTTGGCCTTATCTCAGGGACCTGCCTCTTGTGTTGCATCTTTCCTTGTCTGTGTTCCAAAGGAGTTGTTTTTACTTCAGACTTTGATCTATATTTACAATAGCTTCCAACCATCCCATCCTTCTCTTCCTCACCTATCCCAGTCTTTCACCTGGTTCAGGGTTTTTTCAACATTTGCTTATTTTAGGGATGCTATGTTGAACACTTTCCTTTCTCCTACTTTCAAAATGCCTTCTCTTTCAGAGTTATTCTCTTATTTGTTTTTTTCATCTGGTCTATCCTTTTCTATATTTCTTAATTCTGTAACATTAGAATTATTGTCCTTCATTCTCTGTCTAGTTCTCCCTTTGCAATGTGTTCCTTGTATCATTTTTTTCTTATGAAATTTTTGTTTTCCACTCCTGGCATGCAGTCATCATCATTCCAATATTTATTCCATTCCTGTTTCATGCATCCTCTGTTATTCCTCGTATGTTATCCTCTATCTGGATTAAGCCTTTGTTCCCAGGCCATCAGCTGCCTTTTCAACTATTTTTTACCTCCTTTGTTTCTCATCTGTACTCCCATTCTGGGCTGTATTGAGTACTTTGTCCAGTCCATTCCCTGTGTTGTACTCCTTTTATTGTCTCTTTTCATGGTTATTCTTGTCTGTTATATGGAATATCTGTTTCCCATGATCTTATACCTATAGCACTCACTGATTTGGTTTGTCAGTTTATATGATGGACATATTTAGATGCATCCATGGAAGGTTACCATCTACATAATGTATCTTCACACCAAATTTGTCATCTGACTATGTCTTCAACTAGTTGAAAATGCCATCACCAATGTTAAGGCTGGTATGGGGATACCTCCCAATACATTTGCCACACATTGTCTGCACAACCTGTCTTTTTTACTGTATCATTTCTCTGAATGTCTGTTCGCCTTTGAATGGAAGAAGTCGACACAGGATTATCTTATGTTGTTATCCATCATACTTTAAGAATCCCACCTGGTGGTAGGTGTTGCCTGTTCAGGTATACTTATTATTATGCTATTACTAAATCTGCATATTTCTTTAATGCTTGCTATTGAGACGAGGTATTTCTATATTACAACTGGATACATCTGGTGGTGCATGTGTATTAGAAATGCATATGTGCCTGGCCAAGTGTAGAAGTTAATTCATGAGGTGTTAACAAGGTGAAATATTTCTTATCACATGCTTAAACACCTAGTCAAGCAAAATTATGACCATAATGTTTGCATCTTTACTCAATCCCAGTGGTCCATAGTGGGAAATATTTCTTACATTCATCAGGATGTGCTAACAAGTTGAAATATTTTTTGTAACATGTCAAACACTTAGTTGAGCAAAATTCTGACCATAATGTCTGCACCTTTACTCAATCCCAGTGATTCATAGTAGAAAATATTTATTACATTTGAGTGAGAAACAAGGAGTTTTAGTTGCTCAAATGCCTGTGCATCTGATATCATTCCAACAGCAAAATTTTGAAGAAACATATTTCTGATCTGATCACATTGAGGAATTTTCTATCAGAATCAGTGGATAAGTGATTCACCTCCTGTGAGGAAACTGAAGTTTACATAGTTAATTGATGCATGTTACAGAGTCCACTATTTCATGACAGAGAAAGAGAAAGCTTATGCAAAGACTGAATTGTTTTATTAATAAAAGCTCGTGATCTCTTTGACCAAGATTCTCCAACAAAAAAGGACTATGATGCTCCAGAGTTAGATGACTTGTGAGCAGAATTTGAGTCAAATATTTAATGTAAGTAATCCTTTATACTTTTTTATTCCTCTACCAGACACTTCTTCAGCTCTTTCATTTTTTTTATACCATTTTTACCTCTTATACCACATTACAAACCATTTACTGTTTTTTGTTGACTGTGAACTATTTTATAATGCATTTACATTGTACATGAAAATATTTAGTGCTTTTTGTGTCTCAGAAAAAAAATAAATTTAGCAGAGTTTATCTTCTTTTAGTAGCAGATGCAAATGCCCTTACACCTCAACTTTTTTGGAAGAGCTGCAATATTTTTCTTGGTGAGCCATCAATTTTGTAGTCAAAGAATCTCAAATTGCTCAACTTTTGGAAATCAACTGAAGCTCATTTTCCTAAGTGCACTATCCACTATCTCTGACTATTTGGTTAAATGTAATAAATGCCATTTTTCTCTTTGTTTCCAGTTTTGTTTTGTTTTTTAGGAGATGAGGGGATAACCTGGTTCTGATTAATACTTGATCATGGCTGAAGCTTAGTGGCTAATTTCCTGGACCCAGTATTCAATAAGCTTTTACAACTCATGTGCCCTAGTTGTGCATATGTAAACATAATTTTTTTATCACTGTTAGATATATAAACGATAGTTATTCATGGAATTGCTGTGTAAAGCAGGTCAGAATTTTTGCCCATCCATACTGATTCATGATCTTACACTTGGAGTATTTGTTTTTCAAAATAGAGAGTTGCAAACACCCATTGCCCTGTTTCCTATGTGTTGTTTCTCTGGGCTTCCCAGTGTGTAATCCTCCTCCTCCTAGGAGTCTTTGTTACTTTTAGTTTATAACTGCTGGTGCAGTGGACCATGGAAGTTTCCTTCTTAACAGAGGTTGTAAAATAAACTATATTAAACATTTGTACCCATATGGTGGGAACTGGGCTATTGTTGTTATACTTGCTGATTATGCAACATAATATTTTTGGTTCTGGACATTCTTCCTTTTTACTCTTGTGCTGACCTTATTTGTTGATCATCAAATACATTTCTTATGCAAGGCACTTCCCCTGGATATTTCTGTGTGGACAGACCACATGTGATCTTACCTTATGTATCTAAGGCACTTTTCCCTGGGTAAACTGTATTTGTTGCTCTTTATACCTTATGCATTTCTGCCTGGATAGATTGCACTTTGTACAAGTCGATGTATCCTAAGATGCTTCCCCATGATGTTTCTTGTTTGGGTAGACAATGCTTCACAATAATATTACATGCTCAGAGTATTTTTTCTGGATGTATTTTACCTGGCTAGACGACACTTGACCTATTCATATACATTTCATGGTCCTTTGGAACTAGTTATTAGGCAATTTACTGTGACTAAATGTTACTGTGTTCAGTGCTGATGCTTTCTTACATATGTGGAGAAATTATGTACTATATGCTGACAATGAGTTGATTCAAAATTACCTTACAATTATTTATCAAGCTGCTACTTCTGGGAAATTCACCTTTTTTATGAGGAGGATCATTTTTGTTATGCAATGTCCTAAGCAAGCAGTGCATTTCCACTAAATGCTTTGCCTTTTTGGACAACAACTGACATGCTACCATGTGCCACAAGACTTCTACCCTTGGCACACATTTATTTGTGCTTGTTGTTGATTGCACAATAGACATTACATTTTTGTCAGTGCTGTGCTTTTTCAAATCCTAGTTATGCAGCACTTTTTCCAAAAATGGTGCTGTACATATTTTTTTATGAGGCTGTGGTGCCTGCCAATTACATTCTACCCTATGTTTGTAACTGTTCCAGAAGTAGTAATATATCCCACAGGTGTTTTTTTTATTATTATTATTATTATTATAACTTCAGTTTTTTCAAGGTGGTTGCTCACCTTTTTATTGAACACTGTTGTGCTTTTACTTGCCTCCTCCATGGAATTCTAGTTTAGCATGAGGTACATGATACAATTTTGAAAGTTAACATTTACAGAAAATTTATTTCCAATAGGTACTTCCTCCTCTCTCCCATTTCTCACTGACATACCTATATTTCTAGTTAGTAACTGTCAATTCTCAAAAGTGAGGTTTGCATTAGAATAGTAGATTGAGCTAGCTACACCAGTATAGATGGCATTAGTATGATTGGTGGAGGGGTAGTTATATGAGCAGTATACAGCCTGATATGACACAAAACTGAAAGGGTATATAAGAGTGGCCTATTATTTGTGAACATTTATTTAGCAGTGCTTAGAGGGTGAACCAAGATAAGATACCTTTGGATGAGAGGAGAAAAGTATTTGTTGTAAATATATTCAGTATAAGAAAATTTTAATATTTTATCACTTTGAATTAGACACGTAACTGTGTACTGTATCCACTTTGGAACTGATAGAAAGTCAAAGTTTGAATCTGTCAAATGATGTATTATATTTCACGAGCATATAGCCTATCAAAAATGAACGGCCAAGTACTACCATCCTCACTTCTAAGTATACACTTGATCCAATATTTTATAGCATGAAAGTGTAATTTAAGCAGTTAGACATTGAAAAGTTCTTTTGTGAGCCATTCAAAATTTAGATGATTTGTAGAAGAAATATGTTGCAAATTCAAAGAATAATTATTGGCAAAAAAGAAAATCAGTTAAATTCCAGTTTACAAAGAACTCTGTGTTTTGGTAGCCTTACATTTTAATAATGGATTTTATGTTATGTTGCTTAGCATCAAAAGTGTAACTTTAATATTGTTAGTCTATGTATTGAACATATAAAATATATAGGGATCAAAAGTGGAAAATATGTATTGATTTCTTAATTTAGTCTTGGTTGCTTAAAGAGGTTCAATTTTTATTTAAAATGTTTGTGATGTGGTAAAAATAGCTTAATTCAGAAAGGAAATTAAGTTTGAAATTAGATTGATATTTTTACTTTTGTAATAAAATTTATCCCACATAATGCCTTTATTCAGTTCACGACATTTATAAGATTTCATCACACTCCTCCCTCATAGCCACATTGCACCCTGTCACTGAAATCATAATGAGTAGCCAGTAATTAAACTGTTGTATGTGGATTAATTTGTGTATTAACCTCTCCTGTTTCAAGAAATGAAGCGTGAAGTGTTGTGACACACGTTTTGTTTTGTTTTATATATGGGTTAGATTTTTTTCAGTATAGGGCATGGTTTATTTTGCCATTCAGTTTCAAATTTATTCTCACATGAATCACATTGATGAGATAACTTATTGTATGGTTAGAAAGCCAAAAGAAGTATGATAATTTTTTGACATTATTTGCTTTCTGTCTGTTCTTCGTTGCAGTATTTGATTTTTATTAAATAAGGTATTATAAGTAAAAAAATGGCATTAAGAAAGTGGACTTGAGTTTCATTAAGTCAGCAGCAAAAAAAAGTACTGTATTTCATTTGTATTATTTATTACTATAAAAGAATAAAATTTATTCAGGTGATATGCTTGTGACTAGCTCGTGTATTATGTAATTCAGCATGATAACACAGCTGCATATTTACAGAGTTGTTTACAATTTTTCACAGAATTATTAGTTAGACATGGGTTAAAGGCAATAAAAAAATAAGATTAAGTTGTAAGTACATGCATACTGTTGTTATCTTAAGTTAGAATAAAAAGTTCTGGTTTCTGTTGCAATTTGCAGTTAACCTAGAAAGAAAAAGGGTAACTTAGATTTATTTTCTAATTATTTTATGGTGTTTATAAAGTTGATATATGAAGTTATTGAGATTAAACAAGTAAGACTTGAAAATTTTCAGATAAAAAGTATTTTTAACCCAAACATGAAAAAATACTTTCATTTAAAGCAATTGCAGTGTTTAGAAAAGCAGTTAAAAATTTTTGACCTTTTAATTGGCAAAACACTTCTGTTTTTTACTGTAAGTTTGCCAAATTTTGTGAACACTCATTAAATACTTTGAGGTATAGTATGTACACTTTCATGGTTACAAGTTTCATGGTGGTTATAAGGTTGTGTAAAATATAGGAGTCCTCATTGTGAAAGGGTAAAAGGGCAGAAAACACTTTTAGTCCATAGTTCACAATGAAACAGCTATGTTTAAGTCATGTGGGGTGTCTATTCTAGCTGTTTAGTTTGTGTGTAATGTGTTTACCTTTTCAAATAACTATAAAAACCTGTCATATAAAAGATTAATAAAAATGTATGATCACCCATTATTTTTAAAAATGTTTACATGAGAACCAATATTTGTTTTTCACATTTGATATTTAATTGCATATACAAAAATAAAAGTAAATTTTATTTGAATAAATGTAAATAACCTTTACATTTTTGATCCCATAATTTTATTTTAAACACTAATTCTCATTTATTTATTTTTTTATTTAGAGCTTAACAAAAATCCAGTGGAAGGATTCTCTGCAGGCTTGATAGATGATAATGATATTTATAAGTGGGAAGTTCTCATCATTGGACCACCAGACACATTATAGTAAGTTGTAACTGTCTAATTTTGATTATTTGTTGCTTGGAGATTAACTTTTTAAAATTTTACTTAATTGAGTATTGTTATTAGCTTTTATATTTTTGTTGTTTACTTACAGAAAAACTTGATTTTATAATGCTTAGAAAATATACTTCTAAAGTATCTTTTCGTATAACAATTAAAAAAAAAAATTCCACTCATGCCAAGGTAACACATGGGATCCAGTGCTAAACTTTGGCTTAACTGAAAATGGAAAATTACACATTTAAATAATTTTGAAGTTATATACAAAACTTTGTTCATTCTAGTATAATTTTGGTTTTAATTGACAGTTTCTGTCTCCTTTTAGAATGCCATTTTTGTATTATTCTGGTATCATTACTAAATTTTGCTGACAATAATATCATACTGTTGTCTGAACAGTACATTTATCCCTATAGATATTAACTTTGCAGAGTTGGATTGTGTGTTTAACTCTATCATGGTGGGTTACAGGTCAAAGGCCATGTCATTGTATTTGTTGACTTGCATTCAGAATTTTACTGAAATACTGTTCTAAGAATTTAGGTCAGTAAGTTTGATATCAAATTGTAGATTATAATTCAAATTTCAGATTATATACAGGTTAATTTCTTACTTTAAAAGTATGTATTGAATGAACACACTTAAATAGCAATTTTCGTGAGTCCTGTTTAAGGTAACTGGTTCACGTTAGGTGTTTGTGACGTTAAAATACTAATTCTATAGTATTGCATGAACAAGGAACTCAAATCACCAATAATATTGACAAGTTTGAATGTACAATAAGAACCTCAGATCTGTCCTATATGGTGAGATACTGTTTATGTACTAGAAACGCAGCAGTCCTGCTCACCTTATTCTACTTTTTGAAATGGTTCCCTTATATAAATTCACTGTGAATAACCAGTTGAAAGTGCAGAATGTTCCCATAGTCCACATTCTCAGCCATTTCAAAGTGTTTGGAAACCATCTCCTTCTTTTGAACCAAATTTCAAGGCTGCTCTAATTTACATATACAAATCCTAAAATCAATTTTCACTTCCTTTGTATGCAAAATTTGAAAAGGCTTAGCAACCTACGGTACGCAGCAAATGAGTACAAAGGTTATTGTAATTATCACCTCCATTTATTTATTTAGTTGTACATTTTAATAAAAAATTAGTTTAAGAACGTATTTCTAAATAGTAACAATCTATATACATGTATAATAACTGAAGTGTGACAATATTTTACTAAGCAGTAGACCACTAAAGCATACTGGAGACAGGTCACTATATTATTGGACATGGCAGTATGAGTACATATGTACCATGTCAGTGCAACTTGTGTAATGTTAGTACATATTTGGAAAGTCAGTATAACAAAAAATAATATATAAATGTATAATTTTTAGCTGTTGAAACTAAATATTCATATTTTTTGTGTTATAATTTGTAGTCCTTAAGGATAATTTATGTTTATTTCTTAATTTTGTTTGGGGAGTTATGAGGTCAGTCAAATTTATAGACCCCACATAGGGTAAAGAAAACAGACAAAATATAAAATCTTACTGAAAACAAATGTTTGAAATATATTTAGGAGGTTTTAAAGATTACACAAATAATGTTTGAGAATTTAGGGATGAAGAATACTTTTTTTAATCACAACATAAAAATTACTTTGCACTTGGACTAGCAAGAAAACAAATGTGATATATTGGCAAACAAGTCTTCAGTAAAAATACTTCATTAAATTATTTTTTTTACAAAATACTTAAATTATTTACTAAAAATCAACCAAATTTTATGAAGGTACACATACTGCATCGAAAGTTGCAGTGTAAATATTTGCATATACTATACTGAGCTTGTTGCAAAGTTGTTAAACCTTTACTTTTTGCACAACAGTTGGTTTGTAATGTGATTTTATTTGTGTTGTTTTTTCTAGTCATAACCTGTTGTACACCCATTTAATGCATCTAAATCAAACATATGGTCATTGTTTGTAATGCCTGGTTTTTATTCACATGAAGCATTTCTTGTGGCAGAGATCTACTAACAAAACCGTGTTGATTATTTTATTTTTTTGTGAGAGTATGAAACATATATTTGTCTTCAATGTTTGTATAATGTTATTCCAAAAAAATGTCAAATGCGCTTAAATTGACAGCAAACATAAAATAATTTTAATAAAGCAAGAAATTGTATGAAAGTGGTTGTTACTTAAAAAGTAGTAAAATTCTAGAAATTTTATAAATGTAGATTTTCTGTGTATAAATGTTCTCAATGTTAAAAGTTTTAAAATCACATATATTTTTAACAATGTAAAGTTTCAATATGCAGATTATAAATATTTTTGCTACAGTGTGTGTAACACGGTATGAAATTCGAGTTATGCAGCTTTTAATTATATAGACATAAATACAATAAAAATTAGTTTCTATGGGGATAAAAGCATCATTACTGCATTTTTTAGTAAGAGCAAGTTGCCTAACTTAAAATACCGTGATCCATAAATGAACCACAAAGTAATTTCAGTAAAAATATTGTAAAAAATAGCCTGTAATTTTTCACACTTAGTAGTATGTTGGTAGTTTTGTACAGCAGTATATCATTGTTGGTGATACAAGATCAGTTGTAATCAAATGTAATACACTTTTTTAAAGCAATGTACCATTGGAAATCATGATTTTTAATTCTGACTAGTTGCTGTGACTATTGCACAAAGAAAATCCAGTCTTGTTTCTGAAAAGCATTATTCTATTATAATAAGGAATACTTTGGTTTTGAGTTTGATACTTTTGAGAATGCTGTTGATAGTATGAAGCTGACTTGAAAATGTGTGAAATGCAATTCGGGAAACACAACTAACTTGTTCAGGTATCTACAGGATTGTCATGTGAGCTCATTTATTAAGTTGAGTGACAGAGGAAATACTGTGGTTAGACCAGTTTTTGTACAACTGTGACAATATGGACAGCTGCTACACTTGTAGCACTTCGGATATTTTGTTACTTTACATTTATATATTACCAATCAATCCAAACTATTGTCTGTCTTAACAACAACAAATATTCAAAAATTCTGTCTCCTTGTCTCAGCAGTTACTCAACATTTTAAAAATGTTGGGAAAAATTGAGTATTTCCTAGATAATGTCCTACTAAAATACCATTGCTATAGTCTTACTAGAGTAAAAAATCATCCAACTCTCTTGAGAGAAAAAAACATTATTAGAATTTTGGATGTTATTCATTTATAGAACAGTGTATAGTATATATATCTTTAATGTGATCGCAGTAATAGTATCTTGCTTTTCTTCAGTTGTGCAAGGTTTTCAAAAGATGAAATATATTTTTATGTGAATTTTAGCTTGTACATCTTAACTAGAAATCTAGATCTGCTCTTAACATGTTAGTTCGTGCATCTGTCAGATGCAAGAATTATAATTGAAAGTGTCTTTACCATTTGTCACCAAAAATTAAAAATGTGTTGTAAAGGTTAAGAAATAAGTTCTTTTCTTCAGTATTTGAAAGGAAAACATTTTGCAACAGGCATTTGGCTTACTGAGAATGCTGCCAAAAAATCTGTAAGATGTAAATTACCAGTTTATAAGTTGGTTTAATGAAATTAAATCAGTGTTTAAAAGTATATATGCATGTATGCTCAAAACAAAGTTTATATTTTTTAGATGTAGTAGTGACTGCAGCAATTTTAATGAACAGTGTGTTGATAGTAATGTGCATAGTCTCTAAATGGGGATTGTTTTTATTAAATAAATATTTTATAAATAGTAACAATCTTGTTTAATATTAGGAAAACCTAATAATTGATAAGGTACACTATGGAGAGAAATTATGTAATGAATTATAATGGACTTACAAAATAACTTTCAGTAATTTTAATTGTTACTTAAATATTGAACTATAAATTCTATACATCACCATTATTTTTTTTTCTTATTTGCTATTATGCTAAAAGTTGCACAATCTTCCACCATCCTGTGATTTACATGACAGCTACATCTTATGTAGTACTCTTAGGAATCTGATTTTTTTTTTTGTTTAATGAACTTTTTTATTTGTACACCATTTAGCAAATTGAGGACAAAAACATAAATTCACTAACTGTGTCACCATTGATGAGTAATAGTTACTAGTGTTTTCACTTCTTTTAGCAACAAATTCCTTCCAATCTAACAATAGGAATAGAATGTTAATGTAACATAAAATTTATTATTTTTTAATATCATTTCTTATGTTTATTCCATGCATCTGCAAAATCTTTTCTCTGCTGAAAAGTTTGTGACATGTTTTACGTTGTCCTCGAGGTCTCAGGTTGTGACATGTTTTATTGTGCTTGTTAAACCAAGTTGTAAGACTAGGTATAGTCAGGCTGCATTATCACTGAAATGTTAAGATAAAGTTGTTATAAGTAAGAAAAAAAAAATTTTTTTATTCAAAACCAACTTTGGTTTGAAAGGTAAGAAATTAATGTATAGTGTTGATGTGCTATGTAAAACACGGTATCATATTACTCTCCATATTTTATTACAGCTAATTCCATGACATAAAAACTTCATCTCATACACATTCTGTTTTCTATATTTTTGCATATTTGCAAAATTATATAAGTAATGCTTTGTAAGAAATAAGTGTTACAAGTAAATTAACTGAAGAAATTGAATGTTTTCAGTTGGTAGGAAATCTGTACACAATTAATTCATAATTGAGCGTACCTCCTTTTGTCCTTTAGGTTCTTTTAAGTGTTTTGCTATTAGGTATGACAATTAGTAAATAGTAAGTTGCAAGCAAAAAACATCATTTCAGTTTTTTTCATCTTTCTTGCACATGTTACTGGCATTGCTTTCATGCAGTCAGTTTGGAAATATTTTTGTGTGTACTGTACATCTAAATGTATTCTGTAAATATACGTAAAACTGTATCTGAATGAAGAGTTTCTTTAATCCTTTCTGGGCTGAAGGGGAAGAGAATTGACATCTTTGACCTCTTTCTCATAGTGGCAGTACTTAAATAAATTGCATGAATCTTAATAACAGCTTAAAGGTATCTATTTTCAACTTTTAAAAAATCGTTTTAAGTTTCATGTTTGGAAAATTCCAAACTTTTATTGAAACAATTTTAAAACAAAACAAAACATTAAACATATTTTTACGTTAGAATAAAACATTTTATTGTTCATGATAAAGTTATATTTTGTGTATCTAATTAGGTTTATCTTGCTTGAGATCCATTAACATTTCTTGTTATACTTTATTTTGCCAATTGTAGCAGTCTCCACCTGTGGCAATAAATCAAAAGAGAATGCAAAAATTGGTATTTATCAGAGACCTATGACTTGACCTGTCACAGTGGAGTCAGGTCAGGCTTGGTAACAGTGTTTTTGTTAACAGTATTATTGGTTGACATAACTGTATAACCAATATATATAGTTCTGTTTGAAGAATAATAAGCTTTTTTACTGAGTACAGTATCTGAATATGATAAACTTAATAATGACATTCAGTTGTTAAAAATGTGAGTAATTGGAATATTTTGTTTTCACCTACAGTACTCTTTAAGCATGACAAATCTTTGTCATATAAGAAAATTTCCATAGCTCTGATATAAAGATAAATTCACACACAATTATTTTCAGGGAAACTCTAAGAAACTACGAAGTAATTATTTTCACAAAACTATCAATTGCTTCTCTCACTACTCAATTCTTGCTGTATTGGTGTAAATAGTTTATAAACTTTACCATTCAGTGGTATTTAAATTGTCTCTAGCTATTTTCAAGACAGATTTGTTATTAGTTGTCCAGAACATTCACTGTGAAATCATGAAAGTTAAAAAAAAATTATTGTAATAATAAAATATTCAAAAAAAGAAGGAAAATTGCAAGAGAAACTGGACTTAGCTAATTTTATTTTTAATGGATGATGGTTTCTCAACAAATAACCTGTGCTTTGGGAAGGGCAAAAAACTAAAAAATCAGTATGTTGTTTACAGATGAGACTTCATAGCTGCACAAAGTTGAAAGTTTGAATAATAATAGTTTTCTTCACAAATTTTACAAAGATACAAAACAATTCTAAAATTTTTCATAAAGCAACTATAGTAGGTAAATTACAGTATTTATTTGAAATTCAATTCTGTTGATATAATCTCTGAAGTACTGAAAGCCTTTCATTTTTTAATTTTGCTCATGCTGTCAACTAATAAGTATTTGATTCAAAATTTCCTTCATGAACTGTAGCGTGTGTATCAACTATCCACTCTCCTACATTATTGAGCAACCAGCAGGAGACCTTGCATAAGTTCTTCTTTGCTGCCAAAATTTAGATTTTCTTTGTATACAGTTGTACAATTCAGATTGTATGATTTTTTTTCTGTGATTAAGTTTTAAACTTTACACTACTTGTGTAAATAATTGACATGCTCTTGCTTTTGTTAAAGCTTTATTTCAGCAATCTTCTATTGGCATGTAAGGAGTACCCATCACTTCATTGTTTACATTTATCAGTGTATTTTGGATATTAATGTTAAGATTTTTTATTGTGCCCTTGGAGAGTTTTAGGTGCAAGAAGGTTATACAATGTTCTGTTCCTATTCATTATGACTCAAACTTTAAATGAAATCTAAATTATAACAGTAAAACAGAGCTTATGTAAGGTTCCTTGATGTTTACATAATAAGTTGTGGTGAATGGAGAACATGGGTAATAGTTACATGCTACACAATGCATAAACAGAATTTGGAAATTTTGAGATTGTTTTCTTGACAGCATGAATAGAAAATGAAGAAGGAAAGGCATTCAATATTTCAGAGGAAAGCACACAAGTACATGTTTGAATTTCTTTTTAATTTGTGCTGTTACTTTATCGTGTTTTATTAAAATTTTGCAGGTACTGTGCATAATTTTCTTTGGTTTAAACTTAAGCAGTTTAGGAGCAAATGTAGTGGAAATGTTTAATAAATACATTTTCTAGTTAAAGAATATCATAACTGCTTGCTTAAAGGTTATCCTTCATAAGAAATACTTTTGTTGTTTGCAGCATTCATATCAAATTTCTTAAAATAGTACTTAATACAATGTAAGTAGACCTTTCCAGAGTTGCATCATGACGTCACATGATCTTATTGTTTTCTCCTAGTGTCTGCCATATTGGACAGTGCACATACATTCTAGGCAGTGATAAAAACTTGAAAAAAGCCTTTCCACTGTTGCACTTTTGGCTGCACCAATAGACAGGGTTCAGAACCAGGTATATCATTTTTACAGATTCCAAGCTGACCCCCAAAAAAAGAAAAACCAATATGGATTGCCACAGTTAGGAGACAAAATTGGCAACCTACACTGTATTCCTGTATCTTCAGTGCATATTTTGTGAAAGGTATCAGAATAAATCTGTTGTTTAAATTTATACAAATATTACTTTTTCATTAAATATATGTATAAGTATCATACAATTTATTAATTATTGATAAGGGATTCATATTTTTTCTCATGGCATCACTGAGTGGTGAATAAAATTATATTATAGAAACTGTCATTGGATTAGGCAAGACATAAACTGAGTGGCATACAGGTAATGTCAGAATGAATAAATACTACTAAGACTTGGTATTGTTAAGCACAAATTTTATCCATGGAATAGATTTAAGGGAGATAAAGAAAAAAGTGGGAGTTACATTAAACTTTGGCATTTACGAAGACATGAGAATAGTCTCTCTTACTTTCACATCTGATGCTCGTTCTACTAAGAATTTATAACCACCAAGTTTTCAAAGCTACTTATATTTTTCCTGATAGTGGAATTAACAAAATACACAAATATCACAATATCTTGGAGGTGGTCTCATTTAGTCTTTCTATCGTAATCAGAAAAGTCACTTGCATAAATTGTTTTCCAGGTCATCTGTGGAAAAATATGTAATTAGAAAATAACATAATTATCCATATCAAACCCTTAATCAAATTTTCATAAACAATTTTTGCATGGTTTTAAATATTCATAACATATATGCCCAGATTTATTGCTACCAGTGTCATAAAATAGTGAAGAGTTTAATGTCCAAAATGGTGGATGGCAGTGTAGAGTCTTGTAAATCACATGATCTGGAAAGGTCTATTGATAAAAATAATTGTATTTTTTCAATATTTATGGCAGTAGCTATAAATGTAAAAGAATCATTCTTCCGAAGAATAAGACTATAACTAAATCTCTCTCTGTATCAGAACTTTAAGTCTTAATACATGTAGTATTTATGTAAAATATAAAAAGATCTGATTGTTCTAGTAAAAATATACACTGATATCAGGTAATAAAAGTTTAGAAGTGTTAGAAAATTACTATGCATTTACTCTTTCCATACAGGTAGGTCAAACTATGTATGTTACATACCTTTTTAGTTACATTCAAAATTTAATTATATTATGTTATTATCAATGTATTCTAATAAATTTAGCATCAAAAAGTAGTTCATCAAATTTTAACATTATATAAGTTTTAATTTTGCAATTTTACAAGTAAATACTTAAATAAATTCTCAATTTTTCCCTTGTATATGAGTCATGGCATTTACTTCCTAGAGTCTTGCCCATTCTTTAACTTATTTACCAACTCTCTTTGAAATATAGAATTTAATGTATTCAGTGTGGATATTTCTGACACAGTCTAAATATAGCCTATAGTCTTTGTTTATAGACGTGTTGGCCTGGCATGGCCAAGCGCATTAAGGCATGTGACTCGTAATCTGAGGTTCACGGGTTTGCATTCCAGTCACGCCATACATGCTCGCCCTTTCAGCTGTGGGGGCATTATAATGTGAGGGTCAATCCCACTATTCAGTGGTAAAAGAGTTGGTGGTGGGTGGTGATGACTGGCTGCCTTCCCTCTAGTCTTACACTGCTAAATTAGGGACAGCTAGTACAGATAGCCCTCGAGTAGCTTTGTGCAAAATTTCAAAACATACAAACCTAACAGCCACTTGTTAGGAAATGTTTATTAAATACGTCATATTTTCGTTTTTTACAAGTATTGTTTAGTTTCTATCTTTTATTAAATTAATGATAAGTTTTTTTTCATACAACTGTCTTAACACATTGTCTTTTTCATCATTTAATTTTCATGGTATTTAATATATGTAATGATACAAACAATGTGAAAGGTAGTTGGCCCGGCATAGCCAGGTGGTTAAGACGCTTGATTCATAATCCAAGGGTCATAGATTCATCTCCCATCGCACCAAACATGCTCACCCTTTCAGCCGTGGGGTAGTTATAATGTAATGGTCAATACAACTATTCGGTGGTAAAAGAGTAGCTCAAGAATTCATGGTGGGTGGTGATGACCAGCTGCCTTCCTTCTAGTATTACACTTCTAACTTAGGAATGGCTAGCTCAGATAGCCGTCGAGTAGCTTTGTGCAAAATTCAAAAACATAAAACAAACAAATATAGAGGTGTAAATTAAAAGTTGGACCCACATCCCACACCCATTATTATCAGCTCATTCCAGAAGTAATGTCTGAAAATTTAATACAGAAAGTAAATCATCATTTCTCTCTTTGTAGAAGGCTTTAATGACTAAAATATATAATAGGATTTGAATAAAAATATTGAAACAAATAAAAAACTAACCCAACTCCACTTTTTCAGATTGTTAATCAGATAAACCCTAATGAAGATGGATGTGTCTGAGAAGCACATTAGGCATATGATGCTTTATAAGTTTAAAAAAAGGCAATAATGTAGCAGAAACTATACAAAACATTCAAGGTGTTTATGGTGTGGAATATTTCATTGAAAGGAAATATCAGAGGTGGTTTCAGATGTTCAGATCAAGTGGCTACAGCTTAAGTGATGCGCCATGTTTGGGTCGTCTTGTTGAGTTTAATGATGAGTTGCTGCTGGCTGCATTAAATGAAAATTATGCTGTAACATTTGAAGAACTAGCACAGAAGCTTAATTCAATCTATTCAACAGTTCACTTTCATCTGCAACAGCTTGGAAAAGTATCAAAACTCAGAAAATGGGTCCACCATGATTTCACAAAGCCAACATTAGAGCAGGAGTGAACATTTGAACTTCTCTGCACTCTTGTGAAAGCAGCTCACCTTTTTTAGGCAGGTTAGTGACTGGAGATGAAAAATGGATATATTATAAAAATGTTAAGTACTGCAGACAATGTCTCAGTGCAGGTAAACTGGCTAAAGCACAGCCCAAAATGAACCTCCACTCTGGGAAAATCTTGTAAAGCATTTGGTGGGATATTGTTGGTGTGATCAACTTTGAGTTGTTGCCACTCAGTGTAACAATAACATCAAACTTCTATTGTCAGTAGTTAAAGCACTTAAATGTTGCACTGAAAGAAAAGAGGCCTGCTTTGATCAGTTGTAAAGGTATTGTGTTTCACCAGGATAATGCACAGCCCCATACAGCAAAGATTACATCTGCAAATATTTATGAGCTAAACTGGGAAAAATTCCACAACCTCCTTATTCTCCAAACTTTGCCCTATCTGATTTACTGCACAACAAAATTTTTGCTTCTTGAACACTGTTGGGTACTCCTTATAGATTTGTAGGTACTGATCACGAAAATCACATCCAAGTTTGCCCATCACATAACGTTTCATCAAAATCTTGGATTTACCAGGACATTGCTACAATGTAAAAACGATATCAGGACAACTGGAATTCATTAATGCTTGCTGACTGTTGTTGGGCATTGCAACGTGATGCACTGGACATTGAATACAAATGAAAATCAGGAGCAAAACACTTAATTATGTTGAACTTAATAGCATATTAGAAACATAAATTCAATTAAGTACATTATTGCCAGTAAACAGTTAACTGTTGTTTCTCAGAGTTCCTACATTATGAAGCAAAACTTAAACTGTATTTGTGCATACCCACCTTCCTGTCACAATCAGTAAAAATTTCTCAGGAAGCAAAACTTTTCAAAAAAATTGTTGTGCAGTGTTTTCATCTATTCCAAAGTTTACAGAACTATCTTGATGGAGAAGAGCTTGAAACACATGAAGATGCCAAAACTATCCTACCACATTCTTTTCCTCCAAATTGCAAAAACTGTATAAAAGTGGCATTCAAAAGCTTGTGAATCATTGGCAGGAAGTAATTAATAATAATGGAACACACATTATTGATTAAATAACAATCAGTTTTTCTGAACCCAAAATCGGACATTACGTAATTGATTACCTTATACATATTCTCTTTCACAAATTGGTAATAATTTTTATAATATTTTTTAAAATGTCATATGTAACCAACAGAAGGATAATTTTAATCAGTCGTGGCAAAAATATGTCAAAAATACAAGTAATAAGCATTTGATAAATGTCAAATGATGTAGGGATGGCAGTCCCCAAAAAGAATGCAAACAAGAATATAGGGATGATGCAGATATCCATTCATTATTCCTACATGGTTTTTCATATTAAAATTTAGTGTTACACTGTAAAGGACATACTTGTCTTTAATTTTACTGCAATTGAAAGTTGTATATTCCTGGCTGTTAGTATTCAGGTCACGTCAGGATGGGCATCAGTATAGTATTATGAGGGTCTAGAACTTGTATACAAAGAGAACCACATTGAGCTGAAACACCTATTGATTATTACTTGCTACAAGGATAGTCGACTGACCTCGTAACCATTTTATATTTTGCAAGTTGGAAACTGCATTTTAATACTTGTTTTGGGTAGAGTACAGAGAGGCCATTGTGTAGCTTTATGCTTAATCGCTGACAAACAAACCCTGTTTTCATGTTTAAATCGTTTTTGGCACTACCATCTCTATATCATTTTACATTTACAAAACTTGATTTATTATAGAGGGTGAATAATAAAAGAATTGTTTTTATGGTAGACAAGGCTATTAATATGTGAAAAGAACTATATTATTGTTCAATATCTTTTTTGTCAAATACAGTTCTAATTTGAGAAATTAATGTTTGGAAATCAGTTCATTTTAGCTTTTATGTTGTGCTTCATAATCTAAGGCTATAATTTTGAAATTGGTCATCATGCATTATACTTCAATATAGTTGTGTGAATTTTGCATTAAGCTACAGCATATAATTCAAAACATTTGCGAATATTTTATTTTCATATACATTTGAGATGTGTTTATCGATAAGCAGTGTTAACAAATTTTGAATGACACTAAAGGCTATGTCTAACAATTGAATTTGGTGTAAAAACATGAAGTGTATAGTGATTAAAAACATTAACAATGACATCTGTATAGAACAGTGAGTGACATCTCATGTATTACATTAAATTTACAGTTAAGTCAGCAATATTTACATACCCCAGTACTTAAGGGTTACCAAGTTGTTTACATTCAAACCTCAATGCACACAAGAATGTAGAGATGATACAGATATACATACATCTTTCATATCATACCTACATGTGTAACATTCAATGTTAAATTTTAAATTCAGGCATTTCTAATATAATGAAATTTTTATGGTTCATAAAAGACTAATATTTCTGTCCAGTTTAATCTTAGGTGTTTTTTCAAATTACTTTTAAAATTTTATACTTTTAGGTAAAACACAGGGTTGTAGTTATTGTGGGCAGGGCCACTCAGGAATTGTTCTGCCCACCAAGCTATGAATATTGGAGAAAAAGGATCATTATAAGCATTAAAAATTTCTTGGTCTATATCATGGTACAGCTTATTTTACAATTAGTTTGTTAAAGACATTTCTTGAAAAGTCATGAAGCACCTAACATTCATATCAAAATACTTTTCAAGAAATGCCCACAGGAAAAACCTTGAATGAGAAACTGGATAAATATCCCAAACCACATAAATTTAGTTGTACTTAGCATGGTATATCAGACAATATACTTTACAGTAGTTATCATACAAAGTCTAGTTTCTCTCCACTAAATATGTACGTAGTGTGTATAAAAGTTTCGAAATGATAGTTATTAACAATATCAAAAAGTGTTTTTTGTGTAAAGTCTTTTTTTCGTCTGATTGTTACACGTTTGTTTTAGTTACTTGCTGTTAATTGTAAATGGATCAATCAGAAAAATATAACTCAGCCTAAAGTAAAATTTATCATCTCCATCTATATTTTTTAGATTTATTGTTTACCTTGTGTGTTTGACTTGTTGTGAAGTATTTTACTGAACTTTTTGAAAGAATTTACAAATTTTCTATCATTAAGTGGGTGGGGGGGTATGATGATGGCAGCTGCAGGTACATGCATCTGTGGTCTAGACTGGTTTTTATCACTCGCCACTCATTATCATCCTAGCTACAACCATACAACCAATAGTTTAATTGAGTTAGATTTTTCTTTGTGATGATCCTTGATGAGAAACTAGCTACTAAAATTTGACACTGAAGTTAGGGATGTAACTTTCAGTCATCAAGATTGTGATTGTTGGAGTATAAAATAGATAATTCTATTTCGAAATCTAAATACTTTTGCTTTAGCATTACAAGATTATTTTCAAATATAAAGTGATACCCTTCAGTATTGGTTGATTTAATTGGAGGGTAAAGAAAATTGTTGGAACAAAAACCCAAATATTAAACTGCTATTGTAAAAAGTTGGGTGAGTGGAATTGATATATTTATGCATGTTATGTGCACATGAATATAGTTTTTGTGTTTGGTGAATGACATGGAGCTGCTGTACATGTTTTATGAGACGTAGCAGTATTGAATGTGTTTAGTAACTAAATATTTCTTTGTTACAGTGAAGGAGGTTTCTTTAAGGCCCATCTTTACTTTCCAAAGGATTATCCTTTGAAGCCACCGAAGATGAAATTTATCACTGACATATGGCATCCCAACAGTAAGATAATAATACATAATTACACATTTTTATTTCACATAGCTTCATATTAGAGATAGATCAACCAAACCATCAGAGTTCAGACTATTTATAACCACTGGAGCTAAATTTAAAAACAACAAAAAACTTGAAATTGAATTGCTTCTTGGACAGTAAGAGATACATCCACAACAAAACAAATATAAACTGTTTCTAGAGGGGATTAATAATTTTATTTCAGGATTAAGTATTCTCTTGCAACACAAATTAAGTGGTAAACACAGGTCTGATAAAAAAAATTAAAAGTTTTGGCCACATTCCCAAAATTTGTTTGAAACTGATGATGTATAAGAATAGTCTATCATTGGTGTCGAGATCCTTTTTTGTAAAAACCAAATGGTCTTAAGATATTAATATTTGAACCCCAACTTGACAAAAGGCATTCACTTCAAAAAACCCTCTTACACTAACTCATAAAATACTTTGAAATGTTTTGAGATATTTATCCCATCTGACATTATTCTGAATAATTACTCCAAGAATTTTTATTAAATCAACACTGGATAATGTATTTTTCGTAAAACTTAAACAATTTTTACTTGTTCCCTGTATGTAGTCACATAATGTGATTTTAACAAATATTTAAAACAGGCAGTTTGAAACATATGAACCTGAATGTTGAAATGAGGTCACAAGAATCATTGCTTAGGATAGAAATGATTTTTGTAGAAAACCAAAGAAATTATAGCAGTTTTGTGATGTCCTATTTTAGTGAGTGATAATCTAACTAAAATTAATATAAAATAAAATTTACAAAAACAAACTTGTTTCTTTCAATTTAAGAGAATCGGTAATAGGTAGTGTAAAGATTAGAGACCACTAGAGCTGGAGAATTTAATCAATTAATTGATATAATTGTTTGATAGGAAGTTACATTACTTGATGATGGGACACCCACTTGAAATAAAAATGCATCTCAGAATGGCTGGTATGGGTATTCTGAGATCCACAGCATTTACATTAATTATTGTCCCATACATTAATTGATTAATTACTTAATATCATGGAAATAACTAATTGAAATTAGGTGTTTCAGTTACTTACTGCATTGAATATTCTCAAAAATAAAGAATTTAAATGATTAACTTGACTGACATGACATTTTAGAGAGTTACATGTATGCTACTTTATTATTATGGTATATAAATAAACTTGGCAATCAAATGTAGTTAATACATCAAATTGTAATATTATATAAGTTTTAAGTTCTTGAAGAATGAACAGCAGTCTTCCCCTTCTACACCTGTACCTCATTTTCTCACACAACACTTTTTGTCAGACAAATCTTTAGAGCAAATGTCTTCCTTTTTTTTTCTACAGAAGGGATTAGGGGGGCTTTTATGCTCTTCTAAATGAGTGAAGAAACTACATTCTGGAGACATCTAGGTGGATACATCCACCCCCAAACACATTAAACTCACATCTGAAGGCCATTGGGGATATACCTATTAAGGTTACTTCCTGTGCTACTTTGAATTCCTCACAAGGATTTATTGTTGAGAGGGATTTGAAAAACATTCCCAAATCATAGATCCTCACTGGTGTCTCCACCCAAAGAGTTTCTGTGGTGAGGCATATCTACACTTATAAGGACAAAATTATGCTGGTTATTAATGTTCTAACATCACCATGTCTGTTTGCTGCTCTCATGGCAAGTTATTTGAACTGTAAGATATGGTTATATATTCCAAGCCCTCTTAGATTTTTCCAGTGTCAGTGGCTTGATTGCTTGGTTCTTTGATGTGTGCTTGTTGAAATGGCAAAAATCATGGGGCCTTCAGTTGTGAACTGGGCACTCACTGCATTAATTGTAGTGGCTGTCTCTCCTTTTACTTTTATTGTTATCCTAAGTGGGTAGAGGAGAAAGAGGTACTATGTTTGAAAACAATCAACATTTCTTATCCTGAGGTGTGCTGTTGCATTATGTTTTTCTGGTACTGTGGTATTGCAGACAGATCTTTCTTTGCCTCCGAAAGAGTTCTTCTCAAACCATGTGAGGAGGCTTTTGTCATTTATGGATAAGTGAGTTGAAAAGTCACCATCTCCTATCTCTGTCCCTTCCAGCCCAGCATGGCCAGGTGGGTTAAGGTATGCGACTTGTAATCTGAGGTTCGTGGGTTTGCATCCCTGTTGCACCAAACATGCTCAACTTTTCAGCTGTGGGAGTTTTATAATGTGATGGTTAATCCCGCTATTCGTTGGTAAAAAAGTATCCCAAGAGTTGGTGATGGGTGGTGATGACTAGCTTCCTTCCCTCTAGACTTACACTACTAAATTAGGGACAGCTAGTGCAGATAGCCTTTAAGTAGCTTTGCACAAAATTAAAAAACAAACAAACTCTGTCCCTTCTAGTGACTGTCTGGGTCCACATCCTTAGGCCTGGCTTCTGGCATTTGGTTAGGTTCATCTTCTTAGGGTCCAAGATGCAGAATTATCATTTGTACACTCCTTCAGTTGGTGGAACCTCTATGTACTTGCAGAGATATATCCACTGGACTCGGGACAGAAACTTTGGAGGTCAACATAAAGACAGATGGTGTGGTCATAAACCAAAGGGTTCTCTGCTATCTGAATAAAAATGGCCACTTTGATATAGTGGAACTGCCAAGGTTTCTGTTCTAACCTGTATGATATTAAGGTGCTGATTGGTTTCTATCATCCTTTGTGTTTTTCCTTACAGAAAATATTTCTGAAACCTGCTGATAAAATTGCCTTCTGGCTTGCAGTTTTCTTCATACTAGATGACAGGTTGTGTGATGGGCAAGTGCATGGAGAGGTGGTGCTGCTGTTTGACCAACATGTGCTAACCCTTTCTTTGCAGCTCAGTACACCTATCTGTATTTTTTTGGTCATACTGTCACTGTTTGTTTTCTCTACCTGTCTCCTGAAGATACCTATGATCAATCATATTTTGATGCTCTTGTTGAAAAGTTGCCATCTCCCTTTTTACTCCTTGGAGACTAATAGACACAATCCCCTCTGGATTGGTGCTGTTATTTATGGGGAGGGGTCATTCTTTATTCCATATGCTCTCAGATCACAACCATTCTCTCACTAATACTGGTTCTCATATTTATATTCATACACTTAACCATTTTTTTTATAGTCACCGATCTCTCTATCCACTACCATTTACTTTTTTCTTACTTTTCTTGTAATGTTGACAGTGACCCATGAGGCAGTGATCATTTTCTTGTCATTTTGAGGGAAACTTATGGTTAATGTCACCTGATCTGAATGTTTTGGTGGAAGTTGGACCAAACCAAGTTGCCCTCTTTTTTTCAGAACTTAATTCTGCCATCAGTCGATGACTGTGAGGTAGCACTGACCGAGTTGTATTGTAGGCTGCCACTCCATCTATTCCATGGTGGAGTCCTGTCAGCCACTATTTATGGAAGGCAGAAAAATGGGTCTGGGATACCTTTTGCAGGTCTACCACTCTTTGAAACTGCATTGCTTTCCAACAGGCCCATGCCAGTGCATGGAAGGTTATACATCAAAGTATAAAGAAATCTTGGATTAAGTTCACAAGTAGCATCTTTTCTACCACCAGTTCCAAAATCCTATGGGACAACATCCAGAAGGTCAATGGGGAATACACTTCACATCCTCTTGCAATTTTATTATTCAATGGCTGGGAAATTGCTGGTGTCTATAGAATCACCAGTACTCTCAACAGTATATCTTCTTGTACATCTAACAGTTCTGTTTGTTAGCTGTTAAGTCTCAGGCAGAACGATTGCTTCTATCCTTTTGGGCTAATTGTCTCTATGACTATAATCATCCCTTTACACTGATTGAACTTAAGCTTGTTCTTAAGTGGTCTGGTGGTTCATTGGTCAACCTGATGATGTTCACTATAAGATGCTTTGTAATATCTCTCCTTCCTCTTTTGCTGTTAATCTGATTGTTTTTAACTGGATCAAGAACAAAAATGTTTTCCCTGATCCTTGGTGCTGGGCTATTGTCCTTTGTTTCTCTAAGCTTGGGAAAAATCTGAACATTCCTTTTAGCTGTAATCCAATTGCTTTTATTTGCTGTCTCTGTAAGGTCTTTGAGAGAATGGTTAATGCTCATCTTAGTTGATTCTTTGAATCAAACAACCTCCTCTCACCTACCCAGTGTGGATTTGTTGACAGCCCTACACCATGGACTACCCAATTCAACTTTGGAAATTTTGATCAGAAAATCCTTTGTCAGGGAAGATCTTGTTTTCATGTTTCTTGACCTTGAAAATATTCATGATACTACTTGGAAGTACGGCATTTTGCAGAACACTCAGTCCTATGGTTTACATGGCCATTTACACATTTTCATATAGAAATATTTACTGGACAGGTGATTCCATGTCTGTTTGGGTTCATTTGTATTATTTTCCATAGGAACGTGGAGTCCTTCAGGATGTGTCTTGAGTAGCAAATGTTCAGTATCAAAATTAATGATATCATTGCATAATGTCTTCCTACTGTTGCAAACAAGCTCTATATTAACAACTTGCACATCTTGTGTTGGTTTACAAACATGATGTTTCTTGACTGGCAGCTTCAGATTGTCCTAAATCTCATGTTGAAGTAGACTATAACAAATGGTTTTACCTTTTCTTTCCCCAAAACCATTTGCATGCACTTTAGCTGCCAACAAAGTGTACACCCTGATCCCAAATTCTGTTTTGGTGTTGTTGTCTTCCCATGTTTCCTGGGGCAAATTTCTTGGGACCTATCTCTTACAGTAAGCTGAATTTCATTCCTCACATTAAGAAATTACATGTTAAGTGCACAGGAGCACTGAACATCTTCAAGTGATTCATCACAACATGATTAT
Source organism: Carcinoscorpius rotundicauda (assembly GCA_011833715.1). Taxonomy (NCBI): domain Eukaryota; kingdom Metazoa; phylum Arthropoda; class Merostomata; order Xiphosura; family Limulidae; genus Carcinoscorpius; species Carcinoscorpius rotundicauda. Next base: position 142,334,365 of record CM022392.1, read on the forward strand.
TTACCAATTCACTAATGCATATTCAAGTTTCTTTCATTTTATCATGAGTACTAGAAAATTTTGTTGTATAATAATTATTTTTTGGCTTTCCTAGAAATCATGAATTTGTCATTACTTTGTAAACTGCTTTATTCATTTCATTGCTCTAACATTTATACTTCTACCAAAATTTATCCATTTATCTAAGGTTTATATTGTGCATTTGTCTTTATTTTATTCTTAAGAACTCTCTTTAATTGTAGCTTTTCATATTGTTTATAAATGTATTAATCACCAAAATGTTATCTATACTCTTTTTCATTTTTTTTTGTTTTTCAAATTGCTTTTTAAAATTAAAATCATTCTGTGGTCTCACATTTTTCCTTCATCACACAAGTTTTTACATTTAAATTTAACTTTTGTATATGCATGATCTAAGCAAGCTTTAACTTTCTCATTCCTTTTTTTAATATTCTTTTAATGTTTATATTTTACTTAAATTCATTAAAATGTAACAAGTTTTTGATCAGTTACTATTTTCAATATTTCTTCAATAATGATGTATTTCCAATATATACTATATTTTTACAATTTTTAAATTTATTTAGCAATTTTTTCCAGATTTAAATTATAAATATGAAGGTTTATCTACATCAGGCCTATCAGTACATCATTGGAAGGACAGCTCCTCTTGTCTGCCTTGATTAGTTTCATTAAACTAAACCCTCTCTCAAACTCCACTGATATTGCTGGGATGGAAAGGAGGTGATCCAGAAACCTGAGGAAGTTGTTACTTGGGGAGTGGTACTTCTCATTCATAGTTTGCTAAGTAGCTTGAAATTGGGGGAACAAAAAGTGATGAAACAATGAGATGTCTAATCATTTTGCTTGCAGAGGGCATGTTTTTAACCAAACAAAAATTTATTTACAGTCTATATATTTAAAGAAAAGTTTTACTTCTAATTAGGTTGTCCAGAAATAAATGTCAGGATTCTCATGATAACATTTAGTTGCTGAATATTGAGTAACTTATCATTGGTTGATGGATTTAATCCAGTGTTTGTTATTTACAAGGTGTCTTAATTGTCTACTCGGGGTAAGTTTTGCAGCCCTCACAGTAGCATGGACAAGGACTTTTGTCTGATTTTCCTCTACAATTTCAAACTTGGACGAGAAGCTACTGAAACTACATGGAACATCAACTTGGCTTTCAACCATGGACCTGTTACTGAATGCAAAGTTCAGTGTTGGTTCCAAAGGTTTCAACACGGAGATGAAAGTATTGAAGATGGCTAAGGTAGTAGAAGGAAGAGCTAGGACTTCAGCCAAGAAGTGTGAAAACTCCATCAGCTGTTTTGATTTTTGAACCTTAAACAACCCTTGGCTTTCACTTTGTCATGTGGACTTGTTTTAGAATGATTTGTATCTACAAAGAAAAAACGTTTCCTACTAACTTTAAATTCAATTGAGATCTATGCAATGTGTGAGGCATTTTAAACTGTATTATCAGAAATAACTGTTACATCCATGTAATGCTTAATAATATACTTCGATACAGGAAAGATGTCTCAATTCAAACTAAATAATGAAAAGTGTTTTGAAAATTTCAGATTGGTGGTATTACTTAAATTTGCTTATTATTTAAAAGAAGCTTACCTCAAGCATATGTTGAATAATGGCTTTATATCCACTGAAGAGGATTTTCAGAGTACTTTCAGTATAAACAACCCACCTGGTACCACTAACTCTTGTAGGAACATACCTTCTTATCTTCAGGACATTAGCAAGTTAAGTTCAGGAAGTAATGTTATGGTAAAAAGTGTATATCTTTTTAGAGAAACAGGCTAAACTTCCTGCAGAACCTTGTGTTTTGGATAGCATCTATGGATTTTTACTCATTGCTAATTCTCCTTCAACTTTGCAGCAACTTCAGCTCTTTCTCCCTGCATGAAGGAAGCCCCATAATTGTTAATCCTAACAAGCTTTCTGAAAATAGCTTTTGGTTTTAATTCACAGTGCTGCTTGAATGTCTTTAAGATTCCATCACAACAGTTCTTTGCTAGCAATCTGGGTTGTGTTTTTGGAAAAAGGAATTCAGTTAGAACAATGTGTTGGTTGAATATCTGTAATCAGTCTAATGGTTTTTTTCCACTTTATTTGTTACTCCTGGTGTTTTTATACAAAAATTTGAGGAAAATCACTGAACTGATGAAGAAACAAGTTCTTAATTTTTGTAAATGACTTGTCTGATGGTTGAGGAAGCGAGTTAAACTCCTTAGACCCATAGTTTAATATTGGTCCCGAGCTAATTTATAAAAGAACAGTGACACCCACCAAGAAATAATCAAAATATATAATATGTATATATATGTACATAAGAAATTGCGTATTTTATTTTTTTTTAAAGTTTGGGAGTAATTTACACCAGTAGGCACTACTATAGTAAAGCTTGTTAAATTATAATTCCTTTATAATAGGTTGTATTTTCCACTTAAGGCCAATCATAATTCTAAAATTGAATTCCTTAACAAAATCTATATCATGTTGAAAACATTTCTTCATAACATTGAAATAAAAGTTATGAAATTAGTAGTCTGCCTTGTATTAGATAATTACCTGCTCCAGAACAGCAGCATCTGTTGTTTCATCACAAATGATTGATAAGAAGTTAGATTGATAAAAGTTATGAAATTAGTAGTCTGCCTTATATTAGATGATTACCTGCTCCAGAACAGCAGCATCTGTTGTTTCATCACAAATGATTGATAAGAAGTTATATTGATAAAAGTTATGAAATTAGTAGTCTGCCTTATATTAGATGATTACCTGCTCCAGAACAGCAGCATCTGTTATTTCATCACAAATGATTGATAAGAAGTTAGATTCCTTGCCACCCTTTTCAATTTTCAATCACTGTACTTCACTGATTGCTATAGTGAATTCCTTTTTTTTTGTCATTTCTATTCACATTACAAATTGGGAGTCCTGTTATCTTATATAACTGAAAGATCCAGATAAAGTTTCTAAAGGGCCTATTGTTTTGTGCAAAGCAATGGTGTTTCTGAAGAAGAAAGCCAAGATTTTCAAATTATTGCTTGTTTATTTGCTGTATCATTATCTCAGCCTGTGCAGATTTAGGTGGTTTTGACTTAGCTCTCAGAATTGCAAGTGTATCATTGTATTGCTGGTTTGTACAGGTCTTTTGAGTGCTCTCTGTGTAGTAAGAGCTACACCTCTGAATGATACTTGTTTGGGTGATACATGTGCTACATATGTTTTATAGAACAAGTTTTCTTTTTGTTTCGTACTGTAACCATATTTTGACATTGAGATTTGTCAGCTATAGCTTCTGAAATGTTTGTTTGCACTCATTCACATAAGGAGTTGAGTTTTCAGAACTGTATATATCTGTTTTTAAATTCTTTATCAGGTGTTAAGTAAGGTCACATTTTCAAGAAATATTTTTTTTTTTAAACAAGACAAACTTTTTCATTTACGCACACACATTTTCTTGCATAAACAGTCATGCTGACTGCTGAACTTTAGTGTATTCTTGATAAGTAAATTGCAATAGACAGCAATTCTTTTTAAATAATCATAAATGTAGAGGGCATTTTAAACATCTTCTGTTTTTAATCTTAGATCATCATCAATAATATGTTGCAGGTGTTTATAGTATCCTTGTGGATTGTGGGAGGACATGTTGTGATTTATTTGTTTATCCCTGGTTCTGATTTGTGGAAAGACTGCATGATATTTCATCCAATGGTAGAATTATAATGCTCACTTCTAATCTTAAATCTTTGTTTATTGAAGGATTTATTGTATTTATGTGGAAAGCTTCTTTAATTTTTGTTTTCCAAAATTTACTGAAGTTTAACTCTGATTTTATTCAGTTTATTTTGTGTCCAGTTTATACATTGTTTTCTCCAATAACTAAATTTTGTATTTAGTTTCATTTATTTGTGTTTTTAATCACCTTCTTTCTCAAAGGTATGTTTCTTTAAAGGAAAAATGGAATTTCATAGATGTTTTTGTTATTTATTAGTATGTTTTTTTTTCTCTGAATTTCATTGAAATGGATTTTATTTTTAAGATTTCCATCAGACACTCATGTTGAACTTCTTTGCTATGTGTTTGAGTTTTTTACTGAAATTTTGCATGTAGGTTGAGGTAAATGACAGTAGTAGTGTTCTTCATGTTGTGGTCTTCAGGCAGTTTTTGATGATGGTGTAACTTTTCTGTTTAAAACCCTCATATTTAAATATTTAGTACCTGAGACTGTACAGACATGGAGAAAAACATTTAAATTAAGAAAGACAAAAACACACATGCACAAAAACGTCAATAAATATAGGAGAAAAGTAAAGATGGTTTTGCTCTTAAAATTAACAATAAATCCTTGTTTAAGGTGAGATTTGTGTTGCCATCTCCCCTGCAGTTATAATGAATGATACCTTCCTCATTTTCCTATCACAGTCTTAACAAATTGAATTTGTCTAATTTTTGATGCCTTATTTCCTGGGAAGTTTTGTTACATTGCCAAGCTGACATTACACAATATCTTAAGGAAACACACAGAAAATGACCTGTAAAACTTAAACAGAACAACAGTTGTGGCATGCATAATTCAGTGTTTTCTTTCTTACCAGCTTGGCTTTTTACCAAGTACAATAAAGTACAGCCTATGGTAAGATTAGACTTGTGTTAGAATTCTCACACATACTACTTTACTATAGTACATACACAGTTCCTGAGTGTTGCACATATTCACACACACATCACTGATATGTATTTTTCATACTTGTAGATTGTTTTGACTTGAAGAGAGACAAAGCTAGCCTTATTTTATGTATTGTTATTGTTTTGTACTGATTAATTGAAACTTTCATAAAATTTTACATGCAATTACCATTATTATGCCCTTTTTAATATTTAATAGGTAGTTCTTAAGCTTTTCCTCAACTTCTTAGGCCTATAAGCTGGCACTAAAGCACTTTAGCCTAATTTGTGAGAGAGGCATAAAAAATTCATTAATATGTGAAAAATTATATGCCTCCTAATAAGGTCTGATTTTGTAAATTTTTTTTTGAAAATTATTTGTCTTGCAAATCTTTTTCTGTGTTTTAGTTGAAAAAAATGGAGATGTCTGTATATCAATACTTCATGATCCTGGTGATGATAAATATGGATATGAAAAGGCTTCAGAAAGGTGGCTTCCTGTCCACACTGTTGAAACCATCATGATCTCTGTAATCTCCATGCTTGCTGATCCCAATGATGAATCTCCTGCAAATGTGGATGCTGCAGTAAGTAACACAATGCTTACAGATATTGTATAAAAATTTTCGAAAGTCACAAAACTAATTTGCAGTAGCCTTTTTTAAAATTCTAGTGTTATTTTGTGTCATTTTAGAAGTAGATATAAAAATACACGAACTATTGTGTGCTGCAGTTTTAACAAAATATTTATTACAATGTTTCAGATTTAAATTGTGTGTAGCTCACTTTTAAAAAGTTGCCTAAGGTGCCACAGCATGTTAGTGGTTTGATTTCATTTATAGACTTGTAGTAGTTATTGCTTCATCTTTGATGTTTAATTAAATGCATACAACTCTTTCAAGACATCTACTATTGTACTGTCATGTTTTGGACAAAATACTGCCATAGGTAAGATAATTCTAGTTGAAATTAACTGCAAATGTAATCACTAAACATAAGTATAATGCAAGGCAGTGACAGCAATACAGTTTTCCTTTGGGCATTTTTTTGTGCACACATCATGAGGTTTTAGTGAGTTGCATTAAAAAATTTAATTAATTTGCTTTCTTATCATAGTATATTAATAAATTTGGCATAAAATTGAAACTAATGACAATCCAAATTTTAATGACTTGCATTTTTCTTAGTATGAAGTGGCATTTGCTTTTGCCATCATCTCTCTGATTTATTTACCATCCCTCAAGGAAGTACAAGATTCAAACATTTTACAATGTCATCATCACTTGGGCGAAGTGTATTTATTTACAGGGTTATCAAATAGAAAATCAGTCTCAAGGTTTTAATCTATAATGTTTTCTACATGAGGGATTGTCTATTTCACTTCTGATTTAGACTGTATTTTCAGGGAAGCATCAGTGGGTTTAACTGAAGTTTTAATGGCTGTTGTTTCATAGCTAGAAAGCCAGCAAAATTGTGATAGTTATGTGATATTTTTTTCCTTTTGCATGTTATTTACTATGTTCTTTTGTGCATTATTTAGGTAAAAAAAATTAGTTAATGCAGTAGAACTATCAGTATAAAAGAAAAGTTAAATGTCCTTAACAATCAACAACAACCAAAGACTCAGCTAAATATGATATATATTTTTGAATTTTTTATTATTGTAAAAGTAAATTTAAAAATTTGAAACCTTTTTAGGTTAGGTAAGGTTGGTCTAAATAAAGGAAAAAATAATAACTTTTTCACAATTTACATTCACAATTAACCTGCATTGTTACCGATAGGGTAACATGAACAACATGACATAATATACAACATATGTACAACAAGTATTATTTAGATATAGTTCAACTGACAATAAAAGTTGCACAGGAACAGATGTAAGCTGTTATGATTTTGGACAAACAAATGTAATTTAATGTTCAATGTTGAAAGTATTCTAGAAAGAAAAAAGTCAATTTAGATATTTATTTTTTATTATTATTTTTGCGTGCATGGTTACAAGATTGGTCAAATTTCCCAATCCTTTATGATAGAGAAAATAACAGATAAAATATAGTTTTACTGAATTAAAAAATGTTTGAAGTTTGTTTAGGAGGCTTTATAATAAGATTGCAGAAAGGAAATTTGTCGGATGAAAAAGTGTTTCTAATCTTATGATGAAAATCGCTTTTCATTTTCATGGAGAAATTTTTAGTAAAATACTTCATTAAACTATCTGACTTGTCTATTTTGAGAAAATGTGTTAAAGATAAACATTTCAGAGGATACAGTTTTGTGTTTTGTTTTATGAAATGTTCATCAACGTAAAGAAATGCATCAAAAAAACTTACTCCGCACCATCAGATATACTTGTTTATCAGCTAAGCTCTAATGTGCTAAATTCAAAATATCCTGTATTGTATAATTGTTGCTGTGTTATTTTCAAAGTTTTATTAACCCTTTCGCTATGAGTTGCATATAATATATGCAAGTGTCTACATATTTGCATTGTTAAATATTTGCACTAGAACTTTTGATACAGCATGTGTATTTTCACAAAATTTGTTTGATTTTTAATAAAGATAAGTATTTTGTATATAAAAAATCACTTTTTTATGAAACATTTTTACTAAAGATTTATTTGTGAAAACTGTTTTGTTACCAGTCTGAGTGCAAATTGATTTCATTTTATGATAAAAAAACTGGTATTTGCATAATCTCTAAAACCTCCAAAATACATTTCACATGTTTGTTTTGAGTGTAAAACTTTATATTTTATTTTCTATACTCTAACTGTGTGTAGGTGTAGGGTCTGTCACTTGACCAACCTCGTAACAATCATAAAAGAAATTAGGGATTATATATAAATTGTTTTTTTATGCTAAAATGAAAACATAACATGAAAGTGCAAATGTTTAGTCTGAATAGCATAAATCTCATAATGCTGCATATTTACATGTATATTTATTATTTTTATTATATTAATCTTCCAGTCATGCCAAGTTAACATTACATAATTTGTATTGCTGAGGTGCAGGTGAACTTGTGTTACGTATTCAGTTATGAAAAACTGACCTTTAGTCTTCCTTGTCTTGGTGGTTGTATTTTAATGGACTGGTATTTTATATATTATTGTACATTATACATGTGTATATAGATTATTACTGTCTAGAAATAAATTTAAACTTTTTATTGTTCTGTATTTTATTAAAAATGATTAAAGCAAACAAGTATCTCTTCTCACTATGACCTTTGAACCCAGTTGCTGCTGGAAATGCATTACTAAGCCTTTTAAAATTTCAAAAGTGAAGGATATCAATTTTTTTAAGGTTTTATATATGCAATTGAATAACCAAAAAATCATAAATAACTATACTGATACCATAGAATTCTAAGCTGTTGATGGTTATTCACACATCATATATTGAAGTGTGTGTAAAATACCATTTGTGTTTGATTCAGTACATAAGCCATATCTCAGCAAAATACAGATATGAGGTTTGTATTTTATATTCTAGCTTGATAACAGTAATTTGGGTTCCTAATTTGCATATAATTTTGAATAGTGCTGCATTCAGTGTACAGTGTGTCTCATTAAACTATACATTTAGATGTATTAATATTTACTTTTAAATTAAGAAATTAGTTCACAATATTAGGTTGAGTTATGATCTGCAATTTTATTTCAAATTTGTTGGCATAAAGTCATAAAATAGTAGTTCATTAAACACAATAACATGGTCTTTGTTCTGTGTCCTGTTGTGAAAGGGTTAAATTGTAAACACCCTCTATGCGGCAACATTGAATGGTAACACAAATAACCTTCACAAGCAGTACAGCAAAACTAAATGAGATAAAATATTAATGAGTTGTCTTTAAAAATAAAGCTCTAAGTTTCAATTCTTATATTTTATTCATACAAAATCACCATATGATGACAGAATATTAGAAAAGATATAGTAGTTAGTCTAAATTTTACCTAAATAGCTGTCTTTAGAACATAGACAACCATGATGTAGGTAAATAGCTATAAGGTAAAGGGACAGACAAAGGTCAGAAAACAGGAAAAGTGCAGTACAATAGCACAAGTTCAATTGATAAGTTAGTCTCAACAAAGAGAAAAAGAAACTGATTATATAAAAATTAATAATTAGAAAAGGAAATATGAAACTTGACAAAAAATACTGTCATATTCTGAATCACATTTCACAAACTAAGATTTGACTAGCCCTCACTTTCAAAAATCTTATTAGGGGTTTTAACAATGAAATAATTAGTATTTTTTAGATCTTGTATGCCACAAAGTTTAATAGTTTTTATTCCATAAGTATTCTATCAGTGAGTGATTAGAGATCTGTAAAATAATTATATAAGTTGCTTAAACACAAGCTTTTATGGTTATGCATACATGAAAGTTTATAAAGCAATAAGAGAAATGTTTAGGAAAACCTCAAATAAAATTATTTTTTATACTTGCATGTGTGTGTGTGTGTGTGTGTACATGTATATTTACTGACAAAACTATAACCCATCTCTTGCATGTGTGTTGTGTAAATTAAAAACATGTAATAATGAATGCATAAAAAATTATGATAGAAGATTTTGAAAGGTGGATCTTTCTTCTGCAGGGGCAAACTGAGAATAAGTTATTTATCCCTGTAATTATAATAGGTAGAAGTGCAACTGTTAAAAGTTTCAAGGTCAGACCCAATCAGTACAATTGACAACAAACTAAAAATTTCAAGCTTGCCTGCCATCCAAGAGATTTTTCGTGAACTAAGCCTCAGAGCATTTTCTAATGGCATTCTTCAGTTTATCTCTCATATAAAAATTTGTATTACTTAGAGACATCATTTAAAGAGTAAATCATAAACGTAATTGATGTGATTAATTTTGGAGATGTATCTGTTTACAGTTGGTTTTAGATTACCACAAAATTGCATGTTCAAATTTTAAAAAAAATTAAGGATATTACTCTGTAAAATAAAAATAAAAAAAGATAAGCCACTCGTATATGATGATGAGTAATGGCATATAAAATTTGTGCACTTAACCATATCTTTTTTATTTTTTCTGAATTTGAGAAAATATTTTTTTTAAAAATTCATTTAATTAAAAAACTTCACTTTGTGTCCTTATTCTAACCTGTAATTAAATCTTTAATGTCTTGACATTTCCATGTTATTTTTAGTACATTTTATATGTCAGTCCTAAAAAACACACATGGAAGAAACATCCTTTAAATATCTGTAGGAGGTGAAGGAAAACCTTAACATCACTTTTCAAATGTTTTACTTTTCTTCATTGCAACCATTTCTTCTGTTAAGAGTGCTAGTTTCATGAAATATATTTTACCACCACAGTTCTAATTTCTGCATAATTGTCATGTGCTATTTCAGTTCTGAGAGCTATGACAAAAACTACATTACTACTGCTGGAAGAAGTGGTGTGCTTTGAACAAGACAGCTTTTGTGATGGAACTTTTTGTAGCAGGTTGTAGGATATTGTCAAGATGCATGGTCATAAGGAAAAACATGACTGTATGTGACAGCATGGGTTGTAATGAGGCCATAAAGCTCAAATTGTTTCATAACATACTCAATCTCTTTATTATAGAAAAGGATATCTAGACTTTGAATTATGCATTGCTGTGATTGAATTTAGTTAGTCTTAATGTTTGCATCACTTTCAAGCTTTAAATACTTAATGATTGTAATATACATGATATTAGAAAAGTAACCAGAGACATCATGAATTTATGATGTACATTGAATATTATTGATTATATTTTTTGCTTTACAGAAAGACTTTAGAGAGAACTACAAAATTTTCAAGAGAAAGGTTGCTTCCTGTGTAAGAAAAAGTCAAGAAGAAGTTTAGGGTTAATTATCATAGGCATTTGGATGGTAAGATATTCTGTTTTTATTCATATCTAATGCTTTATTTTGAAGTTAGGTTGTAAGACATCTGAGTTATCTTGAGTGGTATTGTTTCATTGATATGTGCATTCACCATAAGTCTTTAAAATTTAACAGTTGAAAATAGCACAATCACATTGTCAATTAACAACAGAACAATGAAAAGTTAAATGAAAGTTACCAAAAAGTTAGCTAGTTATTTTAGTGTTTCCCTCCTTTCTTGTTATGGCCCTTGCTTTGTCACAAACCAGAGAATATTCAAACTGTTTTCAAATTTTGATTATTGGTATCACTGGTATATGGTATCACTGAAGATAGAACAAAGTAGTTATTTTTCTAAAATGTGTTTAGTATTGTAATGACATTAACAAATTCTTCATTTGATGGGGATAAAAGAATTTTGCCTAGGCTCTTTACTACTTTAGGTATCCAAGCATTATTTGAGTACTTTGTCCTTCATAAAATATTTAAGAACACTTAATAATGTAACAGTAAACATGAACTTACATATTGATGATAATTACTTAAAAATGTATTCTTGGTGTTTAAATTAAGTTTTTTTTTTGTTGTTTTTTTTGTAATTTGGAGTTGTAATTCTACCATTTCTTACAGTATTAATGATTGTCATCCTTGAATATGTGATGTACAATGTTACTGAAACTGTGTTTTAAGTATGTGTTTGTTTATTTAGAAAAACTTGTGAAGTAATTTATTTGTTTCAAAAACATATGTTGATAATTTTAAGTGTATCCAGTAGCAAAAATAGGATTGTGAGTTCTTGAATCTAGGAATTGTTACATGTGTGTAACATAAGTTGGTGTATTTATTGGAGTTTTATCTGTACTCTTCTAGCCTAAAATAAAATAGTTAACTTAAAGCACAACAAATGTTAGAAGAAAGATATTTTAATAATGTTTCAATATTAAAATAATTTTCCATTTGAAGATAAGAATTTGCATAAAAGTATAGTTAATACAGTTTATATTTTTTTATACATTACTTGATCAGTTATTTAATTACTTATTAAGCATTTTAAAGTGGATTCTAACATTTTTTACATATTTAAAATTTGTTACACTACATTATTAATTTGATTAATCTATTTTTTCAGTTAATACTTGGTAATTTTCGAAATTTGTATGGAAAGAAGAAAGCACTGAGTATTATGAATTACAGATATGATATGCTTTTGGTTTTGAAAACAGCGTATGGTGTATTAAATGTTAGTAATGTAAACTTTTATTTTCTCATTATTTTGTTATTGCCCTTATTCCCTTATTTTAACTCTTGCTATAGGCAAACAATGGCAAGACGTTTTGGGAGAGATACATTCAAATTTTAATACTACATAAGCTGTAGGTTTTTTAATCTTTAATTAAGAAATATCTAAAACATTATCTTTCATAGCATGAGAATTCTCACATTGTTCACTTGGTCTTTCTCTTTGTTAATTTATTCACCACTATTCCTAGAAGTATGGAATTTAAGCTAGATCACTCATTATAATATAATTATTACTCAGTTGAAGCATAATCATCAAAATTTTGTCTTATTTTTTTTATGGAGGCATAAATTGTGTTCTCTTGTATGTTTAATAAAAAGCCAAAATTTTGATCTATCAAGTGGTTTATAATATTACTCTATTTTCTATGCAAAAAATTGTTTATTTGGCTTCCATTTCTAATTTTATTCCCACATAAACACATCAGTGAGCCTTGCTGATGTATATGGAGTATACTACCAGTTTAAGTATTATATAGATTTAAAACTCGTGATCAGTCTATCGTGGAGTATACTACCAAGAAAGGTTTTAACGTTCTTGTAATTAGTGCATTCTGTTGTGTTGGGCTTATATGGTCAAAACCCACTTTTGTGTATCTCTTCATTTCTGATATTAAAATCTATAACAGCAACAATGAGGAACATTTTGTTGAAGTTGAGGAAGAAGAAAAGAACAAGGGTACTATAAAGAACTTGAAGTACAGCAGTGTGTACAAGGAGATGAAAAATAAATGATGTATGATATAAATTAAGTGAGATCAGGAGAAATGGTTCCAATGAATGAAGACTAAACATATGCAATCAAGATGAGATGAATATCACAAAGAATCATATCTGCTAATGAAAGAGGATAAAGAATTAACTGTATGAAAGGCTTCTTGGTAATCTCAGTAGTTTTATAAACAAAATCCTTTGATAAAACCATCATGAGGGCTAAAATACCTAAATGTGATAGTAATGAAGAGAAAGGTGATGTTGTGTAAGTTGTGCAGACACTGAAGTAAGAAGAATATCTTATGATTGTAATGTCATGTGAGGTGAAGATACAAATGGCATTCTAGTGTGGCCACATGATTGTAAATAATATGAGAGAGGATATCACTTTAGTTGAGTTCTGTAAAGAGAATGACTTAGTAATAGTCAACACTTAAAGTTGACTACAGGATGGTGTGAAGTCAGATTATATCATTGTTACATTTCAGAAACTGTTACAATAGTTAAAACTTGTACTGAAACAAACTGTGACTTTGATCACATTGGAATGAGAAGAGAGGTAAGACAAATTGAATATGCTTGGTAGTCCTATACAGGGCAAAACTGGACTTGGAACTTTTTAAAGCCAGCATTGTTAAGAACTTTTACAAAGACTAAGAACTTATTTAAAATATTAAAAGTAAAACTTAAATTAGGGTGTGGAATAACAACAGGATAAGCTAGTTGAATACTTCTTGTTGTGAATAAAATATTTTTGAGTGTGATTTAAAAAAAATTAAAAGATGTGATATTGGACAAACAGTACTGGTGTTCAGAGGGAAAATTAATTTCAAAGCTCTCTGGATGGAGGACTTGTACTGAACATTCATGTATGTTACAGATTTTGATAAATGTAGTTAGAGAATGATATTTTAAGAGACTGTTACTCAAAACAGCCAAACTAAGATACTGCAAAAGTGGAGCTCCAACGGACTTTTGCTAACACAATTGAGAAGTTTATATTACTTTATATATATATACTCGTAATATTAATAATAAATCAAGTTGTAAGTGGAATATCAATAAATACTATATATATTATCTACAGCTTGCTTGTTTCAGTTCAGTAAGAGTGACCATACCATCATCCATTTTTGAGTTATAGTTTCTCAAAGTATGGGTATTTGTCTCATGATTAAGAAGCCAATGCACAGGATAATGCACTAAAGTCAGTAGTTTTTAAGAGACCCAAAACTCAAGTGCTTTTGAATATTTTATTGTTCTTTTTTAAAGAACGAGGAGTTATGGTTAACGAGTGTTATAAAATATATAGGCACTGATGTCAATGCCACATAAACCTGATATCCAAAATGAGATGGCATTGAGCTATCCAATCATAATCTAGAGTTGTTGGTGTCATGTTTTGTTTGTTCCAAAGCTGGGTGTAAAGTAAATAAAATACTTAATGTGATAATAGTTATAAAAAGTGTTAACCAATCTTTATAAAGATAAAAGTATGATTAAAATAATGGCAAAAGATGATGGGAAGTAGAGAAAATATATCATGTATGGCAGTATCTCTCTCTCTCTCTCTCTGTTAATGCTTTACTGGAATTTCATCTCATTTCAAAACAAAGTTGAGCCGATACTTACCATTACTTTACCGGAATTCATGAGGGAAGTTTGCTCTTTCTGTTTGGTTATGAGCATGCCAGCCAACTTCAAAATATCATGTAGCAACATAGCATTGACTTTGTAAATGGATATGGCTGATCTTAAACTTGGGAAACATTTACAGCTATTAACTGGGAGTAAAATGTCTTTTAAAGACTTTAAAAAACTAATATAAAATGTCTTTATTGTAAACTTTGGCCCTATACAGGAACTGTCTGAATTTCAAACAGTTTTTATCTACCAGCTCTTAAATTTGATAAATATTAACCAAAGTGAATTATGAGACAGTAAAAGTTGAAATTTTAATTGATGTTTTTAGGTGTTGCTCTTTGAAATAAAGGAATAAAACTCGGATGATATAAAATGTTATTAAATACTTGATAAGTTCATTAAAGTACATTTTAGTAGTCAAATTTTAAATGTAACTCGTTGATATGCACAGAAATAGGTTAGCATAGTTTAAAATGATAAGTTGTAGACTGTCTCTTATATTAGACTAAAATAATGAATAATTTTTTTGTACAATTTCTTATTCTCCTCTGCCTGTAACAAGTGAAAATGACGTGCTATTAATTGTAACGAAGAAGGTCAAAACGTTGTTCACTCTACCTAAAAAGTTTTCTCAGCCCAAATGAGCCGTTTTTACGTATGTGAACTGAGACATGTTTTAGAATTGATATTTTGTCATCATTATCACATTATTTATTAACAAAGAGAAACAAAATCTTAATTTTTACACATCTAAATACTTTTACATTTAAACAACACATCTCAATATTTTAGAATTTTTTTACTTACAAAGTATAATTTTATTTTTGCTAAGAACCCTTCATCCCTTATAAGTGTTTTATTCATTTATTGGTTTTCAGGTGTTTCTCTCTCTTTTTGGTCATCTTTTTGTTATGTCACATAAGTGGTTTATTTATTAATGAAACATGAGTTGGAAATTGGCTATCAAGGAGGCTTGAATATGATTAGACATAGTAAAAATTTGACATTACACATTTCATAATAAATACAGTAAGCTGAGCAGTAGTTTTATGGTTTTTGTCGGAAAGTTTCTAGTCGGTGGGAAAATACTTGTGTGTTAAGTTGTGCATTTGAAAAATACAGAAATGTTTTCAGATGAGAAAATTCAGTATTTACATAGCAATTTCAAAATGCTGTAACTTAAGTCTTTGTTCAGTATATTTGTGTTATGGTATGTAAACAATGCACATAAATCAATTACCGAGTCACATTGTGGCTTGTATTGCAATCATATATTTGTAATAAAAACAATCCAGTTATCAGTGATAGTAAAATGTATTTGTTATTAGCAATACTCTGATCAGTTGAGATTACTGCATATTTGAAAAACAAAAATATTTGTTCTCAATATTAGAGATTTACATATAGTAAATTTTCATTGTTTGATTTATCTTTTCCAAATATATGCAATTCTTTTCATCTAACTGAAGTTATGTAAAAATAATCTGTGTTTGATCTTGTTTTCCAGCTAACTTTTCAGAATAATTTTGTAAATACATGTGTACACAAACGTGTGTGTGTGTGTGTGTGTGTGTAGCCACCTGGTGTGAGAGTAATCACTTAGCTGAATGTGAGTTATGGACTCATCAGTCAGGAAATTCTACCAATTGTCAAGTGCTGATACTAGGGATATTGCATTTATGGGTGAATTTCAGAGAGAAATACAGTAATCACTTTTACAGGCTTTGATTATTAGAGGAAAGAACTTATGGATTCACGATAATTGTAAACAAAATGAAGTGAAAGGTAGTTCTCTGCCTGTAGAAGCTCCTGGGATGTGTATCAAAGTTAAAAGGTAATGAGGTGGAACAACTTGAAGAGTTTACTTGTTTAGGAATGAATATCAGTAGTATTGGCAAGTGAGAAAGAGAGAAAACAAGATGAATAAAAGTACCAAAAAGAGATTTCATTTCAGTCAAAGAATTCCTTTTGGGTGATGTCAAGAGAATTGAAGAAGCAGCTACAATCATGCTTTATATGGTCAGTCCAACTGCATTGAATGAAAATATGGTCCCTGTCTGCTGAAACAAACCAATAGTTAGAAACATTTGAAATGTAGTGTTGCAGATGAATGAGAAGATTAGCTGCAAATAAATTAAAACTGATGAGAAAGTACTGGAATATGTAGAGACAAAAAAGATGAGTGCTTAACATATGATGGTAATGGAAGATTTGCTACTTTGGGCATACAATTGCATATGAGGAATGGTTGTCAGATCCTGATGAGTAAAATCAGATTGAAGCTGGTAAATTTTGGAAAGGACTTGCTTAGCTTGATGATGTTAAACAGTTATCGAGTATGAAATGCTTGAACTGGGAAAGCTGTAGCAGGGAGCCAGGAACCAGAGACCAACTGGGAATCAGAATTGTGGGGGGCACTATGGTTTTTAATATGAAATAACTTCTTTTGTGCATCTGTGAGTTTGTGTTTTGTTTTCTATAATAAACTTCTATTTTACTGTAATTTTCAGTGTTTATATATTTTATCTGCTGGGTTTTTTTGTGTAATTTTCTGCCTTACAAGTTTAATTTCTGGAGCTGCTTACACTTTCTAACTTTTCTTGCTAAAGAATATTGAATTTGCAGGTGGTTTTGTCCAGTTTTTATTTTCAGCTCAAAAATGTGCTTTAAGACTAAAATTTAGTGTTAGTAGTTGGTTATGTCTTGTGTGTATATTACCTGTCAAATATGCCTTGTTTTTGCATTTGCTAGGTCATTTATTTTCCTGCTCAGTATGTATATTTTAGCATTTGGCAATAAAATATGATATATGAAAAAATCCTTTGGGAGAAACAATGTCTGGTTTACAAATTTTGAACTACAAATCTTTAAGACTAGACAGGAAGGAAATGTTTCATCTTGAAGTACTTATTTCATATTTATAGCAAAAATTCCATTCCTGTATCAGACAAATATTTTTCATTAGTGTTGAAATGACCAGTAAAGTTTTACTTTTTATCTCTTACTATAATTATTTTCTGAAAATAATTTGTTTCAGGCAGTTTTTACTCATGCAACTTATATATTCAACAAATTTAAATCAAAAGAATATTGCATCATAAGCTGCTGTATATTTCCCAGTGAATGTGTTAATGTTTTAGATGCACTACAGCAAGAGTTATGCTTAATTTCTCTCACTTTTAAAGTTTAATATATTTTAAGCATAGCTAACATTAATGATGATGGTGGTACTAAACTTGTGGTGTTTTTTTATTAGAATTTCCTACAGGTAATGGAGAACTTTCCTTATTTGAATCTGCAACACACTAGCATCAAAATTAATACACAAAACATTGTTGTGAGTCTTGTTATGTAGATATTTTTTAATAATCAGGGCACAAAAGTTGACAAAGTTAAAGATGAAAATTTGAAACAAATGATTTTATTAGACTGAAATAGACATTTAAAAAGCATACTTTTGGGAAAAAGTACTGTATTGAAATGTACGAAGCTAAAACAGTTATTTTTGTAAAGCTTCCTATTTCAAAGAGTACAGTTATCATTACTCTATTTTCTGTAAAAAGTCTTCAAAAGTTGGTTTTGTTGTATTGATTTGGTAATATTTTTGAAGAAGACATATCTTTGGATTGTGTGAGTACTAGATTTTTAAAATGATATTCTTTTGTAGTGTAGAACTACAGTAGTACTGGGAATCCTGTATGCTGTCTGTGTGAACTATCCTGCCAAAGTAATTCGTGTAAATACTGGAAGAAAGTCCCCTAGCAGAGCAGCCATGACCCTGACCAGAACTGTGCCTTTACCATCTGACAGGATGTACAGCTAACAGACCAGTTGCAGTTCTTTTACATCCAACTGTTTTTTGTTTTTTTTAATCCTTCTCTATTGTACATTTCTCTGTATTTTAATTTGTTAGCATTTATTTGATTTTGTCATGTACAAATCTCTTCATTTCTTGAATTAACCATTGTACTGAAATGTTGGCAGTGTTAATCTGCACATTGAATACAAGTAATTATGAATCCATTGGACGTAGTAGGACAGTCACTCTAGTTACTTTGACACATGTTACTTGTTACAGTGGGTTGTGTAAACTTTAGCATTGGAATTAATCAACCAAGTAAGGATGGTACTGTCTTTATGGACAAAAGTTCATTCATTAAGTTAATGATAATGTCAGCATTGAGTCATTCATCAAGCATCTTGTGAGAATATGACTAATATCAGTCTTCATATCCCCAAGTTAGCTGATATTCAGTATTTTTTGTTTAAATAAAAGTCCAGACACATTGTTGTATGTAATTTTTTTTTAACTTTATAATGTTTTGAGCACTCATGGATAATATCTTAAGATAAACTTTTGTCTATTGTATAAAATATTTGAAAGTTGAGTGAAAATGTTGAATTTATTTGAAAAACACAAGGTGACAACTGTGTTTTGATGTAAATTAGGTTTTTAGTGCATGAATTATTAATTCCTCTTGTTTTACTTCAAGCAATACTTTTCCCACTACATCATACTTTGTATTTTATTTTGCCTGCATAACTGCTACTGGATCAAATGTAGATGCTTCCATTTTTGAAATCGTATGAGTAAACCTTCATTATATTATTAATTTAGTGCTTAATTGTTTAATGAAGTGTTTAGTGTTTAATGAAAATAATGTTACTGTTTAGATTGTATTTCTTTAATATTTGTTTCCAGTTGTTTATATTTTTTATTACACAGTTATGATGTGGTAAGACACCTACAGGTGTCTTACTTATTACATTGTTTCCTTTTAATTTATGGTATTTTTCTTTCTTTTCTGTAATACGTATGTTTGGCTAAGGTTTTATAGGAATAGTTTGTTTGGTAAGTGATGTTTGTGAATAAATATATTGCATACTGAATATAGTTCATGATGCACTATACTGCTACTACGTATGTTAAATGTTGTGTTGTAAATGCAAGATAATATGCCTACTTGTACTGAGTCTACTGGTTTTAGTCCCATTTTACATTATTGTTATTACCAGGTTTGTGGTGGATTTTGATGCTAAAATATTGGTGTTTGTTTCATTTGATTTAAAACAGTTTTCACTTTTTGCTTCTTAAATTAATTTCATGTTCACATGAAATTTGTTTACATGTTGTAGAATGATTGTTCATGGTTATATTTATATCCACAAAATCCATTGGTGATGTATGTGTCATTGTGCAGGAGGGTGTAAAGCTGTGTTAACAGCCTTTCTATTTTGTTCATGAACAATGTGTATGATCCAGATGATAAAGGGCTGCTCGTGATTAGCCCATCTAGTTGTTCATGAGTTTTGTCCTGACAGGTACAATATGTTTCCAGTGCAAAGTGAAACAAATATTTTAAAATCTAAAATAAGCTCAGGCTGTAATCCAGTTTTTCAGAATTTATTAATATGATTTCTAAAACTAGGTTTGTTGCTTCCTCTTTCAGTATCAGCACATATGTGGAAAATATGTCAAAACTGTACATTTTGTGATGATTATTAAGATTATAAAGATTTCTATTCATCTTGTATCTATTGTTGTGATGTAGTGGTTTAATTTGAAAATATAGCTCATGATTATAGCTGTTTTAAGTGGAAGGATAAGGTAGATGTCAGTATGATTTTTTTGAATCATTGGAGCACCATAAAACAAGGGGTTGGTGGTGCTACTGATTCTTTGGCTCATGCAATAGACAACTGTTTACCTGATGTTGATCACGAGTGGTTGAAATGTTATAAACATAAAAAATAAAATAATCCACTCAAAAAGATGCATGTCTGAGCTTTTAAAGTATACAATGGATTTCCTCTCCTTGAAACATTTTTTTTTGAAACTGTAAATAATTGATAAAAACATTAAAATATCTTACTTTAATATGTACAGTTGAAATGAAACATCTGATAAATGTGATTGTAACATGCAGATGGTACTTGAATGATTTTTAGAGGCTTATGAATTTATTTCTAACATAACATTTTGTAAACAAATGATCTTTTTATATGGTGTGTTAACGTAAGATACAGTAGTAGAGACAAATGTGTACATACCAATATAATATTTAAGAAATTGTAAAGGAAAATACTTGTTGAAACCTGACAAAATTAAGTTTTGTAAAAAGCACTTTATACTTAAAAATACAAATATGCAGAAAACCCTGTATTACATTCAACTACAAAAGTGATTATAAATTTATCTGCATTATGGTTTATGTTATATAAAAAACCAGATTTTAGCTTCTTGTATAAATTACTGTACAATCATTTGTAATGTAGTATAGAACTACTTGGATAATTAATACATCAGCTAATATTCTATATAATGCTTGTAGTATTGTTAGAGTATAATAATTCATCTATGATGTCTCCAACAATGAACGTGGGAAATTATGGGCCCTAGATTTTTTTTTAATCACAGAACCTGCATGTGCACAAACACTATGCTACTAAAGTATGCCAGTTATTAATATATTTTATCATAATCAGGACGTTATCTGATGATAATTATCTGAAGTCATTATATCTGTTGACAGCATATGTCACTTAACTATGTTAAATAAGAATGCAATATTTTAGCTTCTGCCATCAAGTTGCAGTGTCCTTTGAATATTTTTTCCCCTCTAGAGTAAAATGTTGTCCTTTTTGGCCAGATGATCTAAAATTTATGAGAAATAACTGTGATAAAAATGTATTTGCGTTTCATATGCAGGTCTGTAAAAATATGAACATCCTTATAATTCTTCCATAGTGTCAGGTTTTTCATGCATTAACTGTGTGCTGCTTGAACTTTAGCAGTAGTTTCACGTTTCTTTCTGTACATTTTGGATAAGTTTATCCCATTTAATGTTATAATATCATGTTTCAGTCTTTAGATTTGGGTTTATTGTACAACTGTTCTGTTTTCTGTTTTAGTAGTTTAAAATATTAGACTGTATTGGATATCCGTCTCAAATGTCACATGGTAATTTAGAATTAATTTGATTTCTCGACGTTGCATTCACGTATCAATCATCAAACTGGAACTGAAGAGAAGGATATAAGCATATCTGGAATACTTATAACTGATTTGTTTTCCTTCCTTGGTTTAAACAAAAACATCTAACATCTGTTTGCAAACGTTTCCACTTTACATTTGTGGTGTACTTTTTTTATGCAGGTCCCTTGAGAGTCCAAGGAAAAAAAAGACACGCATCTAACGTTTCATCTTTATTGAAAAACATGGTCAAAACAGTGTGTTTGACGTTTTTTTTTTGTTTTTGTTGTTCCAAACCAGTTTGTTTCAGTACTGGATATTAATGTTTCATTATAATGTATTCGGTATATTAAATATCTGACCTTGATAATCGCTTTATTATCCCAGTGGCATCAGTTTATAGGTATTGGGCCCACTGTGATGTTAGTTATTTAGTACTGTCGATTAGACAGTAGAGGGTGTAAATTGGCATTGACCAACTGATAGTTTATATTCAGCACATTTCACCATCTAAACACTGAGGCGTTTGTTGTAAATAAACCGGAAAATATTTTTATTGCATAAAAAAAATACACTTGCAGTTTCCTCAGAGTGCTTTATACGTTCATTTTATAAGCAAAAGAAGTGATAAGAGAATGAACTAAAACTTCTATGTGAAAAAGTAAACAGACTACCTTACGTATAATAACAATACAAGAACAATAGTTATAAGTCTCAACACACAGTATCATGAATACTGGACAGGTCATATTTAATGTGGACCCGTGGATTGATTTTTCCGCCTTAAGATATCTTTCCAACAATCAACTCACTTGAAATCTCGTGCATCACTGTTTAAGTATAAAATTTATTGTTTAAAGGAAAATGTATTTACCCATAAAAATTAGTGCTTGCCGCATTAATTGTCATTCTTATTCAACACGGGAAGGCCAGTGCATCAAGATGTCTGATTTTCCACATGACACTTCTCTCATCTATGTTCTTGTGTAACATTGAGCATTAAATCAACACGCAACTAAAACATTAGATACTAAGATAACGAAACCAACAGTTTTCTGAACCACGTGTAATACGAAAATTGCACACATTCAGAATAAGCGAAAAATTTTTTTAAAACTTAGAACACCGTGAAAAGGCTTTAAATCACATTTCTTCCTTGTTTTCCCTCGAGCTTGCAATTTAATTTTAGAACCAATTAACTTTACCACACGTGTTCAAGATGTACATTAGTTTTCTCTTACCCCTCAATGTTTACATAAATCGATATCACAGCTTACAAGTTTATTAAAAAATTTAAAACTAAACTGTGATACAAAACAATGAAATCATGAATAAGAATAAAAATGAAAACTTTAATAACACAAAAATGTAAACTTCAACACGATGTGACCGATATTCCGAAACTGACAAAGGTTGGAAGCACAGAGAATCTTCAAAGTTTAGATGTAATAATTTTGTAGAAAAAATATGGTTTAAAAAATAACAAAACGCAGCTACAAGACAAATATCCAACTCTACAGCTTAAATCAAATAAGTGGTTATTATGTGGTGTTTCCTAGTTTTTTTTGAGATACTGGTGGAAGCAAGCTCATAATTGGGTTGGGAGCACATGGTCTATGCAATTTAACCTTAACTTCACTCGCCTCACGTTCTTAGAAGAAAAACAAACTAAAATATATTTCACCATAGTATCCAAAATAAATTTTGTATTACAGACTTAATTTGCATCACGCAGATAACAGCACAATTAAAAAATTAACCTTAAAGCAGTAAATAATACGCCAGTCGTACTTAAAAAACATGATGAAAATTTTGAAGATTGATCAAAATGATCAGTTCTAGCATTAAAAACCTGTTTTAAAATATCAAATGTGTCATTTAACACTGAGTACAGCATAAAATGACAACACAATTAATGCAGTAGCATACAAATAAAAAGAAAATCCTTCATTATTGCATAGATTACCGATAACTTGTTTCTTCAAAACTGCACTCTGTGTAGTGAAACAAACTTGTAAATTAAAACTTTAATATAAAACATACACATATGTATTCCTTTTAAAGTAATAAATGTACAAAATTTATATTTAGTCAGATTCGACACCAGACGCTCTCCTTTTCATCTTAGTGTCATCAGTAGATCAAGAGTAGCTGTGGTTTTGTGTTTGGCTGCTAGAATGGCGACTGTTTGTGTTCTAGGATTCTCCCCTATCGCAAGACGTCACGCTTTGCTGATAACGGCTGGAGTTACGACGTGGGACATCCTGATCTGATTTATATTCCTTTTTTATTGTCATTAAGAACGATGAACACTCTGTCTTAGAAGTTCTAAATCCCGATATGAATGGATAAATAATTTCCGCCTTAAAGGGATATTATACTTTTTTCGTATTATTTGTTTGTTTTTGAATTTCATGCAAAGTTGCACGACAGGAATTCGAACCCGTAACCCTCAGATTACGAGTCGAATGCCTTAACACACCTAGCCATGCCAGGCCCTCTTTCTTTGTTTTTTTTTTCGTAAAAGCAGTCATTTGGTTGAATCATGCTACCAGAAGGAGCTCTGCTTGTTTCGCATTTGTACCAATGTGTAACTGATCAAAAAACTTAAGCATGGCAGCTATTTAAATTTTTACGTTGTACGAATTCTGTGAGTTTTAATATGATAATCCGCAGAAGTGTCGAATATATCAAATCTCTCCATTTTTAAAAGGCTGTATTCTGTTTTTAATAAATTTTCTTGCTGTGCAGTTGTTTAAAAGTTATGTTATTTCTTTGTGTTTAATACTTGTATACTATGTGCCGAAAGCAGTCAAGACATTTTACTACTTACCTTTGTTTTTGTGGATTATCACTTGTTACAAGAAGCCATACTTTGTTTATCACTGTTAAAGTTAGACTTGTTGCATATTTCTTTCTGGACTGGTCTGGTGTTCCTAGTTTATCAATATTCTTTTCTTTTCTATCGCCATTAAGTACATTGTGTAATTTGCCTTAGAAGCTCTAAATCCTCATACATATGCATTATTATGACTGGAATGAATGAAAAATTTTTGTCATAAAAGGATATTACACCCTTTTCATAAGAGCGGTAAATCATCGGCAAGATCTTATCACCTACGAACGCCGAACAGTGTTAAAATGTAGTTCTGATATATCCCGTTCTACCACGACATTATAGTGGTTGTCACGTGGCTTGTTAATTCTTGTTTTAATTTAACGTATTCAACCATCTGTATAAAGTAAAATAATCCATCATTCTGCTTCTTAAGATTATAACAAACTAAGTATACAACGTATTTAATGCTGCACTGTAGTTCTCTGGTCTTACACTACTAAATTAGGGACGGCTCGGTGCAGTGGGCTAACAACCTACTCACTAAAAACCTGTTTAAGAATCCGCAAGTGATTGCGGCCCTATGTTCCTTGAAGGAATCGAGTGGTGAATGAATGAATTAATAGCTAGTGATTGAGTTGTTTGGTTTGGTTTGAAATTCGCGCAAAGCTACACGAGAGCTATCTGCACTAACCGTCCCTAATTAGTAGTGTAAGACTAGAGGGAAGACAGCTAGTCATCACCACCCTCTGCTAACTCTTGCACTACTCTTCTATAAATGAATAGTAGGATTGCCCATAACATTATAATGCCCCTACGGGTGAAAGGAAGATAATGTTTGGTGTGATAGGAATTCTAACCCGCGACCCTTAGATTACGAGTCGAGCGCTCTAGCCAGTTGGCTATGCCGAGCCAAATGCAGTTACGACAAAGTGTTCGAACCCCTGCGTCGTGAGTAGTTTTTCCTCATAACTTAAAAAGTACCACAATAAGGATAATGAAAGTAGAGTATATTATAAATATTATACTAACACACATCTATATATTTTTTTATGTAATTGAACGAATAAACTGTTTATAAACAAATAACCAAACATAGGAGGAACAGAAAGTGTTCGTGGGCATATTTTAATGGTCAGTTGTATATCCTTTCAGGTGAAATACTTGGCTCAATCTCTCCTCATAGCCCTTCATGATCGTTTGACAGTACTCTACTGGTAGTTTCTTCCATTCTTCTTTACAGAAGGCCTCCAACTCTTGCAAGTTTTTTGCATGACGCTGATGAACCCTGGTCTTCAACTCATGTCAAACGTTTTCAATTGGGTTGAGATTGGGTGACTGCGATAACCACTCCAGAACGCTTATATGGTTCCTCTGCAACCAGGATTGCACATATTTCGATGTGTGCTTAGGGTCATTGTCGTACTGGAAGATCCAACGACGCCCAAGTTCCGAGCATCATTCTTGATATAAGTGCTTAAATATCAATGTACTCTTCTTTTTTCATGATTCTGTTGATGCAGTGAAGGCTGCCTACACCAGAAGAACTGAAGAAACCCCATAGCATGATCGAGCCACCTCCGTGTTTAACTGTAGGGATGGTGTTCTTGGAAGATTTCGTACTCCCTTCTTACGGAAATTATAGCGAACATCATTGTGACCGAAAAGCTCGATTTTAGTCTCGTCTGACCAAAGAATACTCTTCCAATAGGTAAAGAGTTTATCTACATGCTTTCTTGCATACCTCAATCGTGCTTCTAAATGAACAGGATTTAAATATGGAGTTCTACGAGGACGGCATGCTTTGAACCCAAAAGAGCTTAACATGTTCGTAACTTAATAATAACAACATAATCTAGCAATAACAGTCACCTTAACTAAAATAAACGTTTGACATTTAAAAGTGGAAGAGATACTGTCATCCATAAAAAACAACAACAACAGAAACAAACCTAGTAAACATACATGCAGAAAATGAAATAGCTATCAAACAGCTCATCACAAACGGTACTGTGTTGTAGTACAAAAGATTCACAGTAGAAGTGACAAAAACCCAAGCAGCTATGGAAGCACAATACTTCCATTGCCAACGCTTTGGACATGTAGAGACGGTATGTAAGGCCCTCCTCCCCAAAATGTGTTGGCTGCGATTATGAATATCTTATCTCAAATTGTACAAAGAATAAGCCAAAGCCCAAATGCTGTAAATGTGGGGAAGAACATGCAGCTAATTTTAAAGGGTGTACCAACTACATATAAATTAAAAGCAGGCTACATAATAAACAATTATAACAAGCAACAACAAATTGAAAGAAAATATAGGTTATATCGTCTTATAACAAGACGAAAATATTATTAGAGATACATTAAAAAAAACAATAATTGTAGACTTTATGGCTCAATACACGGATCTGACACAAACCGAGGACGGAATATAACCATTCATTACTACCATTGAGAAGTATATAATAGTGTTAATACCATATATTGTGTAAAAACAATTACTGAAAATTTTATATCATAATTTGTTAAATTGCATGCCAACATCCAAGGTGCGCTAACTTCCAAGAAGCATGAGATCGAAGAAGTTATGAAAATATGAAAAGCTGATATTATATATTTAACAGAAGCAATGTTATACAAACACGATAGAGTAAAAATAGAGGGACTTACTGCTATTGAGAAAGATAGAACCGTGAAAATTACACAAACTGAGGAATTGCCTGTCGAATCTATTAGTTCAAGAAATGATTGTAAATTCACAAAATGGATGTATTATATTAAACATTTATATAATTCTAAATATTTTTGTGACAATAATGGGCTTCTGTTGTTCACCAACTAAAATATTAGATGTTAACATATTGGAAAATATATATCAGAGTAACAATGAT
Organism: Carcinoscorpius rotundicauda; assembly: GCA_011833715.1. NCBI lineage: Eukaryota > Metazoa > Arthropoda > Merostomata > Xiphosura > Limulidae > Carcinoscorpius > Carcinoscorpius rotundicauda. The sequence goes on from CM022392.1 coordinate 142,361,308, forward strand.
TATATGATCATGAGGGATCAAAATAGTTAACACACACACTTCGTCTCTGTATATACGAATAAAAATGATTGTAGATTAGCTATTTTTATAAACAGTGTAAATTGTATCCAACAGAACGATGGCACATCAACACACATTGTAAATTATAATTCTAATGATATTATAGACCTATGTTTTAGTTTACCAGACCTAAGTCGTTTAATCCAGGATATGATATAGATAGTGACTATTTACCCATATAGTGCATCTTCGATTTCCCCTCTTGCAAAAATTATAAAACAAATCAACCAAATATAAGTACAAAAAGACGAAATGGACCAAATATGCAAAAAATTTAGACAAGACACTACCGGAAAGTATTCTCACTAAGGTACAAGAAATGTTGCAATTACACGCTTGCTGTTCAGCGATAATCAAGTAAGAAACAAATCATTACTTAAAGAGACAATAAAAACTCAAGACAACATTAGAAACCTCATATACAATTAATAAACGATAAAAAAGAACGCAGACACCTCCTTAGTGTGCACATCACTATAACCAGCCCAACAAGTAAAACGAATATAAACACCTTTTCAAACAAAACACAAAATGAAGTAGAAAGATTAGAAGATAGTTGGGATTAATTTTGTAATTACATGAACGATACCAAAAACAAAACAGTTCTCGAAGTATTTCAAATCTATATAAACACATAAAAAGCTACTTCAAAATAATCTACTCCAATTACAAACACTACAAATAGTCCATTCAAACAAGGTAAAAGCAGAAATGTTTAAAAAAAACACTACCAAAACATATTTCAAACGTGTCATGACGAAAAACCTACTTGAAGTAAAAATGTATTTTCAAGACAGCTGGTATGGGTATTAAAACAAGGAAGATGACCTAAGAAGGTCGAAACGTTGTGTTGTACTTTATTTTAATTGAAGTTTTCATACCCATACCAGCTGTCTTGAGAATACATTATTTCAAACGTCTTATGATCCAGACATAAACACACATTTTTATAACCAAGTTAATAATTTTCTAATAAAAAACGACGAAAAATACATTTTACAATTTCCCATCGACACAAACAAATGAATAAAACACTAATAATTAGCAAGCATTAGAAGCTATTACTACAGATGATTTGATATAATTAACCAAAAACAATAAAACAAAGCACCAAGTGAGGCTCCAATCCGAGTAATACTACTGAAACAAGGCATTCATCTCTTGTTTCACCACTTACCAACAACATATCATTCAAAACAGGATATGTTTCGATGTCTTGGAAGAAAGCTATTATACTCATGTTCTATAAGGAAGAAAAGCCAGTGAATACACCAGTGTTACATCAGTCAACCTTACCAGCTACGTATGAAAAATTTTAGAACGTATAATAAGTGCCATTAATTACATCTATGAAAATATTGGACAAATTACCACAAATCCAAACAAGTAGTATATCTCCTGGTTACATTAACAGAAACTGACAGCTTAAACAAATAAGAACGCACTGTTTCTTGCTTCCTCGATATCGAGAAAGCATTATACGCTATATAGCGTAACGGTCTTTGGTTCTGGATTACTGAAATGGAACTATCATGTGATATTATTCGTAATTATATAACTTTCTGGAAGATAGAAATTACTGAATTAATGTTGAAGATACCTGCTTTAAGTATCTTACCCCAGGGGCACGTATGTCGGTAATATGCCCTAATGAAGGTTTCTCTTCACAATGTGGCAAGCTGGAACTGCTCTACGACTTTCAATAACAGCAACTAGTCTACAATCTCAACTTATTGTGAAAAATACATTCCTGAAACAAGCATACCAAAAACACTATTTCTATTTACAAAATCAACTAAAATATCAAAACATTTCCAGATTTATATTTGTAATGAATCCACCTTCAAAATGCCACATCAGCTAAATTCTAAGGAATTCGCGCATTATTCCAAACCAAACTGGAATAAACACATAAATAATGTTACAAACGAAGTATAGAAACGCGTGAATTATGTCGGGAGTTTGTCAAAACGAAAAAAAAAAATATCAGTGAAAAGATATTCTGTACAGTATATGTTAGACCAGTTCTTAAATGTATGTGTCCAGCCTGGTACAACATATCGCAAATCAATATTGAAAACAGAGTGCAAACCATTCAAAACAAAATTTCTTACTGCAACATACCGTATACCAAGAAGCTAATCAGCAAAATTAGTGCATGGATATTCAAACATGTCTTACATATCTGACACACTTCAACATATGACAACAAAATATTTTCGTAAAAATCTATATAATAACAATTTCATGACAGAAATCATGACATGCACTATACATGATAGAATAGCTAAATTAAGTGTAATAAATAATCCACCTACAGCTAGGTCTTACAGTTTATCAATAGGATAGAATATTATGAATTTATTATCAGGTATATGTGTAGATACAATCTTTGCAAGTTAAGTAACGAAAAGTGCACGATAAAATATGGAACTGTTGATGGTTATGTACGGATTTACAATCGGCAAAGTGTTGATTAGGCGGAATTATTAACAGTGTATTATATGTTATGAAAAGGGGCAGAAGAAAAATTCCGACACTTAGGTTAATACAAAATGAACATTTACTGTAATAAAGTAAACAATTCTACAGCAGGGAGGAAGAGGTAAAAAATAAACCTAACCCCTCCCAAAAATTGCAACCGAAGTACCGATATTGGCATTTATCTTTGACATTTTAGTGATATGCCTATGTTTTGTTTAACTTTATTCATAGCTTAGTTAATATCCATCCAACAAGAATTTTTATGAACTTACGCAGTAAGTTAAACAAAATACGGAGAATATGAAATTGCAACACGAACTGATCTTTGAATCTTAAATGTGATTAAAGATGTGGGTGTTTTTCTTATATCAAATCCACATCAGGCTATCTGTTGAGCCCACCGAGGGGAATCGAACCCCTGATTTTAGCGTTGTATATTCGTAGATTTGTGATGACAGATGGAAATGGTAATGAAAACAGATAAAATTCATTGTATGGAATTAAACATTCTTAATTTGTTTTTCATACTATGTCAGACACAGCTTTTAAATAGTGAAATATTTATATATTATGATTACCACTACTAAATATTAATAGTTTTGTTTGTTTGTTTACGGTTTTGTATTGCATCGTATCAACAAAGACCAATCATGTTCTTATAATCTGATTTAATCTTGACGAAAACTGACTTACTTAATCTTTAACTTGAGTTAATGTTGTAGTTGCGGTAGTATGAGAACTTCCTTCAACTATAAAGGACACGATTGTAGTACTAACAGGTGTAGAACAGATAGTTTGAAATTATTAAGTGAATGAAAAGAGGTGCCCTTTGTCATTTGTCATTTCAGTTTTTAAATGTTTTATCCTGCCACTGATATCCTTCTGTACATTTCCAAAGGCTTATGCAACCTTATTATATTTTTGTTCTTCTTTGAGGTTCTTGCTATAATTCTTCTGTGTTTCTTGAATGTTCTCATATTAATATTTTGTACTTATTTTCTATTGTTTTCTCATCTATATTTTGATCTTCTTCCATTGTTTTATAATTTACATTACATTTTCAATACTCGTTATAAGCATGTGCCAGCATCCCGAAGTTCAGACTTGATTTTATTTTTACCAAATAATTCCATTTCTGATATTAGTGTTTTATCAGCTTTTATTGCTTGGACAAGTAATTTTGAATTAGTTTATAAAAATAAAATGCAAAGTCAATTCCACTGAATTAAGGCATTTTATTTTTTGACAATTAGTTTCACAAATTATCTTGCATTCACTGACAGGCCTATGCTTACAGCAGACTCTTACATAGATTTATTTACTTGCTAGTTTTCTTTTACATATAGTACTTCTTATAACTATTACTCAGTTGAAACGCAATCTATTCACCTCTAGTAAAATACAAATGAACATTTTTTTTATTTCAATATCAGTCATCTTCTGTAATAGAATCAAATCAGTAATCATTTGCAACGTAACTTTGGTTTTATATCCCTCAAATATTCAAAAGTGTTTTCAGATATTTTTAACGCTGAAGCAATAAGTAATGGGGAAATGGGCATATTTTATAATACGTGTCCTTTTTCTTTTTTGAGCATTAGAGCCTATTTTTTTCAGTGGGCCTGGAGCTATAGCTTCACCAATCCCAACAATAATCCGGCCCTGGTCGATGCTATGGTAAATTATCTAGAATATAGAAGGATCCCAAGTTTGGTTTAATCACTAGTTTGGGAGGGACAGCAGACAGCTTATATCAAAGAATTTAGTGGCTAGTCTAGTTCTGTCAGAACTGGATGATATAGATCTTGGCATGTGCCAATAAGAGTACAGGGGTTAGAGGTTGATTCTCTAGAAGACACAGGAGTAGCAAAAATTGTAGTGGACTTTCACAGTCTTTCAAGCTCTTTGAATCAGACTCCCATTACAGCCAGTGACTACAGACTTTTTTTTGGCAAAAGGTAATAGACTATACATTAGAAGAAAAGTGGGTCTCTTGCATAGTCTAGAAGGACCATCTATCTCTCCAGAATGAAACTAGTCATTTCCAGTTTCAAATGTGTAATCTACATCCTTGGAATGAAAGTACCTTCAATTTTTTCTTTAAGTTTGCCTTTGCAGCAAGTAAGCTAACGCTCCAGAGGAAAGTCATATAATATTATTTTGAGAGAACTCTGGAACAGCGGGTTGCATAGGAGTATGCATTAAAAAAAAAGTACCTCCATGTACACGAGTGGTGTTACATGGTTTTAATCCAGACCTAGTATAATGTGACACTGCTATGTAACACAGGCATGAACTAAGTGTAAAGTAATCCATCACACAACAGCCTAAAACATGAGGTTACTGACATAGCCAATATTACTGACTGACCATTGTACTAACAATCTAGACCTAATTTATTGAATATAGTATGTGATTTGAAAGGGATGCTGTCAGGGTATAAGAAATATATATTATTGTTATATGTGTATAATCTCTTGTTTTGAATTGACTCCAGTGAACGTCAAACAAATGGTTACACAGGCTAGGAGTATAATTCAATCTAGACATGCAAATAAAGAGCCTGAATGCAATGAAAAGAAATATTCAGTACGAGCAGAAAAATGTTTTAAAAATTAATTACACTTGACTTGTGTATTTGTTTCAGAAACAAAAGTAATCAAAGTTTGTATAATCCTAGATAACAAAATAATTAAAATATTTATTCATTCTAATTGATTAAAATACATGCTATAATAATTGAATTCTGGCAAGTTATCTCACTTTCCAACTGAAACTTTCAGCCAGACAAAATGTAAATATCCTTGAACGCTCATGTATCACGTGATTACAAATTTTAATTTAAGTAATTTTCTAAAGGTTTATTCGAAATAAATTGATTAAAACTTACATAATATAAAACTGAATTATAATCTACGTGATAATGCTTATCTTATAAAAATAATACATTGATAGCAAACTAAACTGGTTAATATGAGGATAAACACAATGAATATCCTGAAAAATATTATAGTTGAATATAGTTTCCCAATTATTTTTATTAATAATGAGAGAATGCTTCTATTTCGACATTCAAATATATTGTAGATGGCGAGTTTTTTTATGGAAGAGAAATAGTAAGAAAGAGATTTGTACTCTAGCGAAAGAGAAAAGTTTTATCTGGAAGTTCTGACATAATGTTATCTGATTGTTTTCAGAAGCATAGCGATTTGATAAGGTCGATATATTAATAATTTGTTAGTGTTAAATGAACCTAACAGATATGAAATGAAATATGTATACATATGGTGCACCCAGTGTTTTATATGGCTACTGAAGGAATATTTTCAGTCATACAGACTGAACACTTTTCAAGAGGCAAGCAGTTTTACTGAATAATTCCTTAAAGTTGTTTCATTTTGAATTTACAATTTTTAAACATCAGAATGCAAATTGTATATGCGATAGGAAACTGTTACACATTTTATAAATGGAAGAAAGTTCCAAAGTGTTGTATAACGTGTTTAAGCTTAACCTTATTTCTTTCTACTGGAAGTGGGCTTTGTTTACGTGAATACAAGAGAGTGTGCCATGAATGAGGCATAGTTAGGGACTTTGACGTGTGTATTTCCATTGTGTGGCAGGATTACAGAGGACAGTATGACTACCAGGTAGGTGGTCAAATAAAATCTCGTTTCACTGGGCACATGTTGTACGGGCAAGGATGGACATAAATACATGATCTTGTAAAAGTGTCACTTGACCTTGTTTACTGTAACAGCTGAGCATTATCCATGCACTCAGCTCAGCCTTTGGCCAACTAGACCTGTTTGTCAATCTTTGCATTCTAACCCATATTTTCAATATTTACTATCATGTTTCAATCATAGACAGTTTCTCTTAATTCGTTTTTCTGCCATGCTCCTTTGAAACCTATTTGTAAAACATCTTTCTTTTTGAAGATGGATTTTTCTTGAACTTATGAAGCCTCACTATTTCTTCAGAGTGCCCAATACTTTTCCCATAGGAACAGACATGAAGCTATTGCAGTGAGTAAGAATTCTGGACTGACATTTAGAGAGTCAATGAACAAAGAGATTTTGTCTGCTGCTGTATCTAACTTGGGAAACATGATTGAATCAATGAAAAAAAACTAGTGTTAATGTCTTCAAGGGCTAAAATGCCTGTGACACCAAAAGAAGCCTCTGATGTCACTGGAAAATCTGGGAGGTCAGATAATTGGAATTGACTGTGTCTCAGCTTGAGAAGCCTAGCCTCCAAATGGGCCAGCAGAAGAACTCAATATAACTATTGATAATTTCTTTGGAGAATGAAAAGCAAAATAGTCCTGTAACTCATTTGATTATAGTATACAGCACGAAAAATAGACGTCGAATAAGCCCATATTTCCAATTGATAACTGCATAAAGATATTTCTTACACTAGACACATTTTTAGAAGCGTTAAAGTCTCAGGAAGACAGAGGCAGAACAAGCCTAATCGAGACTTTGACATTAGCAACAAAGATAAGAGTGATACAGTGCAGATGAGCCAACTGACCCTTTCTATTAATGATGAGGCTTCCACATCGATGACTGGATATATTGGAAGATATGTATGATATACACCACCATAACATTTGAAAAACGAAAATCAACCCATGTTACGGCAAATTCCTGTGCACAAGAGCCACTGTCTGTAATGGCGAAGAAGAACTACTCTTTCTTTGAAACAGAAGGAAAAGATTCAGTGTTTACAAAGCAGGCTAAGTTATGTTTAACAAAACCTGGAGAGAGCAGACAGAAAGATATCAACAACCATTAACTGAAAGACAACAGTGGCACTACAAATGCTGCTTAACAGGGTTAAGGTAAACTGAGTGAAATTTCACCCACATTCTTGATTAGTTGATATTTGTATACAGATTTTGATTATCACAATTACTTTTGCATACATTGTACTTGTATTTTAAAGGAAAGTGCACTGTGCCTTTCAAACTCATAAGTGTGTGTGTGTGGAAGGTAGAGGTGATTGTCTGTATTTATTCAATTTTGTTTTGTTTTATAAAGATGAGTCCTGACTCTTCCATGCATGTAAGCATATGGTAAGGCATTTTGAAGTTTTTATACAGTTATCTTTTTTTATTTTTAATTGGTAAATATATAAATTAGTTTGTTATTTCTTTAAAAACAAGCCGAAACAAAATAAATTAAACAAAATCGCTACACTAACTGAAAAGATCTCAGGGTACAAACTATAATGCGTGATTATGAAATGTACGCTGAGTTTTGGAGGCGACTGTTAAAGTATGGATATACATTGCAATGGGGATATACCGTCTATCAGTATTTTTATTTCTTAATATATCTTTTATGTTTTTGGAGCTAACTTTTCTATTTTCCAGTTCTATAAAAGAATTACAGAACTATTCTATTAATGAATTTAAAGCAGATATTAAATTTTTTATTGGAATTGTGGTGTACAATACGGTAAAATCAAATGTTGGAATATTATTTATTTGTTTGCAGTTTTAAAATACGTTGATTATTTTTATTATCCAAAAAAAAACATATTTTATTATTAACACTTTTTATTGAGTAATTTACTTAATTATATAGCCGGTTGTTTGATAATTATTCTTATTCAGTGATGTCGAGAAACCCACTTGTTGAGAACTTTTATATGCAAAAACGGCTCTTCTGGGCCCAGAAAACACTTCAAATAGAAGAGCGAACAACGTTTCGACCTTCTTCGGTCATCGTCAGGTTCACAAAGAAAGGGTTACTGGTCGGAAGCTGACCACATGTTTGGGAGGAGTTGTATAATTGAGTGTTGCAATGTAGAGGGCGCGGTTTGAATATATAATTTTGTCTATAATATTAATATAGGTATAATGGTGTTCCTTTATATTGGTTTATTTTGGGTTTAAGTTGTTGTATAAGTAAGGCTTCTTTAATTTTTCGTTTGTTTATGTTTGTTTCTTTATTTAGTATTTTAGTGTTTTCTATGGTTATGTTGTGTCCATTTGACTTGCAGTGTTCGAAAACGTGTGAAGGTGACTTTTTATGTTCTTTGAATCTGGTTTCCATTTTTCTACTTGTTTCTCCTATATAGAAGTCGTGGCAGTTATCACATTGTATTTTATAAATAATGTTGGTGTGGTGTTTGTCAGTGTAGTTCTTACATAGTATAGACCTTAGTTTTGTGCCTGGTTTTTGAATAAATTTAGTGTTAACTGGAATGTTGGATTTTGTTACTAGTTTTTGCCAAATGTTGGTTATTTGTTTGCTGATGTCAGGAATATATGGTATACAGCAGTATATGGTTTCGTGATTTTTTGATTCGTGAGATATATTTACTTTTGTTGGTTGATTTTGCTTTCTGTCTAGGTGTGTGCGTATAATGTTTTCTACGGTTTGTGGAGGAAACTTATTAATGTTGATGAAGTGTTGTTTTATTTTATCTAGTTCATCGTTAATTTTATCTGGTGAGCATAGTTTTATGGCTGTGTTTATCTGGTTTCTTAGTATGTTGAGTTTTTGTTTTGTTTCATGTGCTGAGTCCCAAGGAATGTATAGTCCAGTATGGGTGATTTTTCGGTGGATTTCTGTTTTGAATTGTGTGTCGGTTCTTATAATTTTGAGGTTAAGAAATGATATTTGATTGCTTTCTTCCTGTTCACATGTGAAGTTAATGTTGGGATGTATAGAGTTAATGTGAGTGAAAAAGTTAAGTATGTGTTCTGTAGATTCGAATCCCGCAACCGTGTCATCTACATATCTGTACCAGTATAGTGGTGGATGTAATGCTGTATTAATTGCTTGTGTTTCAATTTGTGTCATAAAAATATTGGCTAGAACTGGCGATACTGGGTTGCCCATGCTTAGGCCATTTGTTTGTATATAGTTTTGGTTGTTGAACATGAAGTTTGTCTTTATTGTGGTGAATTCTATGAGGGTTGCTAACTGGTTACTGGGAATGTCTATGATCGGGTTAGGGTCTCGAATATAGAGTTCTAAGGCTATCTTGCAGGCTTCTGTTGTTGGAACTTCTGTGAAGAGGGATATAACATCGAAACTGGCCATTAAGGCTTTATGATTAAGTTGATTTAGATTGGACTTATGCAACATCAGCCAGCTCATTCATCAAAGACTCTTTTAATTTCAAGTCCAATCCCAGTTCTAGCCAATATTTTTATGACACAAATTGAAACACAAGCAATTAATACAGCATTACATCCACCACTATACTGGTACAGATATGTAGATGACACGGTTGCGGGATTCGAATCTACAGAACACATACTTAACTTTTTCACTCACATTAACTCTATACATCCCAACATTAACTTCACATGTGAACAGGAAGAAAGCAATCAAATATCATTTCTTAACCTCAAAATTATAAGAACCGACACACAATTCAAAACAGAAATCCACCGAAAAATCACCCATACTGGACTATACATTCCTTGGGACTCAGCACATGAAACAAAACAAAAACTCAACATACTAAGAAACCAGATAAACACAGCCATAAAACTATGCTCACCAGATAAAATTAACGATGAACTAGATAAAATAAAACAACACTTCATCAACATTAATAAGTTTCCTCCACAAACCGTAGAAAACATTATACGCACACACCTAGACAGAAAGCAAAATCAACCAACAAAAGTAAATATATCTCACGAATCAAAAAATCACGAAACCATATACTGCTGTATACCATATATTCCTGACATCAGCAAACAAATAACCAACATTTGGCAAAAACTAGTAACAAAATACAACATTCCAGTTAACACTAAATTTATTCAAAAACCAGGCACAAAACTAAGGTCTATACTATGTAAGAACTACACTGACAAACACCACACCAACATTATTTATAAAATACAATGTGATAACTGCCACGACTTCTATATAGGAGAAACAAGTAGAAAAATGGAAACCAGATTCAAAGAACATAAAAAGTCACCTTCACACGTTTTCGAACACTGCAAGTCAAATGGACACAACATAACCATAGAAAACACTAAAATACTAAATAAAGAAACAAACATAAACAAACGAAAAATTAAAGAAGCCTTACTTATACAACAACTTAAACCCAAAATAAACCAATATAAAGGAACACCATTATACCTATATTAATATTATAGACAAAATTATATATTCAAACCGCGCCCTCTACATTGCAACACTCAATTATACAACCCCTCCCAAACATGTGGTCAGCTTCCGACCAGTAACCCTTTCTTTGTGAACCTGACGATGACCGAAGAAGGTCGAAACGTTGTTCGCTCTTCTATTTGAAGTGTTTTCTGGGCCCAGAAGAGCCGTTTTTGCATATAAAAATTATTCTTATTGAATTGGAAATAAATCTAAATTTAATTGGAGATTCATGTAGTTTGGCACCAGCATAAAAAAAATCCCAGTAAATATACATAATGATTTCGTTTAGAATAAGTTTTAATGAAATTATTAATTACCGTATCTTTAGATTGGTTAACAACTTTAAATGTTTGTGTACTATTGATTTATTTCATCATAATTAATACATAAAACTTTTTACGAATTATACCAATGTTACAGTAAGCTTTATCAATGGGAACTATAACATATTTTTCTTGCATTTCTGGAATCCGAATTTTTAATTGATAAAACTATAAATCTGAATGGCATTTCTTTAATTTTATATGGGATGATATTATTTTTATTTTTTAAGGACATACAACTTCCATTCCAGAAACTATCCAGCTGTAGAAAAGAAGCAATATAGTTAAGTTTCAAAATATATTCATCAGTGTTGTTTTCAATAGCTTTTAGAATATTATTCTTATTACATTTTGTGGCTATGTTGTATCTAGATTCTTTTTTGAATATTTCACGCAATATTTTATAATTTTCGAATTACCAGTAATAACATGTTTATGAAAAGTATTGATAAATAAATTATTTCACACTCACAAGGTAAGTTATTAACTTTATCTACATTCAGATTAGTTAAAAAAAGCTGACGAGTCAACCGAGCCCCTGATTTTAGCGTTGTAAATCCGTAGACTTACCGCTGTACTAGCAGCGAACTTAATGATAGACTTTACGTTTTTACAAGAAATAAACCAATGTAAAGGAACGCCTTTATACGTATATTAATATAATAAAGTAAATAATTTATATATTCAAACATCTAACACCGCCCTCTAAATTCCGACACTCAGTTACACAACCCCTTCCAAACATGTGGTCAGCTTCCGGTCAATTACCTCTTTCTTTGTGAACCTGACGATGATCAAAGAAGGTCGAAACGTTGTTCGCTCTTCCATGTAAAATATTTTCTCTACCCAAACGAGCCGTTTTTGGATATATATTTCTCTACAAGTGGGTTTTCTCGACATCACTGATTTTTATAGATTGATGAATAATTTAGCAATTTGCAAATCACTGAATATTTTATGTCTAAAATTAATTACCAAATATAAAATCTCCGTTGCACCAAACATGCTCGACCTTTTAGCCGTGGGGGCGTTATAAAGTGACAGTCAATCTCACTATTCGTTGGTAACAAAGTAGTTCAAAAGTTGGCGGTGGGTGGTGATGACTAGTTGCCTTCCCTCTAGTCTTACCCTGCTAAATTAGGGACGGCTAGCGCAGATGCCCCCAGTGGCACAGTGGTATGTCTGCGGACTTACACACTAAAATCCGGGTTTCGATACCCGTGGTGGGCAAAGCACAGATAGCCCGTTGAGTAGCTTTGTGCTTAATTCTAAACAAACAAACAAAAAGCTAGCGCAGATAGCCCTTGCGAAGGTTTGCGCGAAATTCTAAACAAACAAACAAGTAATCCAAATATAAAGGTTTGACAAAACTTGATAAATCATTGCATGATCGTTTCGAAAATCAAAATTTTTATTATATTAATTAATGCTCTTATTTTCGGAAGATTAAGTTGATAAATCTTTTTAAAAATAATTTATGTACACTAGTACCAGAATAAAAACTATTATCCAAAAACTATAAAATTCTGAAAATTCAACCCATTTTAATTTATTATTTCCTTTACCTCTAGTTTTCTTATTTTCATGAAAAAAATTATTTGTGAAGAAAAAATTAGCAATACAGTAATCATTATTCAAATTCAAAACACTAGAATTATTAACATTTTGGTTTGATCCGTAAGGATATAACGTTCTTAGTTTCAAAATGTAAAAGTTTTCTCGTTGAATACTATTGGTGTATTCATTAACAATTTCTAATATGGTTGTCTTAACAAACGTAAAAGGGTAAATTCTGAAATGTTTTAATTCTATACAATTCATTAAATTATTTTTAAATTCAGACCTATGCAAATTTATGCGCATATGCATTGGGTTTTAAGTTTGATCCACGTATTCCATGTTACGTTTAGTACACGTTTATAGATATATTACAATTTTTATTTCGCAAAATGAATTTGTGTAAGTAACAAAGTAAAACCTATTTAGAACAGGACATGTGAGACATCTTTTGCTATTACATTTTATAACATATGTAGAAATATTATTACTATAATCAGTTTGCTGGGCTTAATTCTAGTTTCACAATATGTTATTAGTTAAGGCTATTTCTTTTAATTTCATAGAGATTGAACAATGTAATGGAAAAGATCGACATAGTCAGCGACAAATCACATATATTAAATATATTTTAATGAAAATTAATAAATTTTGATAAAATTAAGTAAACAAAATCACAAGGAAGGACTGCGTTAGAAACAGCAAATCAAAACCTATAAATAATTATATTAGTAGGATCCATATTGTGATAGGGATACACCACTTATCAGTCTATCCCCACACTGCAGTCACCTCCAAAACCTAAGGTATATTTTGTAACAGTGGTACACAAAGTCCGGCCCACGACGAGTCGCCGAGTGCCCACGATGTCCAATGGGAAAATCAAACATAGAGAGTTCGCGCCTGTGCGAAGATTAAGCGCTATAGAAGAATATGCATTAGATTAGATACTGGATGGTTCCATATTTGTGTAGAGCAATAAAGAAAATTCAATAAGACAATCTTGTTAATGCATAGTCATTTAATCATTGGCGCAGTAACGTAGTATTTCCGTAATTACGAAATCTCATGCGTTCCAATTGTTCTTAGAGATTCACTTATGAGCCCTATTTTGATATTATTTCGTAACAAAAATGGCAGCTAATCGTAAAAGAAAAGTTGACACAAAAACCGGCAGTTTCATGATGATTGGACTGCGCAATAATGTTTTGCTCAACAACAGAAGAATGTGATTTGTCTGCTGTGTCATTCGACAGTAGCAGTGGTGAAGGTATCCAATATAAATCGTCATTATGAGTCGAAGCATAAAGATTTCTATAACGTTGTTGGTGATGAACGAACAACTCGAATTGAATCTCTGCGGCGGTTGCTGAATCACCAGAAGAACGTTTTCAGAAAGCAGTCAGCAGATTTAGGTGCAGCATGTGAGGTCAGTTACGATATTTCGTTGATGATAGCGAAATCTGGCCTACAGTTTATTGATGGTGATTTTGTCAAGAAATGTATGATTACTGCATCGAAAAAGTTGTGTCCAGAAGGAGTTCACAAGCTACAGACGGTGGATTTGAATCGTTTGACAGTTAAACAAAGAATTTTACACCTCTCAGAAGACGTGACAAGGCAGCTTACAAATAAAGCAACCAACTTTGTCTACTTCTCTTTAGCAGTAGACGAGTCGACTGACATCAGTTCAACAGCACAGCTACTAGTTTTTGTTCATGGTGTGTCGTTATCGTTTGATATCACAGAGGAACTAATTGGCATGGGTTCCATGAATGGTCAGACAACTGGGTCTGCTCTATTCGAGAAGACAGTACGACTGTGTAGTAGTGTTTCATTGGATTTCACGAAACTGGTAAGTGTTACAACTAATGGAGCATCAGCCATGACCGAAGAAAGTCGCGGGCTGGTATCACTGTTGATGAAGCATCGAGGCAAGCATTACAGACAGTTGTTGAAGTTGGACTGTGTTATTCAGCAACAGAACTTCTGCAGTAAAAACTTGATTTTCAGGTACTGATGGCATTAGTGACGAAAACCATTAATTTTATCAAATCACGAGGGCTCAATCACCGTCAGTTTCGAAGTCTTCTTGAAGAAATTGATTCAGACTATGGTGACCTTGTGTATCACTGTGAAGTACACTGGCTGAGTCGAGGGAAGATGCTCAGAAGAATTTGGGAGTTGATTGATGAGATGAGAGAATTCTTCAGAAGCAAGAACAAAGACACAGAAGCGATTTCCATAACTTATCCAGCATGGCAAGCTGAGATGACCTTTCTGATCGACATGATACAACACTTGAATGGTCTGAATTTGAAGTTGCAAGGCAAAAAGCAGCTTGTGTGTCAGCTTGCAAATCACATCTCAGATTTCAGGATAAAGTTGCAGTTGTTCCGGCAGCAAGCAGCATCAGGCAACTTCGTGCACTTTCCCACTTTTCAGCCATAGCTACAAAAGAATCAGGACATTGACACACAAGATTATGTTGGGAAACTAAATACCTTGATTAAATCCTTCAACTCACGGTTTCATGACTTTGACCAATGCAGATTGTTGATGAAACTTTTTGCTGATCCGTTCATTGTGTCAGTGGATGACGTTTAAACAGAATATTAGCTCGAACTTACTTTTCTCCAGGTATCAGGTGAGCTGAGTGCTATTTACCGAAAAACAGTTCGCATGACTTCAACAAAACGTTGCCTGATACATTTGCTAATCTGAAAGAGAACGCACTTGTCCACAGCATATTTGTCAGCATGTACACCTGAGAACAGGTGTTCACGAGAGTGCTGAAAAATGCAAATGATCTTTCTTTCTCTGAGGTTGGTTTATTTCAAATCATGGGGACCAATTTTCCAGGTTTTGCCACTTTTCCAAGCTATTACAGATGACGGTAAACTGTTGAATGAGTTGAATTAAGCTTCTTTGCTAGTTCTTTAACTGTTACAGCACAATATTCTTCAAGTACAGCCAACAGCAAGTCATCATTAAACTCAACAGGACTTAAGCTGTAATCACCTGATCTGGACTTCTGAAACCATCTTCGATATTTGCTTTCATTGAGAGACTCCACACCATGAACATCTTGAATGTTTCATGTAGCTTCTGCTGTACGATTGCCTTTTTTAAACTCATAAAACATTATACGCCTTGTGTGCTCCTCAGACACATCCATCTTCATAAGGGTTTATTTTATTAATGATCCGAAAAAGTGGAGTTGGGTTAGTTTCTTTTATTTGTCTGAACATTTTCGTACACGTCCTAATACATATTTTAGTCATTAAAGCCTTCTACAAAGACAGAAATAATGATGTGTTTTCTCTGTATTAAATTTTCGGACATTAGTTATGGGATGATCTGATATTTGATATGATCAAAAACGTTATCTACTAATTACTCGCTTATTTATCATAACTAAGTAATCTAAATTATTTTGTAAATAATTATCTTCCTTCTCGCAGCCAGAAACATCCTAAACCTTAATATTAAATATGTGTAGCTTCAAACACTTTTTAATTTTATTTTCGTCGATTTAAAATGTTTTTATTGCTTATTCTTAAAGTTGTAATAAATATGAAGAGAAGCATTTTTTAAAGATTAAATATACTAAAAGCACAAGTCCAAGGAACATTAATAGTACAGTGGTGATATCATGAACTACGATGATTTACAAGAACCAATAAGGTTAAACTGTTTGGGAATCCTTGAGAAAAGGAAGATCAAATTGAGAACAAAAGAGATTGTGAGACTAAAGACAAGTAATTGAAACTTCGTACGTATGTTTTCGAACTACTTGTTGCGAAATTTTTGAGTACCATTCAATTCTTAAGTTATTTGAAGTTAAATGTATTAATGTTACAATCAAAGTATTTTACGATTCCCGAAGCATTGAGTAATTAACTTTCAAGTTTACCTTGGCATTATGTAGTCGGATTTATTAGGCTTAGCGTTAGTTGTCACTAATACCATAAGTATAGAGCATGAGATTCGCGTGCGTATACAATTATGTTAAAACTTTTCAACTGTGTTATGAGGTTTATTCACTTAAAATAAATGACGCGAGTTTAGCCGTTACGTCACATAGTAGGGTAAGCTAGTTTTGTGGCTTACAACACCGTACTTATTCGTATTGTCCATGCTATAATAAATTATAATATTGGACATTTATTCTGTACATATTTTGAACTATTAAAACCTCTTGACAGAGTTTGTTGACAAAGTAATGATAACACTATAAGCTTCTGTTAAGTTTTGAAATGACAGTTCTCACTATAAAGTTGTAATCTGAAATAAAAGGAACTAATTAATATGTTGAATATACTGGTATATTAACAAGTTTTATCTAAAAAAAAAAAGGAAATATAGAATATGAAAAATGTGAGGTAAAACCATTTATAATTTTAAATACATATCACCCTTTTTCATAAATTCAAACTGCATTAAGTGTTGGATGTTTAACGTTTTCATTCACAATTTAAAAAAATTAGTGTAATTTTGAAATCTGGAGTATTATTGAATTAGACACACCAGTATCTATATATGTAGAAACTTCCTCAAGATTAGCACCTGCTAAATTTAACCCTATTCTCACAGGTCGAAGCCCATGTCATCACATTTGTCAATTTGCATTCAAAGTTTTATGGAGCACTGCATTATGAATTTATGTTAATAAATTTAGTGTAAAGTTGTAGATTATAATTCAACTTTTTGGAACGTTATACATCAGTTAACTTCTTAATTTTAAAACAAATATCAAGAGAACACACCTAAATTTTGATACTTGTGTGCCATTTAGTATGTTGAATGCAGTATTGGTTCAAAATATCTTTATTATGTTAAAATACAGCGTTTGTAGTTCCTTATGAATTAGGAACCCAAAGTGGTGGTGACGAGCTATAATATAAAATAAGAACCAACAGTCTTTATATTGGCAGAAATATGGCTTATGTACTGAATTGAATACAGTGGCTCTTGCCCCTCTCTTTCCATTTTTTGAGAAGGCTACTTGTACTTATTTTTGACTGATATGTGAATAACCAATAGCTTGGATAGAATCCCCCCCATGGTTCTCTGAGACCTTTCAAATTATTTGCATGGGAAATCCTTTTTTTTTTTTTCACTCTTGATTTGACACTTCTTTGAGCTCAAAATTTCATATTTTTTTTTGGCCGAAATATGTTTCTAAATTTGACAAATTGTTATGGCATTCTATGAAATTGATATAGAAATGTATGATTTTTGGTTATTTCAGTACAACATTTGTTGCACATCCTCCATGTGTAAACTTTGATAAGGCATAGCAACCTACAGCAAACAAGTACAAAATTTGTAACTAGAATGGATGATTGCTTACTATACTTCTTTATTTTATGTTTTAAGAAAAATAACTTTTAAGAAATTATTTGTGAACATTAATAATCTATATACACTTGTGCATTCTGATGAAAATGTGACTTACAAAACACAGCTAAAACTGTTCACTTTGTAACGGCCAATTTTGTATTTATGAATATGGTAACATGAGTGCACATGGGCTGCATCATTGGACCTACTGTAATGTTATCTAGGCATGACTGAGTGGTCAGTATTTTAGATACACACACACACACATATAATGTTATAAGATTTAAACTACTAACATAAACATTTGTGTTTTGTGTTGTAGTTTGAAGTCTTTCTAGAACAAAAACAAAATAGTTTATATTTATATTCTTATTTTTGGTAGTTATGAGGTTAGTTGAATTTAACGATTGTATAATTAGGGTAAAGAGAATATTAGGCAAAATATTGTTTCACTGAAAACAAACAATTGAAATGTATTTTGGAGGTTTTAGAGATTGCACAAATAATACTTCTGATTTTTGCGATGAAGTTTTTTGAAAATCTTAAAATGAAAAATCGCAGACTAGTAACAATAAAAAGAATGCTTTCACGAACATATCTTTACTAGAAATACTTTCTTAAAATAATTGATTTTTTTGAACAAAAAATTGTAATCATTGCTTAAAGTCTACCAAATTTTCTTAAGATACACATGCTAAATTAAAAGTTATAAAGATGTAATGTACATATGTGTATATGGCCTCATATTTTATACTGAGCCTGTCATTAAAGGGTTTATAGTTGAGAATAAATTTGTATGATAAGCCAATAAATTAGTGATTAATTACGTACATACACACACATACAACTACTGTTTTAGTATTAAATACTGTATTACTCATTGTAATTGGGAGATGTTAATGATGTAAATTTGAACAATTATTTCCGTGTATTTGTATATGTATGTAATATTACTCTATGATAATGAAGTACTGAGACTGATTTGTGCAAATATTTTGCATTTCTTTCATGTATCTAATTTGTTCAAGTTATTGATTTTATAAATAATTTGATATATTTTCACTGTTGGAATTCATGAATGTTTTGATAGCTTTCTTCATTTTAGGGATACCATATCAAATTCACATATAAAAATTGTGAAAATCAAAATACAGCTTTGTTTCAAACAAAAATCTTTTGTTTTGGGGTTTCATAATAGTATAGTATTGAATTGTAAAATTAAGGTTTCATTATTATAAAACATTTGCACTAGATTTTATGGCTTTTACATTAATTTTCATTATGCTATCATTTTCACACACAGCATGTAAGTCGTGCACTCTTGCAGGCATTGTGTGTTAGATCAATAAATCCTGGTCTGTTTGAAGAAATGGGGTCAAACAAGCAAACTCAAGTAGATGTACCATTATTTAATACAACTACATGTGCATCACTATATTTGGTAAAACTACATATAAACAAAGTATAATTGTGTATATGGTAGTGTACAGAGTATGGAAATATTATGAGAATTCAATGTATGACATGTTTTTGAAACAAAAAATAAAATCTGTGATAAAGAAAAAAATAAGTAAAAGATGTTAATGATAGTCTTTGAAATGAACTGAAGCTAAATTATTGTAAAGTTACAATGAAAGGAAACTTAGCCCAGTATGCAGAAACATCTGAATGTGTGCATGTTCACAAAGTGATAAGTATATGGTTTTGAATGAACTGGGCATGTATATTTTAGATCTAAAGTGAAGAAAGTAAATTGAAATAGTGCTAGTAAAAATGAATTTTAATTTCCCTTCACTTTCTTGACATGTTTTCATCAATTCTGAGTTTTTGGTTATCTTTAATAAACGTGCTGCAGTTACAGTATTTCATATTAGTCTTCGGTTCAATACTCACAATTCCTCTGGTACCTGAAGTAGTTGAAATTAGTTAAATTCACTTAGTTTAATAGTTTAAAATAATAAAGTGCAAAATTTTCTTATCTCTTCATAAGTGATTATAAGTATATTAACCCTTTTGTTATGGGTTCAGTATAACATGTATAAGTTTGTTTACAGATTTACGTATGATAAGTATTTACAATATAACTTTTGATCCAGCATGTGTGTTCACAAAATTTGGTAAATTTTTGTAAAGGTTAGAAAAAATTAGATATATTGATGGAATATTTTTACAAAAATATCTGTATGTGAAAATAGTCTGTTTCATTATTAGTTTGAGCGCCAAGTGATTTCATGTTATGATAAGAAAACTGTTCTTCATCCCCAAAATTTTTAATATTTATTTCAGTAATCTCTAAAACCTCGTAAATACATTTCACATGTTTGTTTTGAGTAAGACTTAATATTTTGTTATTTTCTGTATTCTAACTATGTCGAGTCTGTCACTTAACCAACCTCATAACCATCATAAAAAATTAGGAAATAAATATAAATTGTTTTGTTTTCATGCTAGAATGACAACGTATTATAACAAAGAAATACAAATGTTTGGTCTCAAAATATTATATATATTTACATATGTTATTATTTTGGCCTTCCATTCATGCCTAGCCAACATTACATAACTTGTACTGATGAGGTGCACATGCACTCATGTTACATGTCCAGCAATATAAAACTGACCTTCAGTATTTCCTGGCTTGGCTGTATTTTAGTGGATTAGTATTTTGTAATATACAGTAACATTTCAGTTATTATACATTATATATGTACATAGATTATCACTATTTAGAAATAAATTATTAAACTTATTTTTTTTAATATATAGAACACATATAGAAGTAAAGCAAACAAATATCTCTTCATTCTACTACCTTTGAACTTGGTTGCTGCTGAACATAGGTTGCTAGGCCTTTAAAAAATTTCACAAGTTGAGGATATCAAACAAAAGTTTACTGTAGGTTTTATATGTGCAGTTGAATAACTAAAAAATTATAAATAACTATCCTGATACCATGGGATTCCACAATAATTTATTAAGCTAAGTAACTTAACTGAATTTAGGTCTAAAAATGATGAATTTTTGAACAGACTAGAGACACAATCTACCTCCTTGAAATCTTGGATCAGAAGAACATGGTAGCCTTTACAAAGATTAAAATTGCTGAGAAAACCACTTGGAAGACATTTTGAGCTGTCAATTGGTTATTCACATCAAATATTATAGTAAGTGTATATAATGAACCATATCTAAAAAAATGGAAAGAGGTAAACAAGGCCACTGTGTTTGTTTCAGTAGATAAGCCATATCTCAGCAAAATAAAAAGAGATGTGGTTCTTATTTTATATTCTAGCTAGTAAGTATTAGTAATTTGAGTTCATAATTTAAATTATAGACTTAATATTTTGACATCACAAATATCAAATTCTAAACAGTGGAACATTTGACATATCACATGACTTATTAAAATTTATATTTAGGTGGGTTCTTTTAATATTTACTTTTAAATTAAGAATTCATTCATGTATAGTAAAGTTTGAAATATAATCTAAAATTTTATTTCAAACTTAATGACATAAATTCATGAGATGACCATTGGCCTGTTACAAAATGGATAATGAGATTTTCTTTCATCTTCTTATCTGTTTTTAATGTACTCCTATTCACTTCTTGGAACCCACTTGCAGGCTAGTGTTGCCTAACAGGGAATACTTCCTTTTTTAAACTTGCATAAAGTCAGGAGTGATGGAAAGCATTGGTCATCTGCCCTGGTTCCTGAAGTGTATATTGTGGTTTTTGTTTTTTTTACAAGACTGCTGTGTGTGTGTGTGTATACACACACACACACACATTGCTTGTTCCATATGTTTATAAAAACATAATTATGATAAAAGTAAACACTGGGGAGTGTCTTTCTACATCCCTGGTTTGACATTTATCCATTGCATTTTTTTCAGTAAAATACTTTTATGGTGGTTTAATCCAGCTGAGCCTGGACATTTCTGTGATGTCTCTTTAGTGTGAATATCACCTCCCATTCATTGAGTGGAGCATGGGGAGACCCTTGCCTCTACCTGTTCCTAGTCACTGGGGTGATTGAGTTTGAGAGTTTCTCAATAGTTGTGTGATCCCTTTGCAGAGAGTTCAAGTAAGCAGTGAAGTGTGTTGAGAAGTAAGGCAGGTGGTACTTCATGTTGGTATAAGTCAGGGTAAACCACCCTCTTTATATTGTATATAAACTTTCTTGTGGTTTAGACATTTGGATGGGGCAAAGTGTTCTCTCTGCATGATAAGAAGTGACTTAGTTTCCATTCCTGTATGTTAGGTGTGCCAGTTGTGTAACAGTATACATACCAAATCATAGTCTGATCATTGCCCAAGCTTTATCTTGTATCTAATTGATCTGTGTAAATGCTTTTCCAGCTGTTCATGTGACACATAGGCCAGTATCTCCTTCTTCTGTTCATACTTCCATTTGAATAAAGAGTATATACATGAGATAGATGTTGTTTCATACAAGTGTTTTCTTTCTAGTAAGCCCCCCACTCTAGGGTGTTACACACTTTGCACTTTCCCCTGCTATGTTTATGTAAAACATGTTTCTTGTTTTAATTTTAAATTTTAGAATATTTAGTTTGTAGAATAGAGCTTAATAAATGCTTTGGTTGATAAATAAAACAAGTTTTTATTATATATAGCTAAAATACACATTTTTCAGTGTCAAATGTTTAAAAGAGACCACATTATGTTTTACTGTGAATTGTTAAAGTATTGTTTTGTTTAATTACAGTAATAGTTGTCCTGTCATGGCACCAGTGAAGGTAAGTTTGTTAATTGTTCCTAATACGCTGTTTTCAAAACTTTTATATCACCATTTTTTTTTAAATTAAAAATCAAACCACTTTAATCGCTGGAGACTAAATTAAGAAATCAAATATTTTTCTAGTTTTATTGTATGTACATATTTTATACTTTTAGCACATAGACTAACAATATTAAGTTATACTTTTGTTGTTAAGCAACATGACATAAAAGCCATTGTTGGTATGCAGTTTTAACAAAGCTCACTGGCTCTTCTATACATTAGAAGTTGTTAATCTAACTGATTTTTTACCAATAATTATCCTATCAATATGCTAGAAATTCATTTCATAACTGATCTTTATTTTGATAAGTTTGCATAGGAATTTACTGATTTTTGATTGCCTTGATTAACTTTTTCTGTTTCTTTGTTGGTCAAGCTTGATTTTGAGAAATTTCAGTTAGCTAGTTAGAGTATATTATGGGGTGGAGGTGAATGCACTTAATAAACTGTATGCTATTTATTATTGTTTTTCATTGTTATCTAGCCTAATTTTTTCTAATTTAACAACTTTCTCATTTTTATATTTCAGTTACTTTTATTATAACTGAGTAAAAATATACATGGAAAACAAGAAACATAATACCTGGGTTGTCTTTTTTTTTTCTTTCTTGCTCATGACTGTTGATGACTTTTAAGTCTACATTTGTATACTAATGGTACAACTATGATAAACAGTTGCATTAAATATTGCACCTAATGATACAGTATAGTAACATGCAAAACAATCAATGTGCTATAACTTAATTTTTTGGCTTTTTTATTACCTAATAAGTGGAGTTAAGCTTGTTAATGTGATACATGTGACAGTAAACTTTAAAATGAATTACAAAGGACAAAGCCCTGTTGACTGCTCAGAGTGCAAAGTAACTTTCATGTTAAGATTAACAATACTCTTTTTCATCTGAAAATATTTAACTTTTATATGCTTATTTTTAGTTTTACTTATCTGTTATTTCTTTCATCCTATCTCTATAAGGGTTCAGTCAGTTTGACTGCTCTTTTATCCACCATAAACCTTTAAAAAATTAGTTCTGTTTTATTTTTAGTATTGATCATGAAGTTCCAGATTACTTGAGAATTTCTACTTTTAATCTTTTCCCATCTATTATTTTACTGTTAGTGACTGAAATTAAAACCTGCCAGTCACAAAGCAGTGAAACATTGCTTTTGCTATTAGCCTGCTTACATAACACCATAATGCAACACTGTAAGTAACAAATTTGTGTGGTTCAATTCCTACAAATTTCCCACAGTGTTTACTATAATTCTGGGTCTGAGAACACTGTAGGAGAGGGTTTATATTCTTAATTATAGGACAGTGGTTGCGATGAGAATCATCTCAAGTAATATGAGAAAATATTTATGACATGTCTGTGTATAATGTTCATGCTGATTCATTTAACTTTGTAGATAATTGGAGGTAAGTTGTTATACTGTGGTCATTGGTATTGACTGGTATTACTGTACAAAGTGTATATATGTTTATGTATGTATATTATTACTATTCATTTATAAATGCTTCATTTTTATTTTTCTTAAAACATAAAACAATAAATAATAAAAATATAGGCAAATAATCACTTCTAGTTCCTACAGTGTTAGAAAATTGATTTGTATTTGCACTTCACACTTGCTTAGCCTTACAGTAAGCATTGTTTATTCTATCAAGTGGAAAGGAAGACATATGTTTCATAAATTTCAAAGATGATTTTTAGAAAGCCAAACAGTTATTGAATTATTATGCTGATACACACAAGCCCAATAGAATTTATCTGGCTTTCTAACTAAGCTATAATGTAAGTTAAAAACAAAATATCCTTTCTATTCAGATCAGTGACTTATACTAAATGACTTTAGTATTTCCAGTCATGTTGCAAATTTTCTTCTAGGCAATTACATAATAGTCATTTATGTATTTTGTAATATTCTTTCTATTGGTTATAAATAAGTACTTAAGTGGACAAAAGGTTTCAAAAGAATGGAGTAGTGGCTATATCTACCTTTGATTTGTAAAATATATTTATCTTATCAAATCTGAAAAATGACAGGTTTTTATTTTGTATTTTAGCTTTTAAATGTCTGAATTTAGTTTTTAATTTAACACTATCGACATTTTATTGTAGGCATAATAAAATATATACTGAGAAAAATGACAAGACATGCCAAGTGATATGAAAAGCACACTTAGTATTTTTAAAAATGTTTTCATTTGACATAAGAGATTAAAACGTACAACATTTTGAATTATAAAACTACATTTTGTGGTCTTTTTTTTAACATAAGTGACAATAAATTTGTTTTATTAAATTTTGAAAATATCTAAACTGTGACAAGCATCCTTTGACTTGTCTGTAGAGATGGTTAACTAAGTCTAACTTGTTCTGTAAAAAACTACATTTTCTATCATTCTGAAATACCTTAGTCTTCTTTCAAGCTGGAATAAAAAATAAGTACTGGAATTGTTTCAGAAGTTGTTCATAAACATCAATACTTAATATTTGAAACTGTTTATTTCTGAAATGGGGAAAGCAAAGACAGTTGCACATTTCAAAAATATTTAGCACTGCTGTAGTTTTGTTTTTAAATGGATTAACAGGTATCTGATGATCTTTCCTTCCAGCAGCATATCATTAAGCTAAGCTTTTATCACTTTTCTGCAATCTCTATTTGGTCCTGTATTGAATTAGAAACCACAATACTTAATACAGTTGAATTGAAAAGAACTTTCATTATGTATTTGTATTACTAGTCTGTGATTCCTTATAGTTGTGTACAGGTAATTTGCTTAACACCCTAACAATGAAGTGGAAAAGTAATAATTTGTTTAAATTGATAAATTAACTTTTGTATTGAAAAAACTGAAATTATTTTTTTTGTTGGAAACTATATCTTTTTAGGGACTACAAGTGCAGTATTATTATTAGAAAAACATTAATAACTTTATAAACTGGTGTCTTAATGTTTTTGTTTAAAATTACCTGAAATTAACCCAAAATCAAATTTCGCAATTTTAAAAAAAGTGCTACTGTATAAATTTTGATCCTGAAAAGTTCAACAGAGAAAAATGTACAAGAACAACTAATTTGTCTTGTATAAATATTTTGACTTTTTTGTCCTTCAACAGCAGATTAACTCAGGTGATCACCAAATGGTTAAAATAATTCAATAGTCACTAGTTAATGTTTAACTAGTAGTTGAGCTGCTGTCGTCTGATTATTAATAATTTGTATGTTGCAACTCATTTTTGTCAAATTTATGCCATGGTGGCAATTAACATGAATTAAAACTTAATACAGTTACAAGGTATCTTTTATACAAATATAAAATAAGACTAAATATTCTGTGGTGAGGACTACTTGATAATACTTCAATGAGATAACATATCGTTGTTTATTTTTTCAAATGTTTTGACTACTTGGCTTGTGTTAATTTCTGTTTATTACATTATGACTGTAGGTCTTCATGAATAATTGGTAATATAGATGCATGGTGTGGAAAACAAAGTTTGAGGAATTAAATGTTAACATGAAATTCAATTGATTCAAATATATACTTAATATTTACACTTTTTTATATCTCATTTTTAATGTGAAATTTAGAAAATTTAGTTGACTGTTTTGAAAAATCATCATAGATATTTTTGTGTTGCAAATTCAGTGTATTGTTCATAAAAATATCTATTTTATATATCTGGTCAGTTTCAACTTTCCTCATATTTGTTAACATTTTAAATTTAATTCTTTATATTTCCAGTTGCACCAATCACAACATTTAGCTACAAAAACACTTTGTTAAAAAAAAGAAAAGATTCAAGTTCTTTGTGTGCTTTCATCATGAAATAGAAACATCTTAAATTTACTTATATTATTCATTTCAGTAAGCTAATTTTGTTTTTAATAGTATGTGGTTACAGAGACCTGAAGTGGAGCTTTTACATACTTTAGTAAAGAATATTTTTACCCCACCCCAGATTATTAAATAATATTTTAAACTAATTTATCATTGTTTGGATTTCATTTTAAGAAAAAAAAACTCACAAAAACTAGAAATGAACTTAAAATACAATATCTTTCAAAAATGAATGCATAGATTGATTAATGTCTCTTCATGAATACTTTTATTCTCTTGGTAATTATGAAAGCTATATATTTTAGGAAGATGTCTTGGAAGATAACATCAATTTTACAAATAATCATTTAAATGAAAGAAAACTAATGTTTTGACGTAATTTGATAGCAGAAAATTTTTTATGGAAAAACTGTATAGAAGATAAACTGTCAGTCATCCCTCATAATTTTAATAAGTTTTCACAAATGAAGTTGATCACCTGAAGATTTAAATTTATTAATGTTAATCTTTTAAAATAAGGAGTTTACACTATATAATGGGCTTAATGATTTCCACCTTAAGGGACATCTGTATGAATTTGCAAGAAACTTGAGATTAAAATTGCTTTTTTATGAAAATAAAGAAGTTACATTCACAAGTTAATTAAATTTCTTGACCATATTGTGTAAATAAATTTGACATAAACCAAATTTTAATATATAAGTATATAATTTTATTAGGTAATATATAAAAAAAACCCTGAATTTCCATGAGTATGAAAATGATATTTTCTATATAGGCATACTTTATTTTCTACATACACTTCCTAGATGGGTTGTATGTAAATTACTTATGTCTTAACTCACACAAAACATAATGGTTATAGCCTTCAATCTTGTTTAGTCACAGAGCTGTCATATAGAAAATCATACCCCTCTTATTACAACTACCTGTCACTTCCTCTTTAATTTGACAAAAGGTCTCTGTACATTTAATATATTATTTATAGCCAGTGATGGTTTTATATTATCAAATAATGTATTAGATTACTTTGTTTTCTGTACAAAGAAATGCCTGTTTTTGCTTTCATTTAAAAAATTTTCAAGGGAAAGATATTGATGAACTTAGCTTAATTTTTGTAGCTGTTATCACATAGAAAATCAGAAAAGAACTGTGGTTATGGGACATTGTATGGTTTTTTTGTGATTATTGTGTTTTTTTATATACACAAAATTTATTGAAAAAATATTTAATGCAGTATTATCATTAATATAAAAAGTAGGGCAAAGTGTCATCAACAGCTAAAAGAAGACTAGTGTATAAGTATTTTGTTTTTCATGTGTATTCTTTCCTTATTATTATAAAAATAACTGAAATGTAAAAAGTAGGAACACTGGGTTAATTAAGGTTAGATTAAGTAAAATAAAGAGCTATGATTAAACTTTAATGAACTCCACTGGTAAGCACCTAGTTACTAGCCCATGTATTATATAGTAATGTGAGCTCTGTGTTTGCTAAATTATTTGCAATTTTTTTTGTTTTGGGTAGGGATAATACACAGTTCAGAGGCAAGTAAAATAATAAAAATTAACATGGAAGTGTAGTGTAACAAGCTTAAAGCTACTTAGGATAAACAAATGTAGATTCATGTTGCAATTTGAAGTCATTCTAGAAAGAAATAAAAGGTAATTTAGGTTTATTTTTCATATTTTTTGTGGTGGTTATATGGTAGGTCAACTTTTTGCAATGTGTCACAGAAAGAAAGAAAAGGTAATTGAGGTTTGTTTTTCATCTTTTGTGTGGTGGTTACATGATAGGTTAACCTTTTTGCAATGGGTTGCATATCGAATACCATGTCATCACGCTTGTTGATTTGTATTAAAAATTTTATTCAACTACTATTTTATGATTTTATGTTAGTAAGTTTGGAATTAAATTGTAGATTATAACTCAAACTTTAATATTATATGCATGTTAATTTCGTAATTTAAAAGTAAATATTAAGAGAACACAAATATAGATTTTTAGTGAGTCACATGCTATGTTAATATCAGCAACATTTAAAATTAGAAGTTCTTAATGTCAAAATACTAAGTCTATGGTTTCATACAAATTAGGAACTCAGATTACTAATATTGACAATCTAGAATATAAAATAACCTCATTGTTTTTATTTTGCCAAGATGTGGCTGATATACTGAATTAGGTGCAATGACCTAGTTTAACTTTTTCCATTTTTTGAAATGGTCAGTTATATACTCTTATTCCAGTGCCAATCAACAGCTTAGAATGTCCTCTTTGTGGTTTTTCCAGCCATTTTATTCTGTGAAAAGGCTACCAACATCTTTCAACTTAAGATTTTGTGAAGGTTGGTTGCTTCTTTAGTCTTCTCAGAGTTTCATATTTTTAAAAAATAAATACATCTTAGCTACTAAGCTTAAAGTATCATAGTGGGATTCTGTGGTATCAGTATAGTTATTTATGATTTTTGGTTATTCAAATGTGTATATAAAACCTTAAATATTGTTTGATGTCCTCCACATGTGAAATTTTAAAATGCATGCCAACCTTTGTCTAGCAGTAACCAAGTTGAAAGGTTGTAACTAGAAGATAATTATTTACTGTTTTATATTTTAAAAAAATAAGTTTAATAATTTGTTTCTAAATAGTAATACTCTGTATACATATATATAATGTATAATAATTGAAAGTGACTTTCTTTTACAAAATGCTATTCCACTAAAGTTCAATTTTATATTGATGGATGCATGAGCCAAGTACATGTTAACCACATAAAAGCAAGCGATGTAACGTTAAGTTATGCACATTGAATTTGAGATATTTCACATGAAAAATGCATTTTATTTATAACTTAAATATCAGTTTGTACTTGGAGCAGTCAGCAGTTTGACTATATGCACAGAGACATTTAGTAAAAGTATTGCATTAATAATTCTGATCTTGTATATACAAACACACTTTAGAATTACTGATAGCTTGCAAAACTACTGGAAGACACAGAATACATATTAAAAGATATAATATGGAAACTATAAAAGTTAGTTTGGAGTTGCGAACTTGTCTGATTTGGTCAAGTTTGCACTGAGAGAGTTATGATTGTTTACTCTTTTGGTGACTCTTTTACAGTGGAATGTCATTTATTTTTGTGAAGCTACTTAATAGTATTTCTTATATTGTTTTTTTCCTCTCCCCAAAATAAGCTTTCCTCTTTCAGTGCTGTCATCTGTATATGAACTTTGTATGCACTTCATAAACCTTCTGTTCCCCCATACTGGAATTAAAAGATTCCAATGTGTGTCTGAGGCAAAGACATTCTTTGTCAATAACATATAAAACATTAGTTCATGGTGTGACTTTTGAAGTGGTAACACAAACTTCAGAATTCTTAGTGAAGAAGAATACTCCAAGTTTGAGTGGTGAAAAACAAAAATGCAACTGAAATTGATAATACAGTGGAATCTTTCTAAGCCACCCCTCATATTTGGTCACCCCTTGAAAGTGGTCATTCAATCACAGTCCCTTTTTTGTTTACATAATCCCTAATTATGTACAGTGGAATCTCTCTAATCAGGCCAGTTTGTCTCAGTGCTGAAAGAGGGGTTCCACTGTAGTTTGAAGTGAAGAAACTGTGCAAATTAAAATAAAATAAATGAAAGAAAACCATTGTATTAATAAACTTAAGCCAAATGTGAATTATTAAACAAACAAGAAGTATGTCCAGATACAGTTTCTGCCAAATAACTGGTGATAGTTTGGCAAAAGAGTATAGAGGGAGTCTCGTGAATCATATGATCATGCCTATCTCCTGTTGGTGGAGAATGATGATTTGCATCTAACATGTGTTGAAATCTTTCAGTTTAAATGGAGGGGATCAGAAGGCTTGTAACATGCATATAAAGTTTACATACAGAGGACAAAACTAAAAAAGAATAGCTAATTTTGTGAATGGAGGTGATTACTTATCAGAAATACATTTTCAATATAGGAAAATTGTAACTTGATTGAGAACATTTTATGATTTTTCTTGTGTATTATTTGAATTATGATAAACTTAACAATAAATAATATTCAAGAAGTAAAGGTTTAAGTCATTTGGAACATTGCCATAATCTAACATTGCTAAACTAAACTACACTTACCATAATTTACTGTTCTCATCGCTTTTCATTTTGTGATGATGTAAATTTGTAATCTGCCATAATCAGTAATATTTAACTTTTGTTTGTTTCTGGAGCTGAACTTCATTAGTAGTAGTTCAGATCAAATGTCATGACATTATAAAACAATGTGAACAAACTGTTGTAGCAAGAAAATACATAGAAAGAAAAATAAGTCACATTTTAAAAAATGTTGCTTTGGTATGGGTGGGTGGTGGTGGTGATAAAAAATAGGTAAGTGCTGATGTGTACAAGCAAAGCCCATCAGTTACCCAGAAATGAAGCCTTGAACATCTTTCAGTTTGCATGTTACACTAAATAAATATCACAAGATTAGAAAATGTGAATTCTACAATTATTTGGTAAAAATTGATTAAATTGAATTCATTATAATTTTTACTTAAATTTCAAAATTTATCAATAAATCTGCTTACCAGTGTAAATAGGTTTAATTCATGTTTGCCAGATATAATGCTTTTACTTAAAAATTAAGTAATTGGAAAGAGCAATAGTTAAAACTGTGGTAATCTGTTTTTATTATATCCCATATAATAATTTTTTATCAAAACATATTTCTATTTTTAGAAAAGCAGTAAGCTTTATGTTGGCAATCTTCCAGAGACGTGTTCCAATGATGACCTGAACACACTGTTTTCCAAATATGGAGAAATAGAAGAATGTGATGTTGTAAAAAATTATGGGTTTGTGGTAAGTTATTTTATAGTTATGTTTTTTTTTTTTGTTTTTTTTTGCTGCTAGTTAAATTATGAAATGTGGTCAATTTTAATCAGACAGGTAGAAATCGTTATTCTAGTGACCATTTGCACACACAGTTCTAAGTAAGGAAAAATGTAGTGCATATATTGCAGGAATTAAGAATTTGTGATGAGTTTATCATTTGATATGCAGCCAATATATCTTGCAGTTAGTTTTAGTTAACCCTATCCACCTGGGTATTTTTTACTCTGCATAACAGAGTTTGTGTCTTGCATTCAAAATTTTATTAAACTATCATTTGTTTATATTATTTCAGTTTGAATGACAAAATCTTGTCTAAGAATCCATATTTTAATAGTATACAAGTTTTAGTTTCACAAGACAATATTTGAAAAATTATGAATTTTCCTTATTGTGATGTAACATTTTTTTCTTAGTATGTTATTTTCCCTATTTTTTCTATCACCTCTTGAAAAAGTACTAAATTTGATGTAAATTACTCTATAAACTTGTCATTGTTCAGGTAAACCAGATTTATTATGGTCTTCAAACTTTGGCTACTGAACTATCAAATAGAAAACAGACACTTCCTGCCACACCCATTTATTATAGCCTCTTTTTCATAATTCATCAATAGTTCACTCTTACATTTAATTATATATTATCCATAACCATTAGAAACTCAATGTTTTCACCTATCAAATAATGTGTTGTATAACATTGTTCTAAACAGTTCAATATCAGTTTCATTCAGAGTACGAACAGTTTAGATATATGCTCTTATCAACTTGCATGTAATTAGGAAAAACGAATGTGGTTTTATATTACAATATGAAGTCATTATGGAAAGAAAAAAGGATAAATTAAATTTTTTGGTGGTCAGATTTACCATTCCTGTTTTGAGTTAGGTTAGTGAAAACAGCATACATTGAAAAAAGAAGTGTGAAATGTATTTAAGAGGTTTTAGAGATTATACAAAGGAAATTTGAGATTTTTGAGATAAGGAAAAGCATTTTTAATTTTAACATTAAAATTTTTCTCACACAGGCTATTCCGAACAAATACTCAGTATATTTATGGACAAATCTTTATTCTTTTATTAACATAATCCTGCCATATTTGTGAAGATGTACACATTGTATTGAAAATTAGATGTATTAAATCAAAAAGGTCTTTAAACAACTACAAAGATGTCAAGTGCTCAGACTTATAGACCTGACCCCATGTAGAAAATATTAAATTGTTTATGGCAAGTTTCATTAATCCTTTCAAAATGAATTGGTCTAACTGTGCATGCCCCAGTGTTTTAGTGAATTATTTTCAAAATTTTAAGTCATGTTATTGTTACTTTATATTAACTTTGTTACTTTATATAAATGAAATTAGCATCAAAACATAGTGTATACTTCAAATTTTAGTATTATATATGTTAAGTTGATTAGATTTTTTTAAATCCAGTTTAGTTACAACTGTTTTGTGTTTACTAATAGAGTAATTATTTTTTTCCTTCTAAAATGTATGTTGGAAGACTAGAAGAATTGTATCTCTTCACCTCCTTCCTAAAAGAATAAACTAGGCTTAACACTAAAGGGAAAACTTTTTCTCATCACCATAACTTTGTGGAAGTGCCAGAAATCATTGTTCTTGATGTTTTTATTTATTGTTCTATGTTTTAAGAAAAATACCTAAAGTTTAATATTTATGAGTGTACACACATTATGTATGGTAGCAAAAATAGAAGTGTAGTTTGCAAAATATTGTATTACAGTTGTATACCAGAACTATTAAACAAAGATTCTACATATAAATAATCATTACTCACTGCAACCACTTGATCCATTTGACCACTTAGAGTAAACTAACTGTAATAAATTGGGAAACTTGGAAATCAAAAGTAGAATTTGAATTCTTATTTATCTGTTTATAAGTATAAACAATTTAAAAACACAATGTGATGAATCACATAGTAACAAAACAGTGGCCAAAAGTGTTTAAGAATGAAACTTTCCTCTATCACTCTACTTATTTTGTGTAAGTGTGCACAACAGATATATAATCTAAAACCCTGGATATAATTTGATGTGTTCAGAACCATATAAATGTTTTCATGGATTCAAAGTGCAATTTTATTACTCTTTGAAATTCTCGTTGCAAACAGTGTAGGGTACCTAAGTGCCTTTATTGTATTGTGAGAGGCAGGTGTAAGCCAGTACATTGTTTAGATTTTTTGCACTTGAAGATGACATATTACATTTTCATGTAAACAGTATAGTGACACAAGCAGTGATTTTTTGCATTATTTCTGCTTCAGTCATTAATGATAAAATAAACACAGAAAATAGATTTGCAAATTTTAGGAGCCAACACTCAAGAAAAGTAATTTGACACTTTTTTGCTTTCATTTTATTTCACATTTTGTTGTTTTTCTTTTCAGTATACTTTGAATTTTATACATGGTGTATAATCAAATATGTTGTTAGGATTAAGTTAAAAAAATAAAATATGAAGTTTTACTTAAAACAAGTTTTATATTTATTTAGGATGCTTTAAAGATTACACAAATGAAATTTGAGATTTTTGGGACGAATAGTATTTTCAATCTTAACATGAAAATCTCTTTGTACTCGGACTAGTAATGAGACAGATTAGATATAGTTGTAAACAAGTATTTTGTAAAAATACTTATTTAAAAAATAAAAGATCTTTTGTATATGAAAGAAGTGCATTATTTTCCAAAATCTACCACATTTTGTGAATATACACCAATGTTAAAAGTTATGTAGGTACTTAAAATGTGCAATGTGTCTACAGGCTCAGTGAAATGAAATTATGAAATAAAACTTATAATTATATTCTTATGTAATGAAGGGAATAAAGTTTTACCAAATATGTATTTATTCTTTCTGTTAAGTAAAAAAATGTTAGAAAAAATGAGCATGGTGTTTACAGAAATTCTAGTGCAAAAGTCCACTTGGGCTAGAGCCAACCAAGTACCAGTGTTGGAAGTTCTCAACGGGTGTTGTGGACATTGTGCCTGATGCTGGTGTTTGGGTATAGTGCTCACGAAACCCTGGCGTTGCTGCACTGTCCTTGCATGACTTTGTAGTGCGTCCCCTTGTAGGGCTTCATGGTGGGTGGGGTTAGTGAGTACCAAAACTTTTCCTCTTTTCCATGGACCCTCCAAAAAATTTAAATAAAATTGTAAAAAAACAGTCAATGGGTAAGCGACCACATCTCGAATACTCAGAACAGCAATCTTCAACATCAGTAACACACATACCTCATTTTCTCATATTACATTCTGTTTTGGAAAAACCTTTAGGGCAAATGTCCCCTTTTTTTATTCAAAAGGGACTAGAGGGACTTGCTGGCTCTCCAAAGTCAGTAAAGAAGCTTCGATCTGGTGACATATTGGTTGAAACATCAACATCCCAACACAGTGAACTCCTCTTGAATTCAAAGGCAATTGGAGATATACCTGTTGAGGTTACATCCCATGCTACTTTGAATTCTTCACGAGGAGTTATTGTTGAAAGGGATTTACAGAACGTTCCCGAATCAGAGATTCTCGCTGGTCTCTCCACTCAAGGAGTTTCTGCAGTGAGACGCATCTCCACTCGCAAAGATGGAGTTACACTGCCAACAAATACCCTCGTTTTAACATTTACTTCACCACGTGCAGCTGCCACCATCAAGGCAGGTTATCTCATTTGCAGGGTTCGGCCATACATTCCAAACCCTCTTCGATGTTTTCAATGTCAGAGATTCAGCCACTCAAAGACATCTTGTCGTGGTTCCTTGACATGTGCTCATTGTGGAGGCAAGGACCACGATGCCTATGACTGTGACATGACCCTACATTGCTTCAACTGCAATGGTTCTCATCCCTCTTACTTTCATTCTTGCCCAAAATGGTTGGAGGAAAAAGAGGTGCAGCATTTGAAAATGACACAACATAAGTTATCCTGAGGCTCGGAAATTGCTGTCCACAACTTCATCTTGGACATATGCTGCTGCACTTCATTCCACAACTACAGTGGGAGTGCAGACAGATCTCTCTGTGCTTTCAAGAGAATCGTTTTCAAAACAAATGAAAAGCCTTTTGACCTCTGTGGTTAAAAAAGTAGATGAATCGACTTCCACACCCATCTCTGTTCCTCCCATACCTTCCAACAAACCTCAAGATCCACGTCCTTCAGTTTCAAATACAGGAATTTCTTCTGATACATCATTTTCTCCCACCACAAGAGACAAAACAATTATTTCTTTGCATCCTCAGTCACTGGATTCCTCTTCCACTAACAAAGACCTGCCCACACGACCAAGAGCAGGATCCATGGAGGTTGATAGATCTCCTCCGATTAAAGACAGTAAAGAAAAAAGACGAGGTCGTAAACCAAAGGGTTCTCCAGCCACTTCACCCACCCGTTCTTAAAAATGGCCACCTTGATACAATGGAACTGTGGAGGTTTACGTTCTAATCTGGATGATATCAAAGTGCTGATAGCTTCCTACCATCCTGTTTGTCTTTTTTTTTACAAGAAACATTTCTCAAATCTGCTGATACAGTCTCCATTCAGCATTTTTTTTCTATATAGAAATGACAAGTTGTGTGATGGTTGAGTACATGGAGGGGTGGCACTGCTGGTTTATCAACATGTGCCCACCCTGTCTTTGTCACTCAACACACCCTTGTAGGCCGTAGCCGTCTGTGTTTCCTTGGGTTATACCATCACTGTTTGTTCTCTCTACCTGTCCCATGGAGAGACATGATCAATCAGACCTTGATGCTCTTGTTGAACAGTTGCTATCTCCATTTCTAATCCTTGGGGATTTTAATGGACATCATCCCCTCTGGGGTCGATCTGTAGAACAGATGCTCTCTGATCACAATCTTTCTCTTTTCAATACTGGTTCTTCCACTTACTTTCATGCACCTAGTCAGTACTTTACCGCTATTGATTCTCCCATTTTTATGGAGGGTTGACAGTAATCCACTAGGCAGTGATCATTTTCCGATCCTTTTGAGAGAGACTGGCCGTGGTCGATGCCACCCTACCCACGTGCCCCAGTGGAAGCTGGATCAGGTAGACTGGTCCACTTTCACTGCTTTCGCAGAACTTGATCCTGCCATCGTAAATCAGCCATCAATAGACGACTGTGTAGCAGCGGTAACTGATTGTATTATACATGCAGCGGGATATGATCATTCCTTTTTGCTAGGGTAAATACCTTACAACTTCTTACACTCTGCCTTCTGTCTTAACGTTGTAGACTAGGTGTCAACATTGGTTTTATACTTTTTTGTTTTACCTTCATTTCCATTTTTGTCATTTATTACATATATTTATTTTTTACACTTTTACCGGATGTCTGGTGCAGATAGCCTCATTGCTTTGTGCCATAAAACACTAAATCAATCATTCAATCAATTGTTCCCCTTGAGTTTTCTTTTGCGAGCAAAGTCTTTTGAAAGTTCACTAACTTTTTTTCGTAGGAATGTATTTAGTAAGTGTAATGATAAGTATTTTAATCTAACATTTTTGTTATTTAAATAATGAAAATAAAATTATTACTGTTTATATTAAATTGTTTTCACAGCACATGGCTTCTGAAGAAGCAGCAAATACTGCCATTCAAGAGCTGAACAATTCTGATTTTATGGATAAAAAGATAACAGTTGAAGTAAGTGTTTACTGGCTCTGTAGGTTTCAATTAATAGTTGATTCTTTTTATAGCTGGAATATTGTTTTTCTATTTTACCATGTATAATTAAAATATAACTTTTAAATGTGAGCTATAACATTTGAGTTGATGTTTAAAGTTACCAGTGCATTAGAAAAACGTTTTTCTTTCACGATAAAAGATATATAAATATTTTTAACTTTCATATGGAGGGCTGGATTAAACAGTTGTTAGGCTCCAAACATAAGCTGCCCAGCTACCCTTTTTGGGCCCTCAAGACTCGTACACTTAATTTCAAGGATAGTTTCAAACAGATCTATAATAATATTAGAATGTATTAATTTTCTGAGCAATAAGCTTACATATAATAGCTGGCATATAAAATGAAAGTGTGATCTGTGTAGACTAATATGAAAAAATGAATTTTCATAAAAATTACTTTATTAATAACAACATTACCAATATAAATATCTTTAAATAATTTTTAAAATGATGCTTTTTGAGCTTTGGTTCCAGCAAATGTATCAGTTATTTATATCTAAGTTGTTAAGAGTATCTGAGATTTAATGATTGGAATTGCTAATCTGTCTTGCTTTATTGTTGATCTTAATTTTTAATTAATTTTAATTTTGAAAAAGACCTTTCTCCCTCAGCATTAGAGCTAGACAGACAAAAATATTAACAAGGAAGTCTTAATATAGGAAAAGATTAGTTTATCTAAAATTTTACAACAAAGTAATAGATATAGTTTGTTATCTTGGAAAAATGCATGCTTGTAGGTCGTGTGATTGAAACTGTGACAGTTCTTCTGAGCTGCTTCCACCAATATTTTTTCCTTGTATTTTGAAAAACTTTGGTTTTGAAGCCTATCTATTCATTAAGACTGAAAACACTTAAATATTTTGTAGTTTTCACCATATTGTCTAAGAGAATTGATAAGAGAATATAACATTTTAAATATCTTATAAGCTTTAAAATTGGCACAAGTTTTCTGTAAAATCATATTCGCTTTCCTGGGGCTGCGAGTCTACTTTGTCAAAGATTTTCTATTTCACTTTATTTTTCCTTTGTCCTTAAACAAATGTTAAAAATATCATTTGATTCTTCCAACAGTTTTCTCTCCATTTTATTATAAGTTGTACAGACTTTAATGCATTTACTTGATGTATAATTAAATGATCATTCAATTAAAATGTAACATTGCTTAAAATTTGTTTTTGTCCTTTGAATTGAAATACTAACAGTATTAATCCCTCTCAGAATATTATTTAAAATGCCACATTTACGTTTTGGGCTTCTGTTTTTTTTCTTGATCCAAGGATTCGTGCAGTAAATGCCCCCTGCTTGTACAGCAATAAATTTACCAATTTACAATGCTAAAATCAGAAAATCAGGGGTTTGATTCCCCTTGGTGGGCTCAACAGATAGCTTGATGTGACTTTGCTGTAAGAAAAACACACTCATCCAGTAAAATGTTGTCTAAGGATTTTATCATACTTACTTATGTGTAAGGCATCAGCATATTTGAAAGAAGCAGAAGATTGAGTCATTGATGAAGATTTTAATATCTTTCTTCCTGAAGCATATTTATTTAAATTTTGCCATATTTAAGTAGTTGTAAGTTATACAGTCTTTGCAAGAAGGTGAAAAAACTTGAACAGTCTTCAGAAGCTTCCATAGCTTTTTGGATTGCTACTTTAGACAATTAATGATATAATTAAGGCCTGCATAAACTTATTCCTAATAAATTAAATTTTTGTGTCCATTATATAAGCCAAATACATTAGCTGCATCAAAATGAGTGTAGTTAACACAGTTTGATATATCTATATTCTTTTTTAATTACTTGAAGTCTAGTTTCTGCCAACTATTTTCTGGTGTGTCTTTCTTCAAAGGCAATAAATCCTAAAAACAACAATGACAATTCATTCCAGATTACAAAATAAAGCTGGTCCACATGTAAATAGTCTGGAATTGAATCAACAATGATTTTCTTTATTACATTTAATATTTTCTCATTCATTTTGCCAGTATATTTGCCAAAATTTTTTCTCATTAAAACAAAATACTGACACTTTGGTACAATATTTTTCTGTGAAAGTGACTAAAGCATTAAAATAAACTGGAAAAAAGTGTTTGTTTTTATAGGATGTGATGTCATTTGATGTGCAATTGAAAAGAAAGCATTTTCCTCTTTAAAGAGAAAGTGGAATAAAATTTATTTTTTTATGGAGTAGTAATCACTTGACAGTATCATGTTGTCAGGAGAGATGTTTTCAACGAGTGACTGTCATAAGTGGAAAATTTAAAGTATGATTTACTGTTTTGTCTCAAATGTATTATTTAAATTCCAAAATGAAAATCAATAAAACTTATCATCCCGTAAATTTATGATATTAAATAGAGTGTCAGTGATTTTATACTTTTAACAATGGTTAAACATAGATATTTAAAGTCATGTTAGTATATGATGGGCCCCAAGAATGAGCTTCTTTTGCTTAATGGTAAATTCAGCATTGTCTTTTAAGTACTGTATTGACATTTGATGGAGCTATAGTACATTTTTGTACTGTTTTTGTAATTTTCTGTATTAATTTTTATCAATGCAGCTCTCACATAGTAAAGTTAGACAAAAAGCAGGAATGGGTGGCAAAGGAACATGTTACAGATGTGGGCGAGCTGGTCATTGGTAAGTAAGCATTTCATTAGTAATTGATGTGTAATGTGTTTCAAACTAGTATTGGCTAGAATCAGA
The DNA here is from genome assembly GCA_011833715.1 of Carcinoscorpius rotundicauda. Lineage (NCBI taxonomy): Eukaryota > Metazoa > Arthropoda > Merostomata > Xiphosura > Limulidae > Carcinoscorpius > Carcinoscorpius rotundicauda. Next base: position 142,401,204 of record CM022392.1, read on the forward strand.
CTTAGCTTTTAAGGAAACCTGACATGATTATTGTTTTGCACATTTGTTTTCTATGTGTTACATGGTAACTTGTAAATTGGATTTTGGTTCTAGTCTAATTATTACATTTTTAATGCATTGTATTTTCATTTGCAAGAGACTGCTGGTTTTCCATTTTTGAAGGAAATTGTCTGCTGTTTATTGTATACAACTGTTAATTTATATGGTATCAACCATATACCAAATTTCATTACTGTAAAACAGTATCAAGTTGTGGGGTATATCAATTTTGCACTGCTCTTGTTTGGAGAATGAAGCACAATTCAATAATACTTACAGTAACTCTGAGCTTTCTCGACACATCTTCATAATAATTGGTAAGATTGTGTTAAGGTTATAGGTATTTTGTGCACAAAAAATATTTTAATTACAGATTTTAACTAAAGATGTTATTCTTGTGTTGTAGTTTTTTGCATTCAGCCTCTGAATATTTAAAGGATTATTATCAGTGTATAGTGCAGTGATGTGTTCAGTATTAAGAAATAGAAGAAATGTACATTCCTTTTAATTTTTTGCCACAAAGTTAGTTGAACCATTCAACGTTGTAACTATTTTGGTACTCCTTATAGTTGTTGTCTTAAAACTTTTAATACACTTTATGTATCTTCATAAAATTTATCAGACATTAGTGAACTTTACAAGTCTTTTCTGCACACAAATTTAGGTTTGTTAATGAAGTTTATTTACTAAAGATTTGTCAATGAATATAAATAGGATTTCAATATACTTATTTTATCACTAATTAATTTCCACATTGAGATTAAAAACAGTTTTCTTCATTTAAAAAATTTTAAATATTTGTGTGATTTCTAAATTGTGTATTTTGTGTTGTCTACAATAATGTTATACATGATTTGTAATTTTGACTGATCTTATAACCTCTAAAAAAATCAAAATAAATTTCAGTTACCCTTGCTTTCATTCTAAAATGGCATCAGAAGTGTAATATGAAGCTACATTTGTTTATCTTAAATTACATTACACTTGTAACACTATTTATCTGTTTATATTTAAATTTTGTTTCACTGCACTTTGAACCCTGACTAATTACTCTTTACTATTATACATTGTATATTATTTTATGAATGCATAAATCACATTATTCTATTGAATTGCTTTGCCTATTATCTATTCACAAACTGCTCATGAGTGTACTTTGTTTTTAATATTTTTTTTACTTTATTTAATCTCAACTAACATAGAAGGTTTCCAATTTTATATTTTAGTTACTTTTGTAATAATAATAAAGAATACACATGAAAAACAAGAAATAAAAGTACTTAACTGGGTATTTTTTTGCTGTTAACTTTAGTTTTTTGTAATAATGGTAGCACTGTACTGAATAATTATTTATTTAATTAAATGATGCACTGATGAACATAGAATAATAACGTACATAAAAGCATACAGTGTCTGTTAACTATTGCAGTTTTTCTGCCCTTCTATGTGACAAAAGCAATCTGAGACCATCAATATGTTTTCCATGTAAATCAAACTTGAACTTTACAAGAGACGAGACAATATAACATAATATATCATTTAACAGATGAAAATTTTGGGTTTCAATTGGTTATAAAAAAAAATGTATTGGATGGCAGAGAGAACTCTGTTATTAATTTCTGGAAGAGAGGATGTGACAGGTGATAATAGCAAACAGGATCTGTTTGTTGGTTTGATGTCTCTGAAACTAGTAAGATTGAAAGTTGTGAAAATTATGCTTTGCCTGAATGATGATATTAGGAAAAGTAATTTGTTAAATTTTATAGTGTTTTTTTTAAAGTGTGGTAAATAAATCAGAGAAAGGTGCCTAGAGAACAAATATTAGTTTTTCACACCAGAAATTTTAGAATTTTAATATACCCTATAAAAGAAGAACATCAATCTTGTATACTGTTAAAATACAAAATATTAGCTACATTTTATGCTGTATGTACTGGAATACTTTGAAAAGAACCTGGTTGAATTTTGAGTGTAACTCACTTAGGAAATGTTGTCTGTGGAGAGAGGGTTAAATTATTTTTGTATATTCTTTATATGCAAGTCTTTGCATTTTTACATATAGCTTATTTTATATTCTTGTTCTGTAATGCTTTTTATTGCGACACACATCAATGGCTTTGTCAGGAAGCATTAGAATATTGTTAGCATTACCATGTGTAGAAAGAAATTTATTTTCCTCTCTTGGAACTTGCCTTAAGGAATTTGAGAGAAGACTGTGTAAGCATAGCAATTGGCATAGTTTATGACTAGATAGATGCCTAGTGTATGAGAAGAAATACTTGGTTTCATAGAGTGAAAGTTAAGACTTAAATATTTGAGGGCCTTCTTTGAATAATGTTAAATGTTCACATAGTTGTTCTCTCATGCGTCCATAAATCTTGCAAGTCAAAACTGGAAAGGTAGAATTTTTTTTTTGATAATATAATAATAAAAATTCCATGTTAAAGCTTAAATCTTAGTGAGTTAACATCTCTTTTAATTGGTTAGAAAAAAAAATTCTTAGTCAACTTATGTTTTTTTTTTTCCTTTTTTGTAGGTCGAAAGAATGTCCCAGGAATCCGTAAGTATAAAATTGTTTTGATATTCTTTGATAAAGTACGATATAGAAGATTCTGTTTTTAGTTTATATCACAGGGTGCTGTCTTTTAAGCTTCTATACTTAATAGTTGTGTTGCTATAATGAGGTTTTTGCCCTTCTTCGTGGGTTCCTATATATAGTGAGGTGACCTCCCGCAGAAGGTTCTGTAACTTTAGTTTACCTCTTTTGGCATCTAAACATCCACCTACGTGTTTGCTGTGTGTGGCTACCCATGAAGAGCAGGAGAGAATCTTGGTGGATGAGGTGTCTAACTCCAACACTTAACTGTTCATTTTACCTGGCTGCTGAAGAGACCTATGATCAGACAGATCTTGATTTTTTCATTGAGCTAACTATTTACTGTCTCCCATTTTAATCCTGAGGGATTTTAATGAATATAATCACCTCTGCGAGGGTGCTGATATTGATAGGAGAGGTCATTCCATGGAGCATATGTTCATGGATCACAACCTATCTCTCTTCAATACTAGTTCTTGTACTTATTTTCATGGATATAGTCAGTCTTTTACTGCTGTTGATCTTTCTTTCTGCTCTCCATCACATTTCTCTTACTTTTTGGAAGGTTGATTGTAACCCAGGGTGTAATGATAATTTTCCTATCATTTTCAGAGACTGGCTGTGGTTGATGTCACCTAATCCATGCCCTTGGCCAACTGGTCCTCTTCCACTGCTCTTTCAGAACTTGATCTTGCCATCATCTGTAAGCCATTGATAGATGACTTTGTGGAAGCAGTGATTGACTGTATTGCTTAGTGTGTTCCTAAAACCTTGAAATGTTTCCCACAATATCCTCGTTCTTAGTGAAATCCTGCTTGCTACATGGCAAGGAAAAAGCAAAAACGGGCTTGCGATACCTTTCAAAGATATCCCACACTTAAGCATTATTACATTTCCGTGGGCCTGTCCACATGCTCAGCAAGTCAGATATCAAAGCTAGGAGTCTTGGATTAAATACACCTCTAGCATCTCTTCTACCACCAGTTCCAAATCATACAAGACAAGATTTGAAAAGTTAGTGGACCATATACTTCTGCCCCCCCCCCCTTTAATCTTGCTCTCTGATAGCCAGGAAGTTGCTATGCCCAAAGTATTGCCAGTGCTCTCGGTGAAAGGTTTTCTCATACATATATAGCACTTCTGCTTCATCCCTCATCTTTTTAGCCATCAAGACATGGTCAGAGTGGTTACCTCTTTCCTTTTGGGCTGATTGTCTTTATAACTATAATTGCCCCTTTACACTGATTTAACTCAAGCTTGCTCTTCATCAGTCTAGCAGTACATCAATGGGACCAGATGCCATTACGAGATTTTGCTCCATCGCTCACCTACCTCTCTTGCTGTTTTTCTATTTGTTTTTAACTGGATCTGGCAGGAGAATGTTTTTCCTAATGCATGGTGTAATGTAGTTCTTCCTTTTTTTAAGCCTTGTCCAATTGCTTTGACAAACTGTCCCTGTAAGATCTTAGGAAGGATACTTAATGTTCGTCTTGTTTGGTTCCTCAAATAACATGACCTATTACCTACTTAGTGTGGGTTCTGATGACAGCGCTCCATCATGGACTACCTGATTCGACTTGAAATGTCAATCACAGAAGCCTTTCTCAAGTGACAACATCTTTTGTATTTTATGATCTTGAGAAAGCTTGTGATACAACATGGAGGTATGGCATCTTGCGAGACCTCCACTAGTATGGTCATTAACCCATTTTTAATGACCAACAATTCCAAGACTGTGTGGATGTGACACTTTCCTGTCTTTCCTACAGGAACTTAGTCCCTCTGGGCTGTGTCTTGAGTATTACACTTTTCATTTTGAAGGTGAATGTCATCAGTGTATTCCTCCTTACAGTTGCAAATGGTCTCTATGTTGACACCTTGCATATCTCATGTTGGTTGTTGAGCATGAGCTTTATTGAAGAGCAACTACGGACTGCCTTTATTGGCTTACTGAAGTGAACCACAGCAAACAGTTTTTACCTTTTTACCATCCAAAACCATTTGCATGCATTTCTGAGACCAATGGGGTATTCACCCAGGTCCCAAGCTCTGTCCTAGAGAAATTGTGCTCCCTGTAGATGATCTTTAACTGTGAGTTGACTTTTCTTGCACATGTGTACAAGAGCACTGAACATCCTCTGTATCCTCTCTTACATCTCTTGGGTAGCAGATAGATGCTTTATGCTAAAAATCTATCATGCCCTTATTCGATAAAAACTGGAATATAGGTCTCAAGTCTGTGGCACTGCCAGGACCTTGGTGTTAAAGATATTGATCCCTGTTTATCATGAGGGGCCTTTTGCTTTTCTCAAATCCAGAGTTTGTACAATGAATCTCATGAACCTCCTCTGTGCCTTTGCCATTTGCAACTATCTTTACTCTATGCTTCAAAACTTTACATTTTACTACAGCATCACTCTGGGATGCTTGAATTTTTCTTCCTCAGTGGTCCATGCTTTTTCAGAATATATGGTCTGCCATTGTGCATTTTGGCCTTCATATTCAGGCACGGTTGGATGAATTGGGTTTGTACTTGGATAACATAGCTTTATCCACTAATCAGTCCATTCTGCCATTGACAATTACCATCCCTAAATGTGACCATTCTTTGAGTCATTTGAGAAATACAGATACTCCCAATTGGAAGTATTGCCTTCTATTTGCCATACATATTTTGAACCATCCTTCCAGTTCCATTTTTACAAATGGTTTGGACTCTGCCATGGTTTGTTGTAATTCATATTTTGCCTGGAGAACCCTTTGTACAGATTTTGTGTTTACTGATGAACTGTATGCCATTTCTCTTGCACTGGATCACATAGAAGCTATGCAGTACATAACCTGTACTATTTATTCTGACTTGCTTAGCTCTCTATTGGCTTTGGAATCACTTCACGTTAGTTCTCACCCTGTTCTCATTGATATTCAAAATCTCCTGGCCCATTTCTCTATCAGAAACTTTTATCCAGTTTTTCTGGATACCAGGCCGTGTTGGTATTTACAGGAATGAGCTTGCTAACATAGCAGCTAAGTTTGTCTGCTCTGGTACTATCACTACCGTGCCTATCCCATACATGGATTATGGTCCTGTATTCAAGGCTCAGCTCTGTGACAGTTTGCAGTTGATTTGAAGTGAGCAAAGCGATAACAAGCATTTACAGATCAAACCCTTCTACTGCCCTTTGGCTGTTATGTTTCCATAAGGATCAGAAGGAGGAAATTGTTAGGTCACAATAGCTCACATTTTACTGTTGTGCCATTGTTACGATCAAGAGTGACTGCACCATTTTAAACATACTTTTACTTGGGTTCACTCTTGATGTTGGACAGTGTCATTGGTGTGATGGTGACTCTGTACATTTCAGTTAAGATTTTAATTTGAAAATTGGACTCTGTTTTGTTTTAGCATCACTTCTTTTTATATATTTTAATGATTTTACTTTTTTACATTTTTTGCCAATTACTTCACACCTTTTTTGTACCAATAAACACTAAACCAACCAAGAGTTTTTTGCTCATTCGTTTAGAATGGTGTATCTTATGTATTGCTATGCTCAGTATCTTGTGTCTACATGAAATAACTATATTGTGATTACTTACTACTCATACACATGCTGATTTTATAGTAAAATTATAAGTGTGCAAATTTTATATTTCAGTGCGATAACTCTTTTGCTAGAGTCTTGGATGATTTGACCGAACAGTCGATCCAAAACTGTCCTTTGTGGTTTCCATAATATAACTTTTAAGATGTTTTATATATTTTTATGAAATTTTGAAAGCTTTTAGTGTGCAAAGTCATTTTTAGACAAAAATCAGAATTTTTTTTGAAGTATTTTTTAACACGTTGGCTCCCAAGCCAATGTTGCCAGTATTTTCCACCATCTAACAATGAAATGTTGTCCTGATATTCCATTCTTGTCTGTATATGTAGCTGTTGTGTTCCAGACAATAAGTGACTCTTTAAAAACAAAATAGAGCACAACTCAATATCTGAATACAAAATCTAATTTGTTATGAATTAAATATTCAAATTATCAACATTGGCAAGCTAGAATTAAGGTAAGAATCTTCTACTATTTCTGTTTTCTGAGATACCAAATACATTTATTGAATCAATATGGCTCCAACCAAATCTTCCATTTTTTTAAAAATACTTGCTTATGTGCACTCACTTTGTGCAGTTGGCATGTGTATAAATAATCAAAAGCTCAAAATATCCTCCTCGTGACTTTGTTAGCTTCTGTGAAGGAAAATCTTTTCATGCTGTATTTATGGTAGGAAAAACACTGTTGAGCGCAAAATATTTGTTGATACTGTAATACAGCTGAGTTAAAAGCTTGATAAATTGTAGTGGAATTTTGTGGTATTGATACTGTAGCCTGTGATAGTTTTATTTTAAAATTCACATATAAAATCTAAGAAGAGATTGTTTTGTTTTACATTTCTATATGTGACATTTGATAAGGCTCAACCACGTAGGGCAAGAAACAAACAAGTGTAAAGATTACAACTACAACAAGTTTGTTTTCTGTACTTTATTTACTTTTCAACTTTTTAAGAAAAATAACTGAAATATAAGAACTTGTTTTGTAATGTATTGTAACTGAAATGCAACTGTTTTTTACAAAATCCTGGTCCACTAGAATACAAATTGATACAGGTCACTTTGTATACATTCTTGAATATGGTAACATGAGTGCATGTGTGCTGCTTTATTGCAACTCCATGTCATACCTGCTTGCCATTTTTAGCCATGGGGGAATTATACTGTTAGAGCCAGTCACAATATTTGTTGCTAAAATATGAGCCCAAGAGTTGGCAGTGGGTGTTGATGACCAGCTGCCTTCCTTCTAATCTCACACTGCTGAATTAAATATGGTTAGTGTAGGTAGCCCTTCTGTAGCTTTGTGTGAATTATTATCAAATTATTATGACTTCTGTAATATTAGTGAGGCACAGCTAAAAAGTCAAGAAATAATGAATATGTTTAGATGTATAATGTTATCAGATTTTAGGTATTTAGAGTAAAATTTGCGTTCTCATGTTATAATTTAAAGTCATTCTGGAACATAAGTGAGTGTAATTTATAAGTTGTTTATGCAAACACAAAGACCACTTGCTTTGAACTTGCTCCTATTTTGTTTCTGGAATTAGCAGATGGTAGTTTTATGTTTTTCGTTAATGTTAGACATTTGAAGAGGACAATTTTTTATTTCTAACAGTGACAACTCTAGTTATTGGGTATTTTTAAATACAAAATAGATATGTTCTTCAGAAATTATTTTCTTACAAAAAGTTTAGTAAATGCAATTCTAACAATAAAAAGTTGCATTGAAATGGTTTACCAAATTTCCTCCGCCTCTTCATGGTTTCTAAACTGTGTGATGATTATGATAATTATGTGATAAAAGCATAATAAAAGCCATCTTCATTGTTTTGCATCTAAATCTAGTTTAATGTGTAAAATATCTAGAATATTTGTAATTATGCTGTTGGTTTTATTGTTGAAAGCATAAATACAAGTTTTAAATTAAATAAGAGTGGTATTTACCTTGTGCTGCACCTAAATATTTTTTTGTTGTCAAAGTAATACCATTACTGAGGCTTTTTCTTATCATATTCAACAATTATACCTGTAATGTAGTTTATTGTATTGTCATTTTATTAAACTTTATATCAAAACAGAAACTTCTGTTCTGGGAGTTAGGTATTGTGTTGAATCTGTGTGTAGTAGGATGGCTCTTGTAAAACACAAACCTTTTTGATGAAAGAAAATTTATGTTTATATTGGTGTTTTATTGCTTGAATTATTAATATCAAATTTCACAACTGTGTATTATGTAAGAAGAAGAGAGAAAAACAAAAACAAGTGTAAGGATCACAGATAATGATAGAAGAGGGATAGTTGTATTATTAACTGTTTGTCTAATAATTCCCATCATTATTAAACTTATAGCTAAGGCATTTAGTTTAGTGAGTGACCTGGAGAAATCAGAGAATAATGGTTATATTTTTAACAAAATATGGTATATGAAACTATATAATATTATGTAATGCATAAGATAAGTGAATATTCTTACGCATCAGCTATATATAAACAGTAGAAGAGGATCATGGAAGTAAAATTATAGTTACTGTTTTTTCCGTACATTAGGAAGTGTGAAAAAATGTAATGTTTATTATTTTTTTAAGAACTTATTTACACTAAAATTGCTTAATGCAAATTTAATTAGGATCAAAATTTCATGAAAATTTTCCTATAATACCAAGGTATTCCAATTGTAAAATAAATTTTCATTGAATTGTTTAAAACAACCATGAAATATCAAAAAAATTACATTACTAAATATGTGATTATTTTGCCTAATCTATTTTCAACGGTATTATAGAACTGTATTGGCTAGTGGTTTTTGTGAAAGTTATGTGAATTTTGTAGATTAATTTAAGCCTGTTTAGTTGTGATAGTTCATGCAATATTGGCAATAGTTGTACTCTGCTATTATTTAAAGCTCATCTGGCAGTGATATTTGTTGAACCATTACTTTCTCTTCATTTGTGTGTATTAATAGAATTTATATTTTTAATATTTCAGAAATGCACGTTACAGCAGGTTGCCACCACCTATGACTACTTACGGAAGTTATCCAGAAAGAAGCTTTGGGCGATATGGTCCTGAGAGTCGTTACGACAGATTTTCAGATGGTTATGGGTTTGACAGGTTTAGTGAAAGGAGCTATGCAGCTGAACGGATGAGACCTTACCCAGACCCTTATGAACGTAGGCTTCCACCACCGCCTCCATCAGCTACTACTTCACGAGCTGATGATCTCTACTACAGAAGACCATATGATGATTATGGGTTTGTTATTTTGCTTCTTCTAAAAAAGTATATAATTTTTCACTACTTTTGTATAAAAACAAGATTTATTGATATTTCTGCAAATGTTAATACAAAGTCAGGGATCATTTGAATCAAGATGCTATGGGATGATCAACCTTACAGTGCTAGGAAGGTCAGAAGTGTCATATACTATAATTTATGATTTTGTTCTGTTGCTGAAGAATTACACCTTTCCCCAAAAAAACATTAAGTATGGTTTGCTGCTCTTTCAGGGTAGATTGTCCAGCATTACTCATTATGAAGGAAGTAGTAAATTAATACCTTTAACCTTATTCAGTATGGATCTTGCTTTTTCCATGTCATGCCAGTTGACAGATGTATATTAAAAATTCCAACTTTGTTATCTGTGTATTGTATCAGGTCATGGTCTTTAATTCAGAGTTTTGTTACCACATCTTAAGTTTCTTGATTTCAAAATTTAATATTTAGAAAAATTCTCAATCTTCAGTCTTGTCACTTGGCATACAAGTGCTCTCATTTGTCCTATTTTTTTTGTATAAGTTCGGCAGCATTTTATCAACTTTATGTAACGTAAAAACAATCTGTAAACAATTCCAAGATCAAAGTACAGTTTTAACATCCAAACTTTTCTGTTTCTTGAGATATCTCTAAATTTCCCAACCTGCAGCAGAAATGTCAACCTCCTTACACTTTAAAGTAGTTTTATAAACCATATGTTCTTATTTGATGTACATGTCTTTAACCAATAGAAAGAGCTTGTTTTATTTCAAGAGTCAATAGTTCTCTTACATTTGGTGGTAATATGTGTTACTTCAGAAGAAATGGTGGATGTGTGTTGGTAGTGAAGGTAGACGCTCATAACATTAATGACTTTTTAACCCTCTGCACAGGCATCACTTACTGTGCGTATGACAAGTTATTAGTGATATATGTTTAAAACTCGTTTGTTTTCTTTTTATATTATATAGATCATTATAGTATATGTTGCAACTAATAATACATAGTCAGTAGTATATAAATTTTATATTCTTAATTTTCCAAGGCAGTATTAAACAAAATTCTGACTATTTCCTTGTGTGAGAAGTGAAATGTTTTTTTCTAGGCATCCCATCTTGTCATTTATTCACCAAATCATCATTGCTTCAACAAAGCATAATTTTTATACCCTTCAATTTTGTTTGGTTACAGAGCCATCAGATAGAAAATTGGACTCTCTTGTCACATTTCTGAGGAATTGTTCACAGTGCTCTCTTATGTGTAATATTATATTTTATTGATAATCAGTTTTCAGCTGTCACATGAAATATATTACAATGCTTTTAGTACAAACTTTATTTCCTCAAGAACATATCAATTAGCTTGGATGAATTTGTAAGGGCTCTTGTCATACAGTTAGAAACCCAGACAAACTGTTGATACTAATGGAACATTGTCTGCTTTTTGCATGTTATTATTCCATGTTATGTGGTGCATTATTTAATTAAAAAGTGGTTTTTTTTGCACCACTGCCATAAGTAAAAAAAAGAAAGTAAGGTTAAGTGTCATTGACTGTCAACTGCTAAAAAAAGAGAGAAATAGATCTAGGTTAGTAATTTATTTTTGATTTTTTCAGTGTTTTCTTTATTATTGTAAAAGTAACTAAATGTAAAAATAAATTTTCATGAAGCACAAGGAAGAGTAGGTTGTATATCTTGTGAATAATGTCATTAGACCATGATTCCCAAGGGGTTTACAGCTTGTAATGGTGTAAATAGTAATTAGACACAGTTAAAATAGCAATAAAACAATAACATTTCGGTATAAATAGTCGTATACTGTCACAAATGTAAAGCTATTTAAAATAAATAAGTGTAGTTTCATGTTACATTATGAAATCATTATAAGAATAAAACCAACAGGTAATTTAGATTTATTTCAATTTATTCTTGTGGTGATTAAAAAGTCAATCAAATTGACAAACTTTGCATCGAGTTAGGTTAGAGAAAATAACATAAAATATAAGGTTTTACTGGAAACAAGCATTTGAAATGTATATTGGAGATTTTAGAGGTTAACATAATGTTTTGGGTCAACAAGGGATTTGTTGGTTCATCCTGGCATTTCTCTAAGCCAAACTAAAACTTAAATAAATTGATTAAAATTATTTTAATCATTCATGTATTTTCCAGCTTTTATTTAAACTCAAATTTATTGTCTCCATAACATCTAAAGACATCCCTTTCCATAAGCCAACCACCCTGTTTAAAAAGTAAAATTATCTTATCTGAAAACAGTTACTATTTTGAGTAAGTCTGTATTTTTGCATCACAGTTCTGTTATTTTGACTGTGAAGTATGCAAATGTTGATATATCAACATTACTAATTCCTTTTACAATTTTAAACACTAGTTAAATCCTCTCCAGCTCTTTTCAAGATATAATAATTTTGAGGGTTTTAAACTCTCATATAACAACCCCTCCATACCAGATACTACTACAGTATATCACATCTGAACCATTTTCAACAATACAATATCTTTCCAAGGGTAAGGTGTCCAAGACTGATTACAATATTCTAAATATGGTCTGACCAGTGACCTGTATTACTTAAATGAAATTTAAGAGTTTTAGAACAAAGAAGATATTTTTATTACAATATGATGATTTCTGTAATGAAATGGACTCAATATGTTCACAAACAAATCTCTAGTAAAAATACTTCACTAAAATATTTTTTAATGCAGCACTGTTTAAAATTAGATGCTTGTGATGTCAACATGCAAAGCATATAATTTCATACAAATGGAAACTCAAATTATTAATATTAACAAGACAGAGTATACAATAAGAATCTTGTATCATTTTATTTTGCTGAGGTATGGCTTATGTACTGAATCAAACAAAGTGACTCAGTTCATCTATTTCTTCTTTTGACAATGGTGCTATATATTTATACACTTCAGTATTCAACATGAATAACCAATTGACAGCTTAAAGTGTTCCCGTAGTGATTTTTCTCATCTATTTTAATCTGTGAAAAGGCAACAAAGTTCTTTTGAACCAAAATTTCAAGAAGTTAGGTTGTGTCTTTAGTCTGCTTAATGTTTCACATTTTTTTTGAAATACAGCTTTGTTGCTAAATTAGTAAATTATAGTGGAATTCTTGGTACCAGTATAGTTATTTATGATGGTTTGGTTAAACTGTGCACACCCAAACACACACACACACTTTGAAAATATTGTTTGATGTTCTCTACATACAAAATTTTAAAAGGCTTAGCAACCAATGTCTAGAAGTAACAAAGTTCAAAGGTTGTAACTAGAAGAGAGAATTATTTCCTTTACTTCTTTATTTGCTGTTTTATGTTTTAAGAAAAAATAAGTTTATTTTTGAATAGTAATCTATATACATATATAATATAAATAGTTGAAATTTGAATGTATATATTACAAAATAGTAGTCCATTAAAACAGTCAAGACAGGAAAGACTATAGGTCAGTTGTATGTTACTGGACACTTAACATATGTGCACATGCACTGCATGAATGCAGCTTATTTAATATTAGGTAGGCATGACTGGAAGGTTAATATAATTTTAAAAATATATACATATAAAATATGCAATGTGTAGTTATTCTAGCATAAAAACAAGCATAATATATATTTCCTAATGTTTTTTATGATGGTTATGAGGTTGGTCATTGAACACACTCCACAGAGTTAGTGTGTAGAAAATAACAAAATAGTCTTACTCAAAACAAACATTTAAAATGTGTTTAGGAGGCTCTAGAGATTACACAAATAATATTTTAGATATTTGGGATTAAGAAGAATTTTTTAATCATAACGCAAAATTAATTTGCGCTCGGGCTACTAACAAAACAGACTCAATATTTTCGCAAAGAAATCTTTAGAAAAATGCATCATTAAAAAAACCTGAATATTTGTGTACAAAAAGTTGCAATATTTTCAGAAGTCTACCAAATTTTATGAAGATATGCTTGCTGTATCAAAAGTTATAATGCAAATACTTAACGTGTGCAAATGTGTATACAAAAAAAATGTCAATACTAAACCTGTTGCAAAAGGGTTAAACCTTTTTACTCTCAAAGTATTTTACTTACGTTATTATCATGAAGGACATTATAATTCAAAGTTTTATATTGTTTAAGCTTTTATTTCTTTATTTCAAAAGAAACCTTTAAAGCAGTAATTATAACTGCAGTTTAATTTGTACAGGTGCCGTCATTGTTACAGTTATAAATGTTAAGAGTTGATATAAAAGAAACAGCTGTTTGTAAATTAGACGTTTACATTTAGGTTGTGAAAGAATGCTCTATTTAAGCTATTTATGAGTAATCTAGTACTTTCCAAGAACTTTTGCCATAGAGCAAACTGTTGTAGTGAATGGAATGTTTATAACTAATACAGAGAGCAGAATATTTCCTTTAAACTATCTTGTACCTACCTTAAGATAATGTTGACTGTGTAGGTATACAATTTCTAAGAGTGTTATACATAATTGTCCCTACTGTTTGGCTATTTTTTTTTGCCTTGTATATATTAGTTTGATAGATAACTAAGTTTCATGTGGGATGTACTTTTAAGTTTTAGTTAATTATGTATTATTTGTTTTAATGTTCAAAAGGATTATCTATTATTTAAATTTATTTTATGCTTTGTCTTGCTTAGGTAGCTTTCATAATTTTAGACATGTAACCACAAAGATGATAGTTTAAGATTATCCAGTGAAGAGATAAAAAGTTTGTATGTATTTCTATTTTGTAACCCTATTGTGAAGGGTCATGGGTCAAAGACTGTATCATCATGTTTGTTGAGGTGCTTGTCCTATGAGTTTGTATTTTTTTAGCAAATAAAAAATATGCATTAGGAAGTTTGTTACAAAACCCATTGTAAACCCCAGTTATCACTTTAATGTCATAATGGATATTGTCTGTGGTAATAGTTCCAAAGTTTGTTAAAGATACTCCATCTACTAGACAAAATAAAAATGCTGTTGTTAAATCAGCCAGTAATTTTGGAAAAGCGATTAATGGTATGAAATTGTGCTTACTCTCTTAATTTTTCAATTGTTACAGTCTTTCACTGCCTGTAGCCATTTGTGGGTAGGCAGTTATTCTTAAAAGCTCTTATAATTCTATTGAATATATTTTGTTATTTTATTTATTTTGTAAGAGTGGAGGTTGGGAGAGATGTATAGGAAAAATGTTATGGCAATTTCATTTCTACTTTAAGAATTATAAGAGCTTTTATGAATAACTATCTACCCACAAATGGCTGCAGCATCAAGAAATACTATATTGCAGCTAAAAATTACATTATGAAACATTTCCCTCTAAATGATGAACTTCTGTGATTCACACAGAGGTTGCTGATTCAAAACTGAAAGTCAGGAAAAATTTCTCTTCTCTGTGCTTCTTCACAGGCAGGTATCCTGTTCTTGTCAATACACATGAGCATGATACTGTTGACAAATTGGAATGGCAGTATTTGACCTATTAAATTGATACTTTTTCAGAAACTCTCCTTCAGTTGAATGTTGACAAGTTTTGGGTTCAACTGTCTACACTTAAGGATGGAAATGGCAACCAGAAACATGATATTCTATGTAGGGTTATGCTTGGAATTCTTACAATCTTCCATTCTAATGCTGACAGTGAAAGGATATTTAGTTTAGTGACTAAAAACAAAAGCAAGTTCAGACCAAACTTGAGCACCTCAGTTTTAAGCAGTATTATAACACAAGATGTGTATGCAGTCAAATGGACAATGTTGTTATAACTCCAAACTATCCAGAGACATTCTCATGAAGGCAAAGGCTGCAACAGATGCAAAACTATTACAAGTGTCATAAACATGATATAAACTAGTCCTTACACAAAGGCTTTTTCTGCTTACTGTTTGTGCATGTTCAGTGTTGCTTTACCAGTATATTTGTTACTCTGAACTAAATAAAAGACATAATTTCAAAATAATTTTTTTAAATTAATTTTTAAATACACAAAACAATCATAAATGAGCAATCTACAGCAGTGATAAATAATAATAGTTATAATAATAATAATAATATAACAATAAACAGCTTAGAGACATTGGTCAGGCCTAGTAGCCACAAATGATAAAGGGCTGTCTACAATCATTATGCTAAGTCATTTGAAATAGTTGGCATCTCTGTATTTTGTGCTGCTTTTAATCCTTTTGCAGATTGTTTGTCCCATCCCAACAAGATTGTCTATTTAGTGCTCAAGCAACACCCAGATGTTTTGTAGGATATATTCTTAGTTGGATACTCCCCAAATGGATGCATTTTCCACTCATTTGAATTTCATGCTTTCTCTTTTGGTTCCCAGTTCCATGTCATTCGGATGCATTCGACCAGGATTGGAAGCATATTTTCCTTTGTACATACTCTTTCATTCATCTTTTACCTCAAGTACTTTTTCTGTCAGGTCCTTCTTATGGCTCTTTTATACCAGCTCAGTTGCAGTTCTTATTCCAGTCCCTCCAGTGACCAATTAAATCAAGGGTGCTTTATTACTCAGTCCCTACACTCCAGCTTTGTGTCTGTATTTTGTCCAGTCTCTTGTGTGTGGTTTGGGACTATCCATACATGTAGCTTCCTTGTTGTCTCGCACTGTCTTTTTCTCATCCATATCTGTGTATCGGCATTAATGATAAAAATTCCATTGCTGATTCATCCAACATGGATTCTTCTCTTCCTCAGCTGAATAATGTAGTATGTGTTTGTAATTAGGTGGGAGTTTCAAGGTTAGTGGTGAGCAAAAATTTGTTCACTTGTAGAGGGAAGTCAAATTTAAGGAAAGCTGTAACTTTGAGAAAAGCATTTAAAATATATTTTCAGTGTCGGAAAATATTAACTTTCAGAGTTTGTAAAGAACTGACTAATGGATGAATCTGAAATGTGTTAAAATCTGTGAAAGTTGATGTACATAAAAAAAAAAAAGGAGAGAAAGGTTGAGAGAGAGGTTGTTGCTCTGCTAGAGTTTGAAAAAGCAGTGGAAGAAAAACAAGGAAGTTCATTACAGGCTCTAAATTTCTGGAATGAAGGTTTAATTTTCCTTTAAAGTCTCTTAGATAAACTAAAGGTTCTTGTAAATACTCTCTTGAGATATATTAATCCAGTTGGGTTGATGGGTTTTATAAAATTTATTTTTTGAGATTATGCTTTTATTGTGACATGTATACATTCTTGATTAGTGTTTTGTAAGTACAGTAATTCATTATGTTTGTCTATATGTTGAGAATTTTTACTTAATAGGTTAATTTGTATTTGGTCCTCTGTATAAATTGAATTATTGTATTTGTGTGATACAAGTTTAAATTCTTTGTTCAGAAAATTTTGTTATCTGTGTGACCTCTGTCATTGTATCAAAAATACATAATCTGTAACGAAACCAATCATTTATTCAATCTTGTATGAATTTCCAGATTACTTTCCTTATAACTGACATGATAAAAATTATTACTGTACTGTTCTTGGGTATTTGGAGGGAAGATTAATGGTAAGATTACTAGGATGTTAATAGTAAAAAAAATATTTTGTGATATGTACCAAAGATAGTGGTGTAAGAAGATGCGAGTATGTATATAAATTGGAAATTATAAGCTAAGTTCAAGTTAAAGTATTTAGTTTTCAAATAGGGTGACTGACTTGAGAATGGGCTGCTATTGGTAACATTGGATGCTGTCTAGTTTCAAAAGTGTAAAAGAGAAATGGTGCAAAGTGAGGGTACTGTATAGTGTAATGAGGAAAAAGTAAAAGATGTGTAATGAATAGAACAATATACAGTAAGAATTTTATTACCTACATCAGAGAAGGAACTTTTCTCTTTCTTGCAAGGCAGAAGGCCTCCATATGAGGATGCAACCCTGGCTAATATTTTTGTTTATATTGCTGGCTTGTTCATTTTCTTGAATAGTCCTAAAATAGTTTTCCTGTGTGATTGATATTAACTAGCAAACATCTTGTATAGTTGTAAAAATATTTTCAATAATGAAGTGCAACTGTTACATAGATAATTGTAACTGAGGAGCAATCACATTGAAACAGATCGTAACATTTTCTGAATGGACGACTTTTAAGTTATCCTGTAATTGTGACTGTAAATAGACATTTAACATATGGTTTCCCACTTTAGCTTTATAGAGTCATTAGTATTGGAATTGGTGAAAGGATACTTGTGCATGCTCAATGGAGGCCTGGCATGGCCGAGTGCGTTAAGGCGTGCACTCGTAATCCGATGGTCGCGGGTTCGCGCCCGCGTCGCGCTAAACATGCTCGCCCTCCCAGCCGTGGGGGTGTATAATGTGACGGTCAATCCCACTATTCGTTGGTAAAAGAGTAGCCCAAGAGTTGGCGGTGAGTGGTGATGACTAGCTGCCTTCCCTCTAGTCTTACACTGCTAAATTAGGGACGGCTAGCACAGATAGCCCTCGAGTAGCTTTGTGCGAAATTCCAAAACAAACAAACAAACAAGCATGCTCAATGTGTTAAGAATGATATTAGGCCTGTTTTTCTTGTACATATGTTGTCTACGGAATAAGCTACAAGATAAACAATAAAAACATGCATTAAGAAGAGTATAGCAGGTAATTTAAGAAATTTTGAAAGAACTTGCCAATCTTTCTGAAATAAGTCATCATTATTATCTGCTTCTTTCTATAAACTACATTGTGACACAAATTTCATAAATACAGTTGAGGTATTGTGTTGTGTAACTACTACTTATACGTGGTAGATAAGTTTCAGTGGGTTTAATTTTCCAGTTCTGTGTATAACAAATTAATTTAACCTTCAAATATTTAAGGTTTGTAAATTAGTTAAAAATTTGTGAGTAAGAGTATTTTTTTATTTTTTTTGCTGCTACTTAATATGCAAATAATCTGTTTCATAAAGTGAATCATTATTTATTTACAGAACCTTGTGACAGTTCTTGATTTTCCCACAAAGAATATTGAAAATATTGTTACCTAAAAATTAAAAGTTAGTTAAGAATAGTTTTATCATTTATTTAAGTTCTTGTGACAGTATTGGAGATCTTCGTTAATAAAAGTTACAGGTAACTTCATGAAAAATTAACCTGTTTGGAGTTGCAAGATTGTTTCTCAAATATTTAAAAGTAAAAATTATAAAAACTTGTGTTTGATCACAAAAGTTAATTCTATTTTGAACTTTATTTGATTACTTTGACAGTGAACAAAGTTAAAGAAAAAATAATTGCTTGTATTTAAACATTGTATTTTAAATTTAATGATATGAGAAATTAATGGAATTTTTACATAAAGTATCAGAAGTGTAAAAAATATTAATGAAGTTCTTTAGATTTTATGCATTATAATTCTTTGGAAGGAAAGTTTAAAAACAGTCATATTTACAGTATGTTGTGATAACACATTGTTCTTATATGGTTACTATTTTTGTTTGCTTTATGTTGGATATACAAGACTGTTTAGTGTAAGGGTTATCATTTAATTTATATAGTAATTTGATATTTAATTATTTAATTTTCATAACAAGAGTTTTAAAAGTAATTATTTTAAAAGTGATGGTTATGAGAAATATTGTTATGTAACATCGTAAGAGTTGTATTTTGTGTGTGTGTGTGTGTGTGTGTGTGTGGTTCAATTGTCATAGTATTGTTGACATTGTCTTTCTCAATATCTCAGAGTGTTTTCATTATGTATTTGGATGCACAAAGCTGTAACATTATGTATCTGACACTACTCACACTTTCAATATATCTACTATTTATAAAACTGTCTTCCTTGTTAATTGTCTGGTTTACTGATTCATTCACAGCATTATGTAAAAAAGAGATGGTTTATTATAGTGTTTCTGAGATATTTAATTCTTACTACCTGATAGTGGTTTTGTAATGAGTGACATTTTTAGTTAGTATACCTTTACACCTTTAATAAACTCTGCAGCATCCCTCAACTGTTCTTATTTTTATTGTGTGTTCATTTCTTCAGTTATTAGAATCAGTTTACCCTGGGACCTTATCTGTATACGGGTTGTTTTATTATAGTCTTTCTAATACTAAGCTCTTCTAGGATGAATGAGAGATATCTGAGGGTAATTTTGGCAGTGATAATTGATTACAAATGAGGCAAGTTTCTGTATTTTTATTTATATGCATCTAATTAGATGAGTTTGGGGGAAGATAGGATATCAAAATATGTAATATAGAAAAAAAAATTAGAAGTAAAATTTGTTTTTATTATTATTTTTATTCTACTTTTTTCATCTTTGCCCTAGCTTTTTCTAACATTTTTTGAATTTGTATGCCAAACATTTTGCTCTCAAAAGCAGTAACTTCTCCAAAAAAATTAGCCTATATTATCCCCCAGATATGAAAAATCAAGTCCTTTGTAGTATTTTTAGCATTGCTTAAGGTGTGCTGATACTTGTAAAGTAAATGAGAAGTATCATTTCAGTAAGTGGTATTTTAGACAATGTCTTAGCATACTATTTAAAAAGTAGAGTAAGAAGTGGAGACTAAGCTGTGTACAGTGACACAATTTTGTATATGCCTCTTCAACTGTGAAGTGTTTAAATTATAAGACTCTTGCTTTAGAAATTTCCCGCAGTTTTTTTCTAGAATTTTGGTTTTCTGGATAAAGAAACAGAAGAACTGATCCCTCCCCTTCCTCAGTGGCACAATAGTACGAGTGTTTATTTACAAAGCTAGAAACTGGGGTTTTGATACTTGTGGGCAGAACACAGATATCTCATTATGTAGCCTTATGCTTAATTACAAACTAACAGAAAATATGTATATATAAAATTGAAAGAGTGTATAACATTCAATAGTTTTGATATGTATTTTTTCAAGATTAAGTTTATATTGTATTAAGAATAAAAATTGTTCAGAAGTTTAATACTGTTTGAGCAGCTCATAAATATGAAACCCAATTTATCATTCAGTTAATTGGGGTTTTCACTGAATTATATTAATTTCTCAGAATTACACGTCATAAGAAACCCTATACAAAGGCAAATTTGTACTCACTATATTGAACTATAATGGCAATTAAAGACAGTTTTAATATATATACATTATGTTTAAGGAATTATATTAATGTATTTACTCTCTTTGATTCAGGTTTGACTACCCGCCAGTGGACAGAGGGTAAGTAGTAATTATCATGAATTTAAAACTATATGATAACAACCATGCATTTTTAAATATCCAAGTTGGTTTTTGTATCATAGTCCAATAACTAATACTTTTACACCAAGTACTTGATGTATTTATTGATACAGTTTTATTAGTTTCATAAGATAATGATGAATATTGGACATGCAAGTAAATGAGACATTTCAAGTTAAAGTTTATTATCTTAGTAAAAGATCAAGTAATATTTTTATTGAAGTTGGTCTGCTTTTTTGTCTAAGTAGTAAAGATATTTTTCTGCATAAATGAAGATAATTTTATGAGTATTTTTGTGTGCACTGCAATAGTTGCAAGCTGTAGCTTATCAGCACTAGTTAATAAGTAAAAATTGTCTTATATAGGGCACATATTTCAAACTCTGAGGATGTAGTCTCAGTACAAAACTTTTACAGCTGAGTATTGATAGTCATTTTTTCTTGTACCAGACATCTCACCATGTTTCTTCAACAAATAGTAGCTCAGTAATTTTACAGGAAACTGGATCGCAAACATTTACAACTCACTGCCTTCAGTGTCGAGCATTTTTCTGAAAGTGGTACTGGTAGCATCAGGGAAAATGTAAGAAATCTGTTGAATCTGTATGAAATCAAAGTGGCATTCTCTTTCTAATGAGAAATAACAGAGAGAATATTATCAGCGATGATAAAGATGCCACATTCCCAAG
Source organism: Carcinoscorpius rotundicauda (assembly GCA_011833715.1). Classification (NCBI taxonomy): domain Eukaryota; kingdom Metazoa; phylum Arthropoda; class Merostomata; order Xiphosura; family Limulidae; genus Carcinoscorpius; species Carcinoscorpius rotundicauda. The sequence goes on from CM022392.1 coordinate 142,422,567, forward strand.
TGTTTTGTGTTTCCTTTAAACATCACAGTTTGTGGTTTGGAATAGACCTTTTCTGGTTGACATTATAATGTCACGTGATCGTGTTGTTTTATCCTAGTGTAGTTGTATTAGAAGGTAGCACATGCACAATATAAGCATTGGAAAAAACTTGAAAATAACTTTCCACTATTGCATTTTTGGCTGTATGGTTAGATGGGATTCAGAACTAGATATATCCTTTTACAGATTCTAAGCTGACCCGGAAAGAAGAAAAAAGTATGAATTTCTACAGTTGTGAGACAAAATTAGTAAACTTCAGTTTTCTACTTGTTTCTCCAATATAGAAGTTGTGGCAGTTATCACATTGTATTTTATAAATAATGTTGGTTTTGTGTTTGTCAGTGTATAGACTCTAGTTTTGTGCCTGGTTTTTTTTAATATAACCAACATTTAGCAAAAACTAGTAACAAAATGACATTCCAGTTAATTCCATTTTCATTATTTTTAACACACAGAACAGTAAGTATAAAGAAATGTACAAAAAACAATGGTATCTTCTTCTTATGAAATCTCCTCGGAGTGGATTCCTGTACGTGGTGAGGGGACCTCCCAGGGAAGGTTCTGTTCTGTCTGGTTACCTTCTCTGGGATCTAAACATCCACCCACGTGTTTGCCGTGCGTGGCGACCCGTGAAGGGGAGGAGAGGATCCTGGTGGTTGAGGGGTCCAACCCTAACACACCACTTTGGCCTCGAATTCCTGTAGACGGGCGGCCCTTGGGTGGCCCCCCTTGGGTCAATCGGCTGGTCCACCTGGGCTAGAGCCAACCAAGTACCAGTGTTGGAAGTTCTCAACGGGTGTTGTGGACATTGTGCCTGATGCTTGTGTTTGGGTATAGTGCTCACGAAACCCTGGCGTTGCTGCATTGTCCTTGCGTGACTTTGTAGTGCGTCCCCTTGTAGGGCTCCATGGTGGGTGGGGTCAGTGAGTACCGAAACTTTTCACTTTCCTATGGATCCTTCAAAAAATTTAATTAAAATTGTAAAAAAACAGTCAATGGGTAAGCGACCACGTCTCGAATACTCAGAACAGCAATCTCCAACTTCAGTAACACACGTACCTCATTTTCTGATATTGCATTCTCTTTCAGAAAAATCTTTAGGGCAAATGTCCCCTTATTTTATTCAAAAGGAGCTCGAGGGACTTGCTGGCTCTCCAAAGTCAGTAAAGAAGCTTCGATCTGGTGACATACTGGTTGAAACATCCACATCCCAACACAGTGAACTCCTCTTGAAATCAAAGGTAATTGGCGATATACCTATCGAGGTTACACCCCATGCTACTTTGAATACTTCACGAGGAGTTATTGTTGAAAGGGATTTGAAGAATGTTCCTGAATCTGAGATTCTCGCCGGTCTTTCCACTCAAGGAGTTTCTGCAGTGAGGCGCATCTCCACTTGCAAAGATGGAGTTACACTGCCAACAAATACCCTTGTATTAACATTCACTTCACCACGAGCACCCGCCACCATCAAAGCAGGTTATCTCATTTGCAGGGTTCGGCCATACATTCCAAACCCTCTTCGATGTTTTCAATGTCAAAGATTCGGCCACTCAAAGACATCTTGTCGTGATTCCCTGACATGTGCTCGTTGTGGAGGCAAGGACCACGATGCCTATGACTGTGACATGACCCTACATTGCTTCAACTGCAATGGTTCTCATCCCTCTTACTTTCATTCTTACCCGAAATGGTTGGAGGAAAAAGAGGTGCAGCGTTTGAAAACGACACATAACATTAGTTATCCTGAGGCTCGGAAATTGCTGTCCACAACTCCATCTTGAACATATGCTGCTGCACTTCATTCCACAACTACAGTGGAAGTGCAGACAGATCTTTCTGTGCCTCCAAGAGAATCGTTTTCAAAACAAATGAAAAGCCTTTTGACCTCCGTGGTTAAAACAGTAGATGAATCGACTTCCACACCCATCTCTGTTCCTCCCATAACTTCCAACAAACCTCAAGATCCATGTCCTTCAGTTTCAAATACAGGCATTTCTTCTGATACATCATTTTCTCCCACCACAATAAACAAAACAATTACTCGTCCGCGTCCTCAGTCGCTTGACTCCTCTTCCAATAACAAAAACCTGCCCACTCGACCCAGAGCAGGATCCATGGAGGTTGATAGACCTCCTCCAAAGAAAGACAGTAAAGACAAAAGACGAGGTCGTAAACCGAAGGGTTTTCCAACCACTTCACCTGCCCATCCTTAAAAATGGCCACCTTGATACAATGGAACTGTCGAGGTTTACGTTCTAATCTGGATGATATCAAAACGCTGATTGCTTCCTATCATCCTGTTTGTCTTTCTCTACAAGAAACATTTCTCAAATCTGCTGATACAGTCTCCATTCGGCAGTTTTCTCTGTACAGAAATGACAAGTTGTGTGATGGTCGAGTACATGGAGGGGTGGCACTTTTGGTTGATCAACATGTGCCTACCCTGTCTTTGTCACTCAATACACCCTTGGAGGCCGTAGCCATCCGTATTTCCTTGGGTCGTACCATCACTGTTTGTTCTCTGTACCTGTCCCCTGGAGAAACATATGATCAATCAGACCTGGGTGCTCTCGTTGCACAGTTACCATCTCCATTTCTAATCCTGGGGGATTTTAATGGACACCATCCCCTCTGGGGAAGTGCTGTTATTGATGGGAGGGGTCGATCTGTAGAGCAGATGCTCTCTGATCACGATCTTTCTCTTTTCAATACTGGTTCTTCCACTTACTTTCATGCACCAAGTCAGTCATTCACTGCCATTGATCTCTCAGTTTGCTCCCCTTCATTATTTTCCCATTTTTCATGGAGGGTTGACAGTAATCCACTAGGCAGTGATCATTTTCCGATCATTTTGAGAGAGACTGGCCATGGTCGATGCCACCCTACCCGCGTGCCCAGGTGGAAGCTGGATCAGGCAGACTGGTCCACTTTCACTGCTCTCGCAGAACTTGATCCTGTCATCGTAAATCAGCCATCAATAGACAACTGTGTTGCAGCGGTAACTGATTGTATTATACATGCAGCTGCTCAGTGTATTCCTAAAACCTCGACACGTTTCCCACGATATCCTCGTCCATGGTGGAATTCTGCTTGCAACTTAGCACGGAAGGCTCAAAAACGGGCCTGGGACACTTTTCGCAGATATCCCACACTTTCAAATCAGGTTGCTTTCCAGCGGGCCCGAGCACATGCTAGGTGGGTAAGACGTCAAAGCCAGAAGGAATCTTGGATTAAGTTCACAACCAGCATATCTTCTACCACCAGTTCCAAGATCGTATGGGACAAGATTCGAAAGGTTAATGGGCACTACACTTCTGTTCCCCTCTCGATCTTACTCTCTGATGGTCAGGAGGTGACTGATGTCCGAAACATTGCTAACACTCTAGGTGAAACCTTTTGCCGGGTATCTAGCACTTCTGCTTGTTCCTCCACCTTCCTGGCCATCAAGACTCGGGCAGAACGATCACCTCTTTCCTTTCAAACTGACTGTTTCTTTGACTATAATAGTCCCTTTACCCTGGTGGAACTAAAAATGTCCCTTCATCGGTCTGCCAGTACATCTGTTGGACCTGATGATATTCATTATGACATGCTACACCATCTCTCTCCTGATTCTCTTGATGTCCTACTGACTATATTCAACTGGATTTGGCAGGAGAATGTTTTTCCTGATGCCTGGCGCCAGGCTATTATTTTACCTTTCTCTAAGCCAGGGAAAGATCCAAAGACTCCTTCAAACTATCGTCCAATTGCTCTGACGAGCTGTCTCTGTAAGACCTTAGAAAGGATGGTTAATGCTCGTCTCGTTTGGTTCCTTGAATCAAACAACCTCCTCTCACCCACCCAGTGTGGGTTCCGTCGACAGCACTCCACCATAGACCACCTAATTCGTCTTGAAACATCTATCAGAGAGGCCTTTCTCAACCGCCAACACCTTGTATCGATATTCTTTGACATAGAGAAGGCTTACGACACAACATGGAGGTATGGCGTTTTGCGAGACCTCCATACATATGGGTTACGTGGCCATCTACCCATGTTTATTAAAAAATTTTTAATGGACAGGAGATTCCAAGTTCGTGTAGGTTCGGCACTTTCACGTTCTTTTGTACAGGAACTTGGAGTCCCTCAAGGCTGTATATTGAGTGTCACACTTTTCAGTATAAAGATAAATGCCATCACTGAACAACTCCCTCTCACCGTTATGAATGGGCTATATGTTGACGACTTTCACATCTCATGTCAGTCATCAAACATGAGATATATTGAGCAGCAACTACAAACTGCCCTCAATCGTGTACAGAAGTGGACTCTTGCGAATGGCTTTAATTTCTCTCTTTCCAAAACTGTATGCATGCACTTTTGCCGCCGACGAGGTATTCACCCTGATCCTGAACTTCATATCGGTGAAGTTTTGCTGCCAGTGGTCCCAGAGACAAAGTTCTTGGGGCTTATCTTTGATCGTAAATTGACCTTTATACCACACTTAAAGCAGCTTCGGGTCAAATGCACCAGAACACTGAACATCCTTCGTGTCCTCTCTTCTACCAGTTGGGGGGCAGATCGCCGTTCATTGTTAAAGATATATCGTGCTCTTATTAGATCGAAACTCAACTATGGATCAATGGTCTATGGCTCTGCCAGACCCTCGGCCTTAAAGATACTGGACCCCATTCATCACCAAGGTCTTCGACTCTGCACCGGAGCTTTCCGTACCTCTCCAGTTCAAAGCATATACATTGAATCTCATGAACCTCCTCTACACCTTCGTCATTTGCAACTGTCTTTACAATATACTTCGAAACTTCGTTCTTTACCAAAGCATCCCACCTGGGAATGTGTTTTCCTTCCTCGGTGGGCAGTACTTTTTCAGAACAGGTGATCTGTCATTGCTCCGTTTGGCCTTCGCATCCGGGCGCAATTGGATGAATTGGGTCTGTCCTTGGATAACATTGCAGATTCCACATATCGATGCATCCCACCATGGCTTATTACAGCCCCCAAGTGTGACCTTTCTTTCAATCACCTAAAAAAGGCGGATACTCCAGACTGGAAGTACCGTCTTTTATTCAATGAATATCTTTCAAACAATCATTCAGTTCCCATTTATACAGATGGTTCCAAATCAGGAAATTCAGTGGGCTCTGCTATGGTTTGCTGTGGGTCAGTAGTTGCACACAGAATCCCCTCTACAGCTTCTGTGTTCACTGCTGAACTGTATGCAATATCTCTTGCCCTTGATCATATTGCAGCTGAGCAGTACTCCAACTGTACTATTTATACTGACTCGCTTAGTTCTATTCTTGCCTTGGAATCACTTCACATTAGCTCACATCCTATTCTAGCAGATATTCGAAATCGACTGGCCCATTTCTCATTAGCAGCTACTTCAATTCAGTTTTTCTGGATACCAGGCCATGTTGGTATTCATGGGAACGAGCTTTCAGACATGGCAGCTAAATATGTATGCCTCAGCTCCATCACCCCTATGCCTATTCTGTACATGGACTATGGTGTTGTTTTCAAAGCTCGGCTCCATGCCAGTTGGCAGTCCACTTGGAGTGAACAACGCGACAATAAACTTTTTCAAATTAAACCCAAAATTGGAGTTTGGCCATCTAGCTTCCGTAAAGTTCAGAGGGAAGAAGTTGTTCTCACTAGGCTACGCATTGGTCACAGTTTTTTAACTCATCATTTTCTTTTATCTGGAACTGATGCACCAATGTGTAGTTTGTGTAACACTCAAATCACTATCAGCCATGTTTTACTTTCTTGCCATCGTTACAATCCTGAACGACGGCAATACTTTAAACATATTTTTTCCCAGCGTCAATCTGTAACATTGGACAGAGTTATTGGTGATGGTGACTATGTCCACCTTAATAACGTTTTTAATTTTTTAATGGCCATTAATCTTTTTAATCTTCTTTAAGTGTGGTATATTTATTCATTACACCTTTTTAATTGTGGCTCCTTTTTAAAGTTTTATTCTCTCTCATTCAATGCGACATTAAACAATAGCCAGAACATTAAATAACTCGACACCAGGACTGGAAAGGCGAACTTCAGGTGACTAACGCTTCTGTTTGAACTGTCTGTTTGAACTACTCGTTAGTCTTCCTGGCGAGTTACTGTTATACTTTCGCTGCATATCATTTCGTGCTTTTACAACCTTTTTGTACTGGCCATATTGACTCATAACCCGGAACCAGGACGGAAAGACCAACTTCAGGTGGCTGACAGTGGTTTATATACTACCTGTTAGTCTTCCTGGCGGGTTATGATCATTCCCATTCTGCTACAGGTTGGCCTTTACTACTTTGTTGACGGGATGTCGTCATTGGTTTTTGCACCATTTCCTGTTTTAATTGCCATTTTGTTTTTATCTTCAATTACCTTTACACATTTTATTCCATTTACTTGACTTTTATCTTTTTACTGGACATTTGGCTACTCTTTATTATGATTTTGCTGAGTGTCTTTTTAAACTTTTATTCCATTACATTTTGATATTAGCTACTATGACACATAACCCAGAACCAGGACTGGAAAGGCCAACTTCAGGTGACTGACGGTGGTTTTTGAACTTGTTCGTTAGTCTTCCTGGCGGGTTATGATCATTATTATTATGCTAGAGTAAATAGTTTATAACTTTGAAGACTGGGTGTCACCATTGGTTTTTACACCATTTTCTGTTTTAATTGCTGTTTTGTTTTTACCTTCATTTTCCTTTACAAATTTTACTCCATTTACGTGACTTTTCTCTTTTTACTGAACATTTGGTTACTCATTGTTGCGTTTTTGCTGTGTGTTTTTTAATACTTCTATTCTTTTACATTTTGATACTAGTTGCTATGACACATAACCCAGAACCAGGACTGGAAAGACCAACTTCAGGTGACTGATGGTGGGTCTTGTACCTGCCTGTTAGTCTTCCTGGCGGGTTATGATTATACCTTTTTGATAGAATACCTACTTTACAACTTTTTACACTTTGCCTTCTATCTTAACCTTGTAGACTAGGTGTCAACACTGGTTTTATATTTTTTGTTTTGTTTTACGTTCATTTCCATTTATGTCTTTTACTACATTTTTACCGGTTGTTTGGCGCAGATAGCCTCGTTGCTTTGTGCCATAAAACACTAAATCAATCAATCAATCTTATGAAATTTTTACCCATAGAATTTGTTAAGTAATCTTAAATTTCATATGTGGAGCATGTGAAGCAAAATAAATAAAAAAATACATGCATTTTAAAATAACATTAAATTACTCCATTAATACCACAGACTCCACTGTAATCAAGCTTGCTAATTAAGCTGTGTTTGGGTTTAAAAAATATTATTTTGCAAATACCATTTCATTTTGTCCTCTCTCTGCAAGTTTGCAATAAAGCAGATGGGTTTTCACAGAATACACTTATGAAACCACGTGGGGGATTCCTGAAGTTTTGATTTGTCATAAGTGTGTTTTAGAACAAAGTAGGTGTATGAAAACAAGTATTTCCAAAGATTGTTGAAGTGGTGGAGTTAACTAGTTTGATTCACTAAATATTATAGTATTTGAGAAAATAGAAAAAGTATGAGGTACTTATTTTATATTCAAGCTTGACAGTATTGATAAATTGAGTTTCTATTTTTTAAGAAGCTATAAAGACAGTAAAACCATCCAGTTTGAACCAAAGCTACATTCAGTATATTATGTGACACACAAAATTCAATACACAGGAATTTATTTTAATATGTTCATTTAAAATAACTATTGTGTAATATTAAAATATGAACTATAATCTACAATTTGATACCAAATTTATTGATATATATTCATGAAATAGTTTATATTTTAATATAAGTGTACAAACATATAAAAAAAGAAATGCAAAAGGCAAAATTTGAGACAAAGTTTTAAGTTTATTCTGAGTAGCTCTGTATAACGTGTGTAAAACTTTGCACATTCACTGCTGAAGTTTAATGTCACTCAACGTTAATAACGAGTATGCCCCCGTGAATATCTATAACTGCTTGGCAACTCTTGCCCATGGAAGCGATGAGATGACGAATCACATCCTGTGGAATGGCTGTCCACTCAGCCTGCAAAGCTGCTGCAAGCTGAGGTAGAGTCTGCAGTTGAGGTTGTCGCCATCGCAGACGTCGGTCCAACTCGTTCCAAAGATGTTCGATGGGGTTTAAATCTGGTTATCTGGAGGGTCAGGGAAGAACGTTAATGTAATGGTGTCTCAAGAAGACAGTGGTGAGTCAGACTGTTTGAGTACTGGCGTAGTCATGTTGAAAAACGTTGTTGACATTCACCATGATGGGTTGCACACCATCATGTGTGCAAGAATTGTAGCGATTTTGTGCAGGCGTGGTCATATGAGGTCTGCCAGATTGTGGATGGTCACAAGTTGATCCATGTTGTTGGTGACAATTCCATTGCCTTGTGATGGTGCTTGGGTGGACATTCACAGCTCTGGCAACATCTGATCGAGATTTGCCTGCTTCCAAGTGACCAATGGCATTGTTGCGTTGTGCTTAAGTCAGTCTTGGCGTAATTGTATTGCATGTCGGTGGCTTAACACTGAGCTATGGAAACTGGGAATTCGTCACTTTTATAGGGATTTTGCACATGCAGATCTCTCAAACAAATTTATTGTACACGAATGCGTTTTGGCGAAAAATGCGATGTTTTCCTCCATTTTCAAAGTTCACAACTTTTGTTGTCATTTTGGTCTGGCAGTCAGTGCCTTAACACGTGTAACATCACATACTCTGAGCTTGTAACGTTATTATATATACTTTTCTTTAAAAAAATATATCCCTTTTGCGTTTCTTTTTTTGAAGAGTATATTAATACGCCTTTTGACCCCTATTCATAGCAAAAGGGTTAATATCTCAGAAAATATATGTACCATCTTCTTACATATAGCTATTCAATTCACTTTTTTGCTTGCCATTGGCCTTGAGAGTCCCATCAAAACCTGCTGTGTTGTTGCATGCAAATGAACTTGTGACAACCCTTTACTGATAGGAGTGCTTCACACCCTTTTACCATAGTTTACTCCTATTTGTAAACTGGTTGTAAGGAATACTGAAAGTATCTGCAGTGGATTTCTGAATAATAAAGTGGCAGTAGAGATTACTGATATTTGTATTGTAAATTTGGTGGTAAATTGATTTCAGACCTGGTTATGTTTAATAGTTATAAAAATCAAGAGTTATTAGAGGTTATTAGCCTATATGGTGCTGAGAAACCATATCAGTGAATGTTGCTTTTTGCCAAAAGGTAGTCTATTAGTTAGATAAATGTAAATGTATATATTACATCCAGCAATATACTTTAGATTTTAACGTTCAGTATTGTGTTGAAGAAATAAAGGATTGGTTTGTGACTGAATGTATTAGATATTTACTTTGGTGTGTGTGAGATACTCACCATGACTGTGCTACAAAACATCAAGTTAGGTGATATGTACTTGACAACTGAAATAGTTACATACTGAGAAAGTGGCTTTGAGTACAAGATGAGATCAGTCTGTTGATGTTTTATTGAAAACATGAATATTAAAGAAAATGTGACATTGATATTTGAACATTTCATGTGTTTTAGTGTGTTTTGAGGATTATACAGCATATTTCCATGTATGCTTTTAATTAATAATACATTTTTCATTTTGTTATAGTTAGTGTCTGTTCATTCTTATTTCAAATATAAATGTGAAGAAAGCTCTCTAAAACTGGATTTATTTGACAGGTATGAACGATATGCTAGTTTTGCTGAAGATCGGTAAGTTGTGAAATAGTTTTAGGCATAGAGATTTTGGTATTAGAAAAAGGAGTAGAAACTCTGACTTGTCAAGTAAAATATTACACATCATAGTTTTTAAGAGCATCAGTCTTCTCACCATGTGACGTGTTAAAATTGTTATCCAGTATTTGACTGTCAATAACAAAGGCCTGATCCAGAGTTATTTTGTGGATGACTTTTTAAGTGTGTGATGTTATATCTGCTTTATTCATTTAAAATAATGTTAAAATGCATCTATAGCTTTATGCCACAATTACAGAATCCTCATTAGAAGACATGACTAAACATTTTGCTGTTCAAACCAAATTCCATTCAGACATTTCAGTTATTTAATTTTATGATGAAACCTCCTAAGCAAAATCATTGTAATGATTTGTACTCATATATAAGTTGCAGATGTCGATTTCACTGAATTATGATCATAGTTTGGTTAGTACCATCTGATATTTTTCTGTGACAGTGTGAGTCATGTTAAAGACATTAAAGAACAATAAAAATGAATTGTTATTAATTGTACTTCAATTCATCAAATAAATGTACGTAATAAGTTTTGGGAACTCCTTAATTCTCAAAGCAATAATTTTGTGGATATCGTTGACCAAATTTTGAGTTAAATGTTTTTATTCTTTTCTAATACTTACAGTTCAGACATCTTGATTATTGATTGTAAATAACAAATTTCTCAATTTTATTTATAAAACTGAACTAGAAGACAGTCTGTATTTCAAATTGGACATAATCACATATCTAAAAGTAATTGTTTTCCTTGTAATTAAGTTTAAATCAAAACATACACAAACTCCATAACCAATGATTCTGTCAGAATTTCATACCAAGTTCTGATTCATAACAATAAAAGTTTGTATTCTGTCTTTATTTCAAACTAACCTATATTCACTAATCTGAAAAAGCTGATTCTATCTGTATTTGAATTTAAAGTTGGAGTCATTTGTACAAAATCAGAAACTGACTTTTGTTGAGCAGCCAAGTGGTTCTGTTTTTAAAATGTAACAATTATTTATTTTGTTCACATTCAGCTAAACACACCAAACTATTTATAATTGAGATCAACCTCAGTTTTGAAGGCTGAAAGCAATAATTCTGTTTCTATTGTACAAAAAATTCAGTCATTGTTTTTTCTAGATTTCATTTAAATGCTGGCATCTTGTCTGTTAAGCTTCTAAAAGTTTTTTTTTTATATATATATAAAACATGAGTGTTCTGCTAAGTTAGCTATGTCCCATTCCTTTTATTATTAAAGCAATGGTTTGTCACATTACACAAACAAGGAGAGATTTTATTCAATGCCATTACATGAAATGAATCATGAACTATTACTTGTATTGCACATGCTTACTGGCTATGTTACTTAAACCTTTGGAGGATAAGCATAATTCTTTTAAAACTTTATTTATTAATAATTTCATGACTGAAAATGGAATGGGAAAAAAAAATATTTATACAGTTGAATGAATAAACGAGAGCACAGAATTTGGGCCTTTTTCATTTAATTATATATAATTTTTCATTGTACAAATTACAACAAAATTCTCAAGTAGTTTCAGTACCTTTAAGGTACTGTTTTTATTTGTATTGGGTAACAGACACATACTTCATTTTGTTTCTTACTAAAGATAGCTTGACAGATGTATTTTACCTTTTCTTTCCAAGTTCATAAATTCAGAATATTTTGCTGAACTGTTACATGATTGGGCTTCTTCTGTTGTTTTGGATAATGCTGCATTAAATTATTCTTTAAACAATTATGAAAGTGCCATGTTTATAGATCCAAATTAACTTGTTTTGGGCAGTATTTTATATCAAATGTAATATTTAGCTACTTGTGTTTGCATACTGTACAGAAAAAAGATGTATGTTCTCTGTTCTTTAGGAAGAGAAATGTTTTTTGTAATGTAGCTCATCAATTTGTGAGAGTTGGAGTGTATCTTGTGACAAAAATATTTTTATATTACATTAGTTTCTGTACATAGAAACACCTTTACCCTTTGACATTCAGCTTCTAATGTTCTTAGAGTATTATACCACTCTTATCACATTTAATTGCAAAAATAAAATTAGTGGATGAAATTGGTTATAGTTTGAGAAGAATATTTCTAAAAAATACGTAGTTTTGGAAAAATAAAATGTTTTCAATTAATTTTCTACTATTTTTAATAAAGAATTATACACTGGTTTACAAAAAAATATTTTTTGTCTGAGGCAAGAATGTGAATAGGTGTTTTTTACTAATTTGGGTGTGCTGAATTCAAATTTATAAACTGTTTTTCTCTATCACCTCTAGTTTTCTGGCTTTTAAATAGTCTCATTTTAGTATATACAGAGTATATACGTGCTTATTTCAACAGTTGCAGCAGCTTGTTACAGATAAAACAGGATAGATAAAGAACATTGACAGAATAAATATACTTGGATGACACAATGTACACAATTCATAGTACTGCAGACAGTTAGAAGTGTGTTTACTTAGATGATCTGGTGTATTTTGCCTCCAGGATGTCACGCAAGAGCATCCAGCAGAAGTCTCCCATCATGTTGGGGTTCCACTTGCCTTGGTAGTTGCTCTCCATCTTCGTAATGTCTTGGTGGAATCTTTCTCTGTGCTCATTGCTCACTGCTCCAAGGTTTGGAGGGAAGAAGTTGAGGTGTGAATGGAGAAAATGAATTTTGAGTGACATTCGGCATCCCATATCCTCATAAGTCTTTAGTAACTTCTCAATACAGGCTTGGTTATTTGGTACGTGTGTGTTACCAAGGAAGCCACTACAGACTGACTTAAATGCTTTCCATGCTCTCAGTTCCTTTAAGGTAAGAAGCTCCTCAAAATCAGTATCCTTCAGCACTTCTCGGATTTGAGGTCTGACAAAGATGCCCTCTTTGAGCTTAGCAGCACTGAGACCTGGGAACACAGTAGACAAGTGTTGGAAGGCAGCACCATTTTTGTCCATGGCCTTCACGAAATTCTTCATCAAACCAAGCTTGATGTGAAGATGAGGAAGAAGTACCTTCTTCATGTCAACCAGAGGATTCTCCTTGATGCTGTGTTCGCCAGGAATGAAAGTGCTTCTAGACCCCCAGTCTTTCTGCTTGTAATGCTGGGATATAGCTCGACTATCCCAGAGACAGAGAAAGCAACAGTACTTTATGAAGCCCCCTTGCATATCCATAAGAAGACCAATGACCTTGAGGTCCCCACACAGACTCCACTGGTACTGGTTGTACTTAACAGCTTCTAAAAGAAGCTCCATATTGTCATAGGACTCCTTTAGATGGACAGAGTGTGCAGTGGGAATGCTGGGATATTTACTCCCGTTGTGCAGAAGCACAGCGTTGAGACTTCGCTTGGAAGAGTCTATGAAAAGATGCCAGTCTGAAGGATTATGTGGCAAACCAAGGAAAGTGAACAAGCCAGGTACATTTGTGCAGTAGCACAACTTGTTTTCCATGTCGAAAAATGAAGCAAGGTCTTTGCTCCGATTCCTGAAACTGGTTATCCTTACATCTTCCTGGACTAGGTTCCACTGTTTAAGCTGAGAAGCCAAGAGCTCTGACTGCTGTTTTGACAGATACAAATCACGAGCAAGGTCATTCAGGTCTTCTTGCGTGATCCAGTGTGGCTCGTTGCCACTTGTTCCTGAATAAGAAGAGTCAATATCTTCGGAAGAGATTGACTTGGCAGAATCTTCCGTTGGAGGCATTTCTTCATCTGATTTATTTGCATTTATTGCATAATAACTAAAAAAGAAGACATAAGTTGCACAATATTAGAAATTAACCCTGAATGCATATATGCCTTTATGTACAGTATGTGTACAAATTGTACAGTATGCATATCTAAAAAAACTAGAGGTGATGAGTAAAAACGGATTTCAAATCTGAATTCAGCACCCCCAAATTAGGTTAAAACAGCTATTTTTGTCCTTGCCTCAATTTCTTTGTAAACCAATGTTATTATTTAATCTAGTGATTTGCACTCTCACTTTAAATTGTTCACCTCTGAGGTAATTTTTATATGAACCATAAAAATACAATATATATATATACAATTTCATGGTTTTCATAATTTATTTACCTAATTTATACGACCACCTAAATCAGTATCGAAATATTTTCAAGGTAAATATTTTAATTTTTTCATTATTATACCTATGAACTATACCTATCGTAATCAATGTACAGTGCAGTGAAATATTTAAAATTAAGAAATGGAAATATATACATACCTTTTAGCTCTTTGTATAAGTTTTTTGAAATTTGTTCCTTTAATATGAGAAATTTTTCATCATTATCTTTTCACTTCCTGTTTATTTTCAGTTTTCCTTTCCAGTTCTTTGTCTTTTATAATTTTTGCTGGCATGTCAATTTGTGCATGTGAGACTTATTGTTATTATTACTGTACAGCAGCAGAAACTCATTTCACCGACACTTTGTACTCCTGAATGATGCTGTCTTTTTGTATGCTTTCACAGTCCAGGCACCAAGAAGTTAAACTTTAAAAATTTGTTAAATATTTCAAATACAATTTGTAAAACACACATAATACAATTAATTAAAATATAAAAGTAAGACCTAAGTACAATTTAACAGCTTCTCCAGAGATAGCATATTTGGTACAAAAAAAAACTCAGTGTTATAGTCAGTCAAGAAAACAACAATACTTATGGAAGTCAGATGAGGAAAACTGGTATTCAGTTTCAAATTAATCATTGCTAGAGTATATTGAAGTAAGTGTATCTGAGGAACCAGTTCTAAAAATAGAAAAGACAGGAAGTACTTATATCATATTCCAGCTTTTCAATATCAGTAATTAGAGTTCCTAATTTGTATAAAAGCCATAGACTTTGTATTTTGATGTCAAAAACATACTATGAGACTCACAAAATTCGTTATTTCAATGAGTTTTTTTTTAAATATTTACTTTTGAGTTAAAAAATTAACTTGTATATAATAATATTAAAGTTTAAATTATAATCTACAATTTCATAGCAAACTTGTTGACATAAATTTATAAAATAGTAGTTCAACAAAATAAAGTGCATTTCAAATCTAGAACAGACAGTAGCACTACAGGCTTTGAGGAAGTTGGTGGTAATGCAACTAAAAATAGAATTAAATTTGTCATTGATGAAGACCAATCTCTAACCTGTGGTATTCATTGAAATCCCATCCTACAGTTTGACTGATAATCTTATCAATGAATGTTTAAGTGCACCCATTCATGACCTAAATTTCTAGTCTGCAGAAGAATCATACTGCTACTGAACATCAGTGTGAAATAGGATCAGGTCCTAAGATGTTAACATACTCCAGGAATCTGCTATCAGAGCAATCCGTTTATGCTTCATCAGCCATTCTAAAGTGACACTTATGTTGCAGAGATCAAATGGTATGATGCAAAATTCATGCAGACAACCTCAAATTGTAATAATCTAGCACAACATAACACTGTCAAGGACCTAGATCTAAAGTGCTGATCCAGATTGTGTGTTCAAATACATCCAGACATTTCATTATCCATGGAAGTAGAAAAACATCTATTTGAGTTGTGCATGTTAATCTATGTTTAATCTACACAGAAACTTAGCATGTTTTCCTGTATAATTGTATTCTTCAGTATATGTTTTATGTCAGTGCTGGCTAGATCTGATTTATCATTTGGTTCACATTCAACTTAGTATGCACCTTGCATATTCACAAGCTTTCTTTTGTGCAGAATGTTTCCTCATTGGCTGCACTTAAGATGCTGAAGTTGCTAATGTTATTGTAATGTCACAGTCTTGCAAGCTGTGACAAATATTGACTGACTGATTACATAATGTATTTTGGACATGCTCTTTGTTTCTTATGTTCAAACAAGAGCTCACACAGTGAAGACTACACCTTGAACATGTTTGTTTGTAAGTACCAAAAGTTCAATGCATTTTAGGGACTGTGTGTTTAAATTTAAAATTATATGTTCAACATATCAGTGTGAAAACAATTGTAAACATAATATGTAGTTAAATTTTATTTAGAATTTCCATAATTTTTTGCTTTGATTCTATTGTATGTTTGCCAGCAAAAGGTAGAATACAATAAACTGTTTCTTTAGTTTCAATACATTTACTGATATCAGAAGTATACTGAACTGTTAAATTTTTCATGATACTATCTATTAACTATACAGAAAAATGATGGTATTATCTATTACAATTCACATGTAGTGGCAGCTCACTATTGTATGGTTAAAAAGAGTCATGATTCCACAAAAACATTAGTTTATTCAAAAATCATCATTCAATGGCATTTGCTCTCACATGCAGTATATCAAAGTAAACCTAATTGGAAAGAAAGCTTTTACCACTTCAACTTTGTTTACTATGTCAATTAAAGCTTGGCAGTTAGTGGAATTTGAAAATCTATTAACCATCATCATCATTAATTGATTGCAATCAGGAATCAGTTATTCTAACATGAGGCTTAGATTATTGAAAGTGCTAATAATCTGAAGCACTAATTTTCATTTGTTGGCTTTCTTTTATATGACATTGATTAATACTCATTAGTAATAGTTAATTGCTACTGAATGTTGCAATTGGAAGTTGAATAAATAAAGTCAAAACTTACTAAGGAGCACCATGACAGTGTCACCACTTGGATAGGTAACTCTTCATACAAGTGTAGCCTGCTTTTCTGGACAAAAAACAGCATGTTTCATGCTTTAATTTCATCATGGCTGGTAAACAGCAGTAATGCACAAAAATTAGTTCTTAGCTTAGTTCATCATGAAACACCACTTTTGTGATGATTTCCTCCTCAACACATACTTGTACTATTCACTGTTCTTGTGCTTGACTTGATCATCATTTGTTTGTGGAAGTGGCTAAGTTACTGATGGATCATTAGTGCAATTTGGTGTAATGAATAGATTGTTTTTCACCAAGTTGAAATGTTGGTAACTGTTTGGATGTGTACTACCAAATTCCCCCTAAACTAACTTAGAAGGAAAGAAATATAAGCCACCATTTGTGTGTGTGTGTGTGTGTGTGTGGCATAGCAGTTCATAGAATGATTTTGAGTTGTTTATATTTTTTTCCAAGTACAAACTTTTAACTTAAAGCTCTCATCTTTACCAGTTTGAGATCTAAAGAAACTAAGATGGTCAAACCCTTTCAATTGATGCATTTGATCATGGCTTTGTAGATTAATTTACTCCTGTATGTATGCTGACACACTGTAATAGAGCTACTAAAAAAGGGGAAAAAAAAGTTTTGTAGATTGATTTGCTCTAATCCTGATCATACAAATTTCAAATATCATGGCTATTGAGGATTTCCTCTTGTTTTTGTATGTACCATGGTGTGAGAAACACTATTAATTGATTCATGGGACTGTTGGGTAATCTTTTAGTAAATATTACTAACTGCTAGGCTCTAACTGTTATGGTCAGACAGTGATGTGTTGAGACTAAACTTCAGGCACTGAACCAACATTCCTTGAATTTATCCATACCAACAGTGATCTATCTGAAATGCTGAAGAAGAGAGTACATGTCTTTCTTAGCAGTTCCTTTTGACTATGTAGGATAAATTTGATATATCTCATCTTTAGGGACCTGTGACTGTTGAACTTAGGTTACCCAAAGTGTCAGAAGGCAGAATAGCATTATTATCAATGACTCTTACATTTGGAAAAATGTTCGGTTCTTCTTCCTGAGTGAAGAATGATGAGTTACTATATACATCTTGTTTTCCAAATTTTTGCAACCCATTGAAGTCATAGCAAGACACTTGTTGATCTCAAAGAATTTTGCATTCTGCTGCAAAAGTCATTATCTGCATAATTTAGTGACACAGCATGTTGTTTTTCCCATTGATGAGACAGTTTTTATTCATCTGCATTTAGAATCTTTCTCAGCTGGTGACAAGTGAAAGTGATCAGGCTCTAATTAGAAAACCATGGCTCAGGAGAGTACATCTACTAGTTTTAGATAATTTCTAAAGGATATCAGATCCCTGTCTATGTCTCTGTGTTCATATGTGGAAAATTGTTTTCAAGATTTAGAAAAAACGTAACTCTACACAAGAGAACAAAGGAACACAGAAAATTTGTCATCAAAAATGAGCAAACTAAATATAATTCCTTACAGTTTATTCTACAATTATTTCTAGTTCAACAATAATTATAGATAATAAGAGGAACAGTTGAAAATATACAGCATAATTTAATCTTAATTTTTTTTAACTAATTTAAAGAGAACAAACATCATTTATTCATAGCAAAACAAAAGTGATAATAGATAAGTGTGCAAAATGATTGGCAACACCTCTATGTGACAAGGATATTTTTGAGTTGTCTTTCTCTAATGGAAATACTCTGAAAATATTCTGTTCTAGACTTTGAGCAAATATTGTTATATATAGATAAAAGTGTTGGCCTTCTCAGAATGTAGGCAATACTCATACCACTGGTAATTTCATAGAATAAAGCAGGAAAGGTATAACTTCCAGACAATTTAGACTTAAAATTTATGAAGTGATAGAGAAAATAGATACCAGATTAGAAGTGAGTCATCCACAAGGAAGTTGAAAAGTGAGGCACACTTGTAGATCATGAAATTAGGTACTGTATGAAGTGGAGTTGCTGCATGTGAATGTCTGTATACTTCCTCTATAAATGCATGTACCTAAAATAGCCTAAATTATAAGACCAACTAACCTTTACATTCTTAGTAATTTCAGGACAAAACATTGTATATTTTTAAGTTCCTAATTTGATCATAAGGACTTTGCGAAAAATTACAGATGGATAAGATACTCTGTAAAAGTTTAAATAATATTAGAAAATACAATTATTTTCTGTACATATTATTTAGACATTAATTTCTTAGGAATGGTGAATACAATGATATAAATTCATTTTAAGATTTTCAGGTAAAAACCCAAAATGTGTAGAAACAATTTTTTGTTTGAATTGAGTGGAATAACTGCTGTATTAATGTTGGATGTTACCGACACTTTGTACATCAATTTATGTTTGATAAGTGTTTAAATGTGTCAAAGGTTTAAGTTGCTAAATGCTTTTAAAGTTAACTTGACTTTATGTTAACTGACTGAATGTGAAATCTTAAGTGATGAAAATGATGCTGGGAATAGTCAGTTAAAACATTTTTCTCAGTTTGTTTTAATAGGGTATTTGAACTGTCAGGTACATTGTGTAAGATAGTGTTCAGAATCGAAAGTCTTTTGGCCAACACTTGCTAACTTGCTTTATTGTACACTTATAGTAGTTGTTATTGATTAGCTTTTAAATTCATAAATTCTTCAAAAAATTTAATTAAATCATGCTGGCACTGTAATTTATGAAGTTATTGGAAAAATACTTGAAGCTTATATTCTGCTATATTATAATCAAATTCATTACAGTTCTTGAAACTGTTGGCCAATTATGTCCTGTAAAGAGGTGTTAACAATGTATTTGATGATACTGACTATCCTGTGAAGTTTAGGTCTTAGAACATTTTTAGTATACACCACCATTTTAATAATCTTTTCACTACCACATAAGCAGTTTGTAACAATATAAATTGTAAGGCTTAATTTTTCTATACAGTTGTTGTCTTCCATTCATTGGCTAAGCCATAACCCCGATTAAACTTCTGTTAGAGTTGTAAGAATTGGTACTTGTGACTCATGTGGCAAATGTATTTAACATCATGGGAACCTATTTGGTAATTGTAGGTAAGATTAAATAAATGGAATGCATTTATTTAAGAATTACATATTTTATGGATATGTTTTAAAATTACATTCACAGGACAATTTAGATGGTTACAATTAAATAACTAATAAAAATATTTTGGTAATATTATTTTAGTGGTTTATTGCATTTTGGTGCTAAATTATACACGAGCAAGCATGTTATGTAATTATTAAGAGGGAGTAATAGTTCCACTTGGCTACTTAAAATTATAGTTGTGTATCCAAGTTTGCTACTCAGTTTGGTAATCTTGATGACACCCTGCTTTTCAGCATTTACCTCTTCATGAGTATGAAAAAATCACAACCTTTAGTGTCTGTTAACTAGAATTATTTGTTCTCTAATATGTTTAGCTAAGTTGTAACCTTTGGTCTTTATCTAAAATTTTCTGTTCTCTAGCATGTATTACTAACTCAAAATAACATCAGTCTTATAAACAAAGTTAAACATTTTGGTAAGTTTTATATTTAATCCATCCTTCACCTTGATTATTCTAGTCATATGTGGTTACAGAGTCACAGTCAGTTATTAGGTACTAGTGTAGCTAGATTGCTATCCACTTTAAATTCTCTGGATTGGGCCTTAACAGTACATTTGAAATTATCCCAGTGTTTCACGTAATTATTGTCAAACAGAACTGATAAAACACCACATAAGTGAAGCAGCTGTTATCACACATTATGAGAAGAAGTAATCCTTTTGAACAGAATTGTGCTGTTGAATATTGTAGTGTTCCCAAAAATGTATCTTTCAACAGCTGAAAAAGATCTTTTTTAGATGGGGCAGCTGTTAGTTTTTCTTAGGTAGTTTTATAAAATAATTGGTAGTGGGATGTTCAACAAACTATTTTTTCCTTCAAAACAGTTACACATCAGGACGACTCACACCTCCGACTGCTGCTCGTCGCGCCGCTATGTTTTAACGGGTGCCTGAAGGAACGCGATCGCGGTGGCATTGCTGTGGAGCGGGATGGCGCGAGTTGATGTACAAAAGAAGAACATGACAGATGTGGAGAAACATGCCTTTGTACATCTGGTTTTACGTAGAGTGAACATAATTCGTGTATTTTTTCTGGCTATTATATTTTAGCTCTTAAGACTTTTCGTGTATGGTTCGTGTTCAACATTTCAACATTATGTACCATGAATTTTGTGATAGTTGTTACTTGTTACCCAACTTGTAATATTCTATCACAGGTCTCTCTGTAACAGAAAAGTAAAATAAAATCGCTGGTTGACTTCATATACGGGTATGAATGTATTCCTGTAAGAAAATAAATCATTTAATTTGATAAAGGAGCTCTATTTACCGAGATTAATTACAGATGCTAGAGGCAGACTAGAGGAAGACGCGTAACGTGACGGTATTGCAAACATCATGCGGTAAATGTGCGGCTGAATCACCGGGTTTGTGTGTAAGTATTAATCAATGTCCATTTGTTCTGCAACATGTTTGTTAGTCTGAAGATACATTGGACCGCAACACTTATATTGGTAATCCTATGTATCTTTTTTTTCTTTTTTATAGTCTCCTGGCTCAGTCATGCTTAGATATGTTAGTCACTTCCTCTTATTTACTTTGGATGAGAAGGGAAAGTCTGAAATAAAAATGTTATCTATTATATTTTTGGAGAGAGAAGTTATAACTGCTATTGTTTAGAACAAAAACCTTTTGTGGATCATTTTTCAGTGTGGTGTTTGTTATTGATGTTGTGCTTGTGTAAAAACTTAATACTATTTAGAGGGTGGTCAAGAGCCCCTAAAAGCCAAAGAACTAGGAGTTAAAGGAAAAGGGGGTAAATTTGGATATTAT